>JAVGWX010000010.1:82468939-82806439 GCA_036924085.1 Ariolimax columbianus
GACATTTTTCTGTGGTACTCATACTTGGGTTTGAAACCCTGGTATTGCCTTTGTTTTTTTAATTGAGATAAATTAAAAACATAGCTTGTACATTTGTGTGGTGACTGCATGAGAGAGAGGCTTTTACTTTTCAGCCCTAAATATCCCCCGCTGCTTTCTGGCAATCAGAATATTCAGACAAGCATCTGGCCCAACCGGTCGCTTAGACAGACTGGGTCTACTATCAGATAAGTTGACCCTTTTTTCCTTATATGTTCATTTGTGAGTTCAGTATTGTTGTTCCTAGTGAAGACCTCTTGGTCGTAACGTAGGTTTTGTTTGTGTTCTCGTTTCGGTGCGGTATCTGACCATACCAATTTGAAAATTTTGATTAAACTCAACCTTAATCAACTTTTACATTTTTTTAAATGTTTTTTTCCCTGCATTTGGAAGGCACTTATACTTATTGAGAGCAGTGCTCTTTGCCTCAATGATGGGTGTCACATAATTTATTTTGGCTTTGAACCAGCCATTTC
This sequence comes from Ariolimax columbianus, assembly GCA_036924085.1. NCBI lineage: Eukaryota > Metazoa > Mollusca > Gastropoda > Stylommatophora > Arionidae > Ariolimax > Ariolimax columbianus. The sequence goes on from JAVGWX010000010.1 coordinate 82,469,455, forward strand.
TTCTTCTTCTTCGTTCGCAGTCAGACAGTAACCATTATTTTTTCGAAAAAAGCAGCCGTCATCCTGAGGCTGTCGACACTGCCATAGAGCTTGACTAGTGTTGCCACTGGTGATGGCCACATCTGCTCTCTCTGATCCTCGTATGTCGGGCAGTTTTGCAGCAAATGCTCAGCGGTCATTTTCCCGGTACCACACAGGCATTTGTCGGTGCCACATATCTTCAATTTGTTGAATAGGTGGTACCTGAGTCTATTGTGGCCAGTGCGAAGTCTGAAGACCACGACCTGCTCTTTTCTGTTCAACTGGTAATAGGCATCGTTTTTGAACCAGCCATTTGATTTTGCAGTGTTTTTTCCAATGATAGCAAGCACAGTACTGTGGGATATTGGTTCAAAGTTATTTCCAGGTTTCTGTAAACATGGTGCTACCTTGTGGAATTCTGAGTTTCCGTGAAGGTGTTGTTATAGCGATTGATCAGCACAGGATCTGACAATTTGCTTATTTTAATGAATTGTTTCCCTGATGTGATACAACTTTCTTAGTTACAATTTGATTTTACACCAAACCACTGCATGGTCTGTGTCACAGTCTGTGCTATGGTAGGAGCGCTTGAGAAGAACGAAACGACTTTCTCACAAGAATCAGATCAAGCTGATGCCAGTGCTTGGATCGTGGGTGCATCCATGAAACCATATGTATGGTATACACTAAACTCTAAAAGCTGTTGCTCATTTTCATTAACTTTGCCGACTTCAAAGTTGCCAAGACATGAAGACCATGAATAGAGAGATCAGCACCCACTCTAGCATTGAAGTTGCAGAGTAGAACAATTGTTCCTGGCTGTATGCTTCTAATGACTGCTGATAGATTCTCATTAAAAGCATCTTTGGCTTCCGGTGTGGAGCATGGAGACGGAGTGTAAGCAAGTGCTCTAAGCCATTTTCACCCAGTCCAATCATGTGTATTTGGGACTTTTCCACTTGAAGCCAAGTCCATACTCTCTATTATTTGGCTTGGCTTCGTTCATTCTCAATCTCCCACTACCAAACCCTGAAAGGGCTTAAGTAGCAGAATGTAGTCCAGAGAACGGAATGTGTTGTGTCGTAGTTTACAGCTTGACTGCAATATTTGCACCTTTCGGTCCAACACATCTGACTTCAGCAAGCATTTTTTGAGTATCGGGTTAGCATTCCCTCTTCAATCCCTTCTCCTTAGCCAGTCTGCCCTGCTGCAGCCTGTTATCCAGGATCACAGCGTGGAGGTGTAGAAGGGTCTTGGCAGCTCTGGTTCGCTGGCCCTGATGCTAGCAGTCAAATATGGGTCGCTGACCACTGCAACTCATGCACTGCCCTCTCTATTATTTCATTGTGGTCTTCTTCTTCTTTGTCTACGTTTGTTCTCAATCTCCTACTACCAAGTCCTGAACAGGGCTTTGCAAGTAGCAGGATGTAGTCCGGAGAATGGAATGCATTGTGTTGCTAGTTTACAACTTGACTGCGATATTTGCACCTTTCGGTCAGACACATCCGTCTTCAGCAGATTCATTGTGGTATTTTTCTTGCCAGTAGAATGTGTAGTCCTTTTCCCTTATTGATCTTGATCTCTCTAAGCAAGTTTCCTGAAGCACTGCAATGTCCAAATCAAGTCTTTTTAGTTTGTTGTTGATAATGCTGGTTTTTCTGACATAGTTTATTTTCTGAAGGTTATCAGTCAACATAGTATGGATGTTCCAACATCTCAGGTTGATATTTGATGTGGCATGCAGTGTGTTAGTGTAGTGTTGCAGAATAAGGCTTGAGGGCCTCTCCAAGGTGCAAGTTTGGGCATATTTCTAAGGATAACAAGCTGTTGCCCAAGCAGAAGGTCCCAACCGCTCCACGTAGCTAATTAATCCAGAGGAATGACATTAGCCGATACTGCCTAGAATCAACAACACCGCAGGAGTTATCAGAATATTGATGAATACACCATTTGACTGCCTTAGGGATTCCAGCTCTGAATTATTCCTTTGAGTTTACTCCCGAAGCCTTCCCAGTGAACAGACCTCCCACAAGGCAGTAAGTGTCTTAGAAATATGTTTCATCGGGAGTGGATAACAGTCACAACAATGTCACTAGACAATGTGTGTACTTTCAGTTGGTTTTATCGTGGAATTGCAAATATATCAGATATAGTCTGTGAATCGAACCTAACTCTTCCCTTGTGTGGGAATAAATACCCTGTATCTGTTATATTATAACATCCTGCACCATAAAATAAGGGTTTTAATCCAAATTATCAGGTAAAACACATCAGGGAAAACTTTATTACAGAAGAAAGAAAATTTCTATGAAGTTGTTGTTGTTTGTTAGCAAATGCCCACAATGAATAGGTTTACTCTTTTGTGCACCCTGAAAAGGACGTTAAGTGGCGGATTGCAGTAGTTTTCCTCACATCCCGAGCGTGCTGATGAAGGTGGCCCAGAGATCCTCCAGGCTGTTGGGCTATGCTTGGTTTCTTCTATGTGTCACTCACTACTATGGGGATCACGTTGATCCCTCACCTAGAAAGCCAGGCTGCCATGAAAACAGCCTGTTTCCAGGGAGGGCTACTAGGAAGCAGAGGTGAGGGCCTTGGCCAGTATGTTTTGTCTGACCCAGACTAACATGTCTGATCAGTATATTGTGTCTGACCCTGACTAACATGTCTGATCAGCATATAGTGCAAGACCCTGACTAACATGTCTGATTAGTATATTGTGCCTGACCCTGACTAACATGTCTGATCAGCATATTGTGCAAGACCCTGACTAACATGTCTGATTAGTATATTGTGCCTGACCAGACGTTAGTTTTCATCCCAATTGCTATGAAGAAAATGACCTTAACTGAGACCAGATTGACCGACAAGGTCAGTGTTACATTCAGCAGACACTGTCCACTACAACTTATGTACACAGCTAGGATAGACACAGATAGACTACGCGTTGTCCAATGAACGATGGAGCGAAGAATATTGAAGATCTCCATTCGAGACCAAATCTGCATAGCAGAGATCAGACATCAAACTTCCTTCTCTGACATCATAGAGGTCGCGCTGTTATGAAAATACATATGGGCCGGCAATCTGGTGTGCATGCCAAATAATAGATGGACACGTAGAGTGACATTGTGGTGGCCATACAACATTAGCCATCCTCACCGGCAACCGAGGATGAGGTGGAGAGATGACATAATGGAGGCCCTGGGCCCAACATGGTACACCAAGGCAAAAGCGCAAAATGAGTTTCCTCAACATTTGGCTACCTGGCATCAGACACACGTGCCTGATTGAATTCAAGGATTTAGAGATTTGCAATTTGAGGAGACAAATAAGTGTAAATCATTGAATCTAAGTGCTTCAGAAATGATTCAACTTTTCTCAAAATATTGTTGTGATCATAACAAGAATATCATAATGATGTTAGCATATGGCAGTGAAGGACTGCATGAAGCTAATGTTATTGTACACATTGCTAGATGTCTATAATCACCTGTGTCAAAGAGGTGAAATGGACATTCCCTCAGGAAACAACCAACCCGCAAGGAAAATCAGATATGTCCTTGAAAGAAGTTCCCTGGAGTAAAGACAAAAAGTGGCCCCATAGCAGACACTGCTGACAGGGATGAAGTGAGAGAGTTCATTTGCTAAGTCTCAGCTTTTTTTAGGTGTTGTGACTAGTTCTTTTTCTTGATAACCTACCCTACTAAAAAAAGGAAAACAAGTACCCCTTTGCAGTTGGGTTGGCTAGAGCCTATCGAGACAAGGGATTAAACTGTGTTCCTGTGCCCCAATAAGAAAGGTATGGAGGCAGAATGAAACCAACAAATGAAAGGTATCAGGGGAAGTCAATAAGATACTGAAGGGTGCATTTGAAGAAGAGAAGATCAAATATTCCAGAAACCACAACTGTAAGTGCCATTAATAAGCTTAGCACATACTTTCTGCAAGGTAACCAAATCCAGTGGTGTATCAAGCTTCTTAATGGACAATATAAAGAACCAGGTAGAGGTAGTTTTGTTATTGTCACATAAAAAATAATGATATACCTTAATATACATCTTAATTATATATGGACAAAAGGGGACGGCGTGGGCTAGTGGTTAAGTGACACGGCTCACAACTAGAAGGTGCTGGGTTCGATCCCTATCACAGCACCGGTCATTACCCCAGGGAAGCAAACCCTTAGAAAATGCAGGAGGAAGCAGACCCTTACATAAAATGCATGCTGAATTTGGATGCACTGGGCCGACAGGCGCAAAATAAAAAACACAGCGCAATGCACACCGCCTTGGGGATTGAAGAAATAAGAAATTTTTTTGTAATAGCTGGAGAATAAATAGAGAAATCACTGGCAGTAACAGAAAAGTAGTTCCTGCGAAGAATATTATGAATACAGTAAACAGCTTGGAGTGAAGAGTAACATTGAGGTCAGGTTAAACATACTGATCCAGACACTACTTAGCTTCCTTGTAGGGCTCCTGGAAACATGCTGTGTCTCAGCAGGCTGGCCAATAGGTGGGGATTGACACTGTATTCCAGATAATGGTGAGCCTACAAATGATTCTTGCATTGCACTACAGCCAGGAGGATCCTGGTCCACTTTTTCAAGTATGATATGGAATGTAAGAAGAGCCACTGAAAGGTGTGTAGGTGGGTAGTCTGCTTAGATGACAAGGGTCCGTGCTCCAACCATCCATGATCACAATGAGTGACTGAGTCCCAGACTGCATGCAATGGGAATGACATCTGTTTTATTTGATCTAACCTGGTGATGCATGAACGACTGCGAGAGGAAGAGGTGGGAGGGGGCGGCTCATGATGGAGAGAGTCATTTCCTTGATATCCGTGACCTGCTTATAGAGCTGGTGGGCAAGGTCGTCCTTGTCAAGGTAAGTCACATGTCCAAATAACACCAAATGGTAATGGTTCAGCAGGGTGAATGTGCTTTTGAGGCCTGTCTATTTAGTGATTTCGTTATTTGAGATCTGATTCCACCAGTGGATCTCAAAAACATGCCTCTGACTGTGCATGTGAAAGGCTTCAATGTATGTCTGATCACTCTGGAGAATAGTCCATGTTTCAGAATCACACAGCAGGATGGGGATGACACATATTATTTAAATCCACAGCTTGACTTTCAGTGAAATCTTCTGCAGGTTTCAGACTCAATGCAGGGTGTTTATTGAGGCAACAACAATGTCAACTATTAGAATGATATCCAGGTGGCTTTGTGCAATGGAGCTTCATTTGTTGCCCAGGTAAATGAAAACTTCAGTGGAGTTGACATGGTTCCTACAACTGTCATTCCTGTCATTGTGGGGCTGCAGCCAAGATTGTGTGCCTTAATTTTTGCTATACTAAATTGAAGAGAAGGCATGCAAGATTCATTGGGCACATAGGAAGGAAAGGCCTGGAGCATATTAAAACAAAAGCAAAGATCTAGGGCAAAAGAAGCAGAGAAAGACAGAATATCTGGGATACATTACAAACTGGATGGGAAAATTTAGACAATAGGAATGTTAAATTGCTCAAAGGACAAGTGGTTGTGGAACTAATTGATCATCAATGACACTTGATGGTGATGATACCTAAATAGGGTATGCAGATGTGACATCAATAAAAAATGTGTATGTACTGTAGGCCTTTAGAACAGATCAATAATTAAAAGTGTAACTGTATGGCTTTAGAACAGATCAATATTTAAAATCTAATGTCTGCTGTTTGTAAGACAATAGGTCATTATGTAGGCCTAGTTATGTAACTTACACTGCACTTGTGCCAAGTCTTGGACAAAATACCAGTAGGGATTAACTGTTTCTCTCAATTATTCCTAGAGGAGTGTGTGACCTAGGGGAGTGTATGGCATAGGGGAGTGTGACCTAAAGGAGTGTGTGACCTAAAGGAGTGTGTGACCTAAAGGAGTGTGTGACCTAAAGGAGTGTATGATCTAAAGGAGTGTGTGACCTAAAGGAGTGTGTGACCTAAAGGAGTGTGTGACCTACAGGAGTGTGTGATCTAAAGTAGTGTATGATCTAAAGGAGTGTGTGACCTAAAGGAGTGTGTGACCTACAGGAGTGTGTGACCTAAAGGAGTGTGTGATCTAAAGGAGTGTGTGACCTAAAGGAGTGTGTGACCTAAAGGAGTGTGTGACCTAAAGGAGTGTGTGACCTACAGGAGTGTATGACCTAAAGGAGTGTGTGACCTAAAGGAGTGTATGATCTAAAGGAGTGTATGATCTAAAGGAGTGTATGATCTAAAGGAGTGTATGATCTAAAGGAGTGTGTGACCTACAGGAGTGTGTGACCTAAAGGAGTGTATGACCTAAAGGAGTGTGTGACCTAAAGGAGTGTGTGACCTACAGGAGTGTATGGCCTAAAGGAGTGTGTGGCCTAAAGGAGTGTGTGACCTAAAGGAGTGTATGATCTAAAGGAGTGTATGATCTAAAGGAGTGTATGATCTAAAGGAGTGTATGATCTAAAGGAGTGTGTGACCTACAGGAGTGTGTGACCTAAAGGAGTGTATGATCTAAAGGAGTGTGTGACCTAAAGGAGTGTGTGACCTAAAGGAGTGTGTGACCTACAGGAGTGTATGACCTAAAGGAGTCTGTGACCTAAAGGAGTGTATGATCTAAAGGAGTGTATGATCTAAAGGAGTGTGTGACCTACAGGAGTGTGTGACCTAAAGGAGTGTATGATCTAAAGGAGTGTGTGACCTACAGGAGTGTGTGACCTAAAGGAGTGTATGATCTAAAGGAGTGTATGATCTAAAGGAGTGTATGATCTAAAGGAGTGTGTGACCTACAGGAGTGTGTGACCTACAGGAGTGTGTGACCTAAAGGAGTGTATGATCTAAAGGAGTGTGTGACCTACAGGAGTGTGTGGTCTAGGGAAGTGTGTGGCCTAGGGGTTGTGAGTCGCCTAGTGGTTATGAGCCTGGTTTACAATTCATCCACACCAGGTTCAACTCATGTCATGCTGTTTGACAGGTCTGACATGATGGGCTTTTTCATGGTATTACCACTTTTCTCAGTTGACACAGCTGTAAATGGGTACCTGACAAAGTCATTGGAGAATTTAGAACCCACTGCAGAAGCTACTGAGTTTGTGCTCTGTCGTCGGCACTTTCAGCAATGAAAGAAACTAAACACACATGAGAGAGCCCAGGTGAAATGAAGTCGATTCTGTGAGCAATTTTTCCCAATTTTTTTTTACTAACTCATAAAAGAAAAACATTTAAACAATGTAAATGTAGTACTATATAGTATATAGACAGATATATTGCCGTTAGGGATTTGATTAAATTCTCAAGACTGCATTGTAGGAGATCAATATTTTGTGAGGTGGGACATTGAACGTGTCTAGTTCCTTTCTTCACTTTTCATGATAATTACAAAGTAGTAGACTCTACCTAAAACTAATCATTTACAAGCTTTATATCTTGTAATAATACGACTGCACTGTACTACTACTACTTAGTAGTATCTGAAATATGACTAGAACAGAAGATTACGTTACCATCCGTTACGGTATATCTATATACATTATATTAGAATATATATGCTGCGAGTTTTGCCAGAAAAACCAGAGATTCTATAAATAAGATCGCAAAGATTCATATCTACTACTACTAGATGATGTAAGTGTAATTAAATTATTTAATTAATCAATATTCAATAATCATTCAAATAGTTCAAGACTATGCAGGGTCTTCTAAACCAGTATAAAGACGTTAAGTTAAACATTAACTTGAAGCGAACACTGAAAAACATTCTCACAGTCGCACAAGACCTAGACTACACTACTAGTATTATTAGTAGTAGTAGTTAGAAGAACATAACAGTAATTTCACACACTCGACACCAAACACTGACACCGTGTTTGGGTGCACAATGACAAGCTGGAGTGTTGTGTTGTATTCGGGTGATATGATAGTTAATAGCAAATGAACATCATTATGTCTTACTTTAGAACTATCTGACGGATACGTTTTCTCACAGATTTCTTCACAAGGATCAGTCTCACTCATCAAGTTTTGAAACGGAAAGGACGTAGCCGAAGACAACAGAGCAACGAAACTGCAGCAAAGCAGAAGTTTATTTCCTATGGTCACCATTTTGTATGTGTCAGATTGAAAATAACAGACGATTGGGTCGGCTCGATCACATGACAAAACATTCCCCGTCTGTCCCTCCCTCCACGGTCAGATAACAAATAACAGCTCAACCTAACCAGAATCTATAAGATTGACCACTGCGCCACGTTTCACGAATAAGTTAATTCTCCTTCGCATTTTTCTTCACAACCTCAAGTTAATTATTTACCATGAGTCTGTTTGTATGTCTGTGTGTATTTATCTATCCTAGGCAGTTCAGTAGCGGCGAATATCGACTCGGTTCAACAGACTCGAAAAGCAGCAGGTCAACAGCAGGATTGCAAAGATGAGCTCTATGTCTGGGAGACTGCAAGCAAACGTCTGAAAGTGACAAGACATCAGTATCGCCACAAAGGTAATAGGGTATCTATCTATCTATCTATCTATCTATCTATCTATCTATCTATCTATCTATCTATCTATCTATCTATCTATCTATCTATCTATCTATCTATCTATCCATCCATCCATCTAATCTATCTATCTAATCTATCTATCCAATCTATCTATCCAATCTATCTAATCTAATCTATCTATCTAATCTATCTATCTAATCTATCTATCTATCTATCTAATCTATCTATCTATCTAATCTATCTATCTTATCTTATCTATCTATCTAATCTATCTATCTATCTATCTATCTATCTATCTATCTATCTATCTATCAAATCTAATCTAATCTAATCTATCTATCTATCTATCTTCAGTCCACTGTTTTTTGGCAGGCGAAAATCATCCGCTGGTGACTTGCCAACCACAGTATCTGCTACCAAACGTTAAGCTGATAGCCCCTGGGATATACGATCGCCTATTTTTTTTGGAAGTGGGGGTGGAAGCGTAAACTAGAGCAAGGTAGACCAGCAGCCTGTCAGGCACCATCTATGCTGCACCGCTAACTACATGACCAAGACCTGATGTTATAGCCTCACAGTCCCCTTTTTGCGACATATTCTACATGGAGCGAAAATCCCTAGAATAATTTGAGTAGATTTTTAACTGTAATGCTGCCCGAGCAGCGACCGTTACGCCTATTCTTGTTGATTTCCAACTGCCGAGAGATTTTTAACGTGAAAAAAAAACTGGTCTCCACCGTGACCTCCAGCAGCCGAGGCGAACACCTTACCTCGAGACCACTGTGTTCCTCAATAGGGTATCGTGATATAGTTTTAGCCACTCTGCTGCATGCCTGGAAAACATGGACAGTCACAGCGCATGTTGTTTGTCCATCACGTGTGATGAGGACCTTTCCTTTTTCATTTTAGCCAGTCCTTCCAGTCGAGTGTTCTGTACTTCCGGGTTGTGGATTGATGCGGAGATGGCTGACAATGTCCGATTTGGGATCTGCATACTCGCAGGCAGTGAGGGCATGGAAAGTTCGCTTCGCGAGGGTTTGATATTTCATGGGCTTTTTTTCGGCCTTTCTCCGTTGTTCTGCTGCAGTCTTTTTAGAAGCCTCGCATGACACTGGAGAGCTGTACACCAGGCTGTGCGGTCTTTGCAGCACCTTCCCATGTTTGGAGGTTTATGCTGAAGACTTTTAAAGACGTTTTTATTGTGTCTTTAAAGCGCTTCTCCCCCCTCCCCCCTACATGGGAACGTTCGCCATTCTGCATTCGGGCCATAGAAGATTATTTTTGGCAACCGATAGTCTGGCATGCGAACGACATGACCTGTCCAGCGAATCTGTGATCGCATCCTGATGGTATCAATGCTAGGGATACCAGCTCTCTCAAGAACAGCAGTGTCCGGGGCCCTGTCCTGCCATTTGACATGCATCACCTTCCTGAGACAAAGTGTGTGAAAGTGATTCAGCTTCTTTGCATGCCGCCTGTATACAGTCCATGTTTCACTTGCATATAGCAACACAGGAACCACCACTGATCTGTAACACTTTTAGCTTCGTCTGGAGGCTGATGCCATTTCGACGTCAGACGCTTGAGTGTAGTCTGCCAAATGTGGCGCTAGCTTTGGTGGTTCTAACGTTCATCTCATCATCCATGACTACATTCTGAGACAGTGTACTGCCGAGATATGTGCATCTATTTATAACTTTCAATTTTTCACCATTAATCTTGATGATTGTCTCAGTATACGTTTTGCCAGGAGCTGGTTGGTGCATTATTTCAGTTTTCTCTGTGTTGATGTTAAGTCCAAAACTAAAACACGCTAAGGAGAAATTATCCACGCTTTTCTCCAGATCAGCCTCCGTGGCAGCGTGCATGGAACAATCGTCAGCAAACAGAATCTATCACAGTACATAGCAAACAAGCCGAAACAACTAACTCGTTTTCACGTTAGCTGTCTACGTAGTCTGCTCAGGATCAAATGGCACGACACAGTTGAAAGTGCCAAACTCTGAAATTCGTATCAAATCTAATAGGTTGAGCATTTAAACGATTCTAAAGAAAAAAAAAGCACAGATTAGATGGCCTGACAAGATCAACCATCGATATGATCTTCTCTCTACGACAGCTACAAGAAAAATCACGCGAGCAGAACAAACCTTTTTATGTCGCTTTCATCGACCTGACAGAAGCATTCGATTTCGTTAGTAGACCTGAACTCTTCAAAATGCTCTCTAAAACCTGTAAAACGAACAAGAACCTATGTGTGCTATAGATGACTATGGGAAGGCAGCTACATGGTTTTAATACCAGATAGGCTGAAATACGTAGAATGCTTCCTCTAGTTATAAAATAGCATCTCTTTGCCCGGTACTGACAATATTACAATAAAATTTGGAACAATTCTAATAGCAAGACCAAAGAGCGAGATACTTGTTAAAAGTTCGCATTCTTTGCTCACAATCTATTAAATTCTTGGTAGGGTCAGGCCCTGGTCCGGCCCAGTAGCACGAATGTAGCTGCTACCACGGCAGTTATGTCACTACCTGTATCTGTGTCGTAAGCGCACTCGTCTAGAACAATCGAAGACACTTCAAATCGTGACGTGAGTTTTGTTAATGCTACGTTTTTAATGCCATGTTATCGATACCTCTCGTCACAGTCCAACAAGAAAAGGCGTATTTGTTAAATGTCCTTGCTTTTATCAGACCTCAGTAATTTAATGACAGCACTGGAACATTCTTTGACGAAGTCTCTTTCGAAATGACTTCAAGTTTTGCAATTTTTCACTGACACTAAAACTTGACCGAGCAATGATGTCAGCTTCATTATTTCGTTTGCGAAAAAAAAATTTGTTTAGTAGATATACCCTTTTTTGTTTACATTGTGTATCCCATCTTTTCTCAGCTTGTGAGTTGGATGGTGACATCAATTTATTTGTGAAAGTAATATGCATGCACATGTGTTCATACATTTATATGTTACATATACATACATGCATATTCATTTACACACACACACAAACAGGCACGCACACACACACACATACACCTATATATTCCTGATTCCTGGCTAAGCAGACGGTCAGACGAGAGAGGCATTTGCTGATGTGCGCCATGACCTCCAAGGGCTCTACGCGGCGTTGGAATCACGTGACAGTCCACAACCGTCTGGTAGCTCCACAGTTCGCAACGCCGATGGATTGCTGAAAGCTCAGATCCTCGACAGGTGGGCGGAACATTTCTGCAACGTTCTTAACAGTCCATCATCCATAAATGAATGATCCAACGCATGCCCCAGGTAGAAATGAACACGGCTTTGGATGATATTATAACTGAAAGTAAAGTAGACAAAGCCATTAAATATCTTTCTCCCGGAAAAGCCTCTGGAATTGACGCATACAATCAGAGGTGTACACAGCAACGGGGACATGCCTCACCAGGAGGCTCAATGAATTTATCTGACACATGTGGGCTGAAGGAGTAGTCCCACCGGAAATGAAGGATGCGTCACTAGCACATATCTACAAGAGAAAATGCGATCGCCAGGATTGTGACAACCACCAGGAAGTTTCACTGCTACCTATTGCTGGAAAGATTTTAGCGCGCGTACTGGTCAATTGCCTGAACAAACATCTCTTGAAAAGTCTGTGTGGATTTAGAGTTGGTCGAGGTACTTGAGCTAGACCATCATCTCCCTGAAAGTCAGTGTGGATTTAGAGTTGGTCGAGGTACTTGAGCTAGACCATCATCTCTTGGAAAGTATGTGTGGATTTAGAGTTGGCCGAGGTACTTGAGCTAGACCATCATCTCTTGGAAAGTCTGTGTGGATTTAGAGTTGGTCGAAGTACTTGAGTTAGACCATCATCTCTTGGAAAGTCTGTGTGGATTTAGAGTTGGACGAGGTACTTGAGCTAGACCATCATCTCTTGGAAAGTCTGTGTGGATTTAGAGTTGGTCGAAGTACTTGAGTTAGACCATCATCTCTTGGAAAGTCTGTGTGGATTTAGAGTTGGTCGAGGTACTTGAGCTAGACCATCATCTCTTGGAAAGTATGTGTGGATTTAGAGTTGGCCGAGGTACTTGAGCTAGACCATCATCTCTTGGAAAGTCTGTGTGGATTTAGAGTTGGTCGAAGTACTTGAGTTAGACTATCATCTCTTGGAAAGTCTGTGTGGATTTAGAGTTGGTCGAAGTACTTGAGCTAGATCATCATCTCTTGGAAAGTCTGTGTGGATTTAGAGTTGGTCGAGGTACTTGAGCTAGACCATCATCTCTTGGAAAGTCTGTGTGGATTTAGAGTTGGTCGAGGTACTTGAGTTAGACCATCATCTCTTAGAAAGTCTGTGTGGATTTAGAGTTGGTCGAGGTACTTGAGCTAGACCATCATCTCTTGGAAAGTCTGTGTGGATTTAGAATTGGTCGATGTACTTGAGCTAGACCATCATCTCTTGGAAAGTCTGTGTGGATTTAGAGTTGGTCGAAATACTTGAGCTAGACCGTCATCTCTTGGAAAGTCTGTGTGGATTTAGAGTTGGTCGAAGTACTTGAGTTAGACCATCATCTCTTGGAAAGTCTGTGTGGATTTAGAGTTGGTCGAAGTACTTGAGTTAGACCATCATCTCTTGGAAAGTCAGTGTGGATTTAGAGTAGGTCGAGGAACTGTGAACATGCTATTTGCAGAGCGTCGGGTACAGGAGAAATGTCGAGAATATAACCGCGAGCTCTATATTACGTTCATTGGCTTCACAAAGACATTTAATTCGGTTAGCAGAGGTAGGCTATGGTAAATCATATCTAAATTCGGCTGTTCTAGAAAATGTGTAACCGTGGTAAAACAACTTCACGAAGGCATGCGCGCACGTGTACTTGACAGCGGCGAGACATCTCCACCATTCAAGGTCAACAACGGCGTAAAACAGGGATGTGTACTTGCTCCGACACTTTTCAGTATAATGTTATCAGCCATGTTGACGGACGCCTTTAAGAATACCAAGTATGGCACACCGATAAAGTACAGCATAGATGGTGGTCTATTCAATCTCTGCAGACCGAAGACAAAGGATATGCGCGACACGATATGCAAACTCTTGTTTGCAAATGACTGTGCTCTGAACAATAGCTCAGAACGGAACATGCAGGGAGGTATGGACCGGTTCTCTGCTGATTGTGACAACTTTGGCTTGACAATTAGCACAAAGAAAACTGAGGTCATGTATCAGCCGGCACCAGGCACATCGTATAAACAGCCAGTAGTTACAGTAAAGAGACAGAAATTATAAGCGGTTGAATAATGTGTACCTCGGAAGCACGCTGTCCAGAGCAGTGACTATTGCTGATGAGCTGGCTAATAGAATAGCAAAAGCCAGTACAGATTTTGGTAGAATGCGCTCAGCGGTATGGGAACGTCGAGGAATCAGTATAATGACTAAGCTGAAGATCTACCGTGCCGCCATTGTCCCCCACCCTGCTCTACGCATGTGAGAACTGGACTGTCTACGCTGGTGACGCCATTTTCACATGGACTGTCTGAGACGTATACTGCATATACGATGGCAGGACCATATCACAGATGTTGAAGTGCTGTCCAAAGCCAACATGAAAAGTATTAATGCACTTCTGCAACAATCTCAATTGTGATGGGCTGGCTTCATTGCCCGAATGTCAAACGAAAGGCTTAAAAAGAGACTCCTGTATAGCAAACTGAGCAAAACAGAACGATCACAAGGACGTCCAGAAAAGCGTTTCAAGGACATTCTGAAAGTCTCTTAAGTGATGTCAAACAGACATTAACATCTGGGAGAACCTGGCTTACAATCACTCAACGTGGAAGAGCACGGTCACAGGCAGCGTTGAACTCAGCAAGGGTCTACGTAAACAGGCAGCCTAGGATATACGAAAGAGAACGAGCAGAGAAAATAGGAGAGACAACTGCTGACTACGTCTGCCAGTCGTGTCATAAACTTTTCCAGGCTCGAATTGGCTTGATCAGTCATGAGCGCACACACAAACTCAAGGTTGCTTTATGACATGTGATGATGTTTGTGATCTTCATCGACGACAATGTGCGAATTATTATTATTATTATTATTTTATATATATATACGTGCATGCATGCCATATACACACATATTCATATACTTACATACACACATTCGGAGCACATCTCTAACACGCGGTTGAGTTATGAGACTGATTGTTATCAACGTCGTTCATGAATCGAAAATATTTGGAGGCGTCTGCCATCAACACGTAACTTACGTAACCTAACTTCATTATACTGGTTTAGAAAGCTATACGGAGTCTGTATATAACCAGTTTATTTCATTCCACGGATACCGAAAATCCTGTGAGCATTCAATCTATTTTTGAATGCATTAACTGACTCTGCTTCCAATATATCCTGCGACAATGCATTCCAAGAATTCACCACTCCCTGACTAAAAAAATACTTTCTAATATTTAATCTAGACCTGTCTTTAAACAATTTGTAGCGGTGCCCTCTTGTTCTTGAAGCCGGTCGTACTTTGAAAAACTTGGTATAGTCTAATATATCCTTTCCATTTATTAATTTTATACACTTGTTTTAAGTTACATCGAATTCTTCTTTGTTCTAGACACCGAAGACTAGTCTTTTTTAGTCTTTCCTCACAACTATAATTCTGAAACCTCGTGATCATTTTTTGTAGCTCTTCTTTGTACCTTTTCCAGCATGTTTATATCCACTCTATTATATGGACTCCGCACCTGAACACAGTACTCCAATTTAGGTCTCACTAATGATTTATATAACTTGACTATTACTTCCTTGCTCTTATGTGAAATGTTTCTTTTTATCATGCCAAACACGGCATTAGCCTTTTTCACTGCCACCTGAACTTGCTCCCGCCTCTTTCCTGCATGATCAATTATAACTCCTTGGTCTCTTATCTTTTTTTTATTCTCCGAATATTGTTCTCTTCCATCCTGTAATTATATTCATTTTTGGATCTTCTCCTGTGGATGACTATATTTTTCTACATTAGACTCAATATGCCAGCTCTCAGATCATTTTTGAATCGTATCTAAATCCGATCTCAACAGATCCACCTCTTCCGGAGAAGAGACTGCAGCATAATTTTGTGTCATCCGCGAACTTTGCAATCATGGATCTGATATCAATGTCTAAGTCATTGATATATATTAAGAACAAAATTGGTCCCAATACCGATCCCTGGGGCACACCACTTATTACACCATACCAGTCAAAGTACTCCATATTTATGCGAACTCTTTGCCTTCTGCCCGTCTACCAATTTTCTATCCAATTGGCAACTTTACCAACTATTCCATGTGATTTCAACTTTCGAAATAATCGATGATGAGGTATTCTATCAAAGGCCTTTGCAAAATCCAGATAGATAACACCCCCCGGCTCTTCGCCAACTAACATTTTGGTAACTTCCTCTATGAATTCTGATTCCAAAGTCCTCCAGTCGCAACAACTGATGACTGTTTGATTTCAAGCACGCGAAGAAGAGGTTTGGTGAGATAGGAACTTCATGGCGAACTCTTTTCTGTATTGGAACCACAAATGAACATTGGAATGAATTGAAGATGATAGTGAAAACATTGTAGCAGTTGTGACCATTATACTTACAGAAAACCTTTTTCAAAGCACTTACGGGTTTTGCGTGTTCTCTTACAGAAGTGATTATGTAGCAGTTTGCTTTACCTGATGAGGTTGCTAGTCCTATGCACTCATTAGTCGCCTTTAACATCATGCTTGGAAGGTTATAGTGGCATGTTTATTTCCACCGCCCGTGTGGCATAGTTTAGAATTCTTCAGGTTAAATTTATGAACTTAAACCATCGTTAAAAGACGCGTGTGCTGATTTGAAATTGCTGTGTGGTGGCGAAATGGTCCTCTCTGTTGGATTTGAATGCAATGTTGACATCTCGCGAGAACTGATCAGTTGAGCAACTTGAGAGTCAGAATGAGTGGCTCATACAAATCAATCAATTATTGCCTTCATCGATGAGACAGTTCTAGACTAAGGATATTCAGGTAAGCAACATTTCTGTTCCTCATCTTTACGTACTTCTGTGAGTGGACGAGCGGTGTCGCGAACCAATTTAGTTATTCTGAATATAGTGCCCTGAATTGCACAAAAGCCTGTTTCTCAATTTCAGGTCAGTTGACACTGACTGACTGAGTCACTGACAGTTGTACTTCACTTGTACTTGTACTTGTAGGAGTTGTTCGTTTGTTTGTAACACTACAGTAACAGTTGAGTAACATTAGTTCAAAGTTGTAACAGTTTGTAACTTTGTTGTTGTACTAAATAATTTGTTCTCAATTATTATTCTACTTCTAGTTTGTCCCACAGTCTTCTTCTTGTGGAACGGTTGCAGTTTCAAACTGAGTTTGCACGGGCGTTTCTTTCTCCTACTAACACTAGTCTGTCCCCACTAGTCATCATCGCACAACATGCGCCCGATTAAAATTCAAGCAAGGGAACAAGCAACAGCCTCGGTAAATACTTAAAATAGTTCTTTTCTTTATAGGTTTAAATGATTTTTTTTTATTTAACGTTAATTCAACATCGTTAAATGATAGCCAGGCAATTTATCTGTCAGTTTTGGGCTGACCAGTCAGTGTCAGGATGCCAGTAACTTAAATGACTCAGTAATGACAGATGAATAGGACAGTTTGTTTACTTTACTTTAACTTAGCGTTACTAATTTCGGTAATTTCTTCTCATTGTATCATAGAACCAACTTCATTGTACCTGCGCCCCCCCCCCCCCCCCCCCCATGTGCTCAGTCTCTTTTATTGCTGAAAAGTGGAAGTGCTGAATAGTGAATATTCCCCTGACTTCGCCAGGCACCCATTTCAGATTTATACACGAAAGAAGCAGTTATATCATGAAAAAACCAAACAGCCCAATGCCCGGCCCAGTCTGTCAAACCGAGGACAATGTAATTTGAACCTGGTGCGTTGTATTTGTAAATGAAGCTGACAACCTTTTGACCACCACACACTTCTCTGTTATTACTTAACACTGGTGTACACTGTTCAGATGTGACGACTGATGATATCAGTGAACTGAGTGGTACTGATAAGGTCACTCTTGTGTTAAGGAGGCAGACAGACTGGCAGAAGAAGGTGAAAGGTTTCCCCAACCAGATTCTAGTTGACCTATGAAAGAGTCCAAAAGGTTTATTAGGGCCAGATAAATGGCTAAAAGGGAAACAGAGCATACTGGCTACACAAAAAATGATACATATTACCAGTTGAACAGAAGAGAGCAGGTGGGGGTCTTCAAACTGAGGTATCATCTATTCAATAATCTGAAGATTTGTGCTACTGACGAATGCACCTTTGGTACAGGGAAAATGACCGCTGAACATCTGCTGCAAAATTACCCGACATACGAGGACCAGAGAAAGCACATGTGGCCATCACCAGTGCCAACATTAGACAAGCTCTATGGCAGTGTTAATAGCCTCAGGATGACCACTGATTTCTTCAAACAAATTCAAGTTGACGTCTGACAGCGTACAAAGAAGAAGAAGACTGTTGTGTTGAACATCAGCAGCAAAAGTACCCCACTTAAGGAGAGAAAGTTGTCAGTACCTTTCTTAGGCAAGCTCTATATATGTACAGATTACCTCAGGATGACCGCTGAAGTTGTCTAGCCTAGATGTATTAAAGTTAAACTTATCTAGTATCTAAGCAAGCCATATGAAGAAGAAATCATGATCAGTGTGAAGAGTGTCTGAAATTAAAAGCATAAAAAAAGCATGTCTTCGTGTGGTATATCACTTGCTATGGACGATCATGATTCTCGATAAAAACTTATCACTATTATTGTTTGTATTGTGTATGTTTAAAAAAATCATTCTTCCATGAAATTATAGTTAAAGCAGGCAAAACATACTGATCAGGCTATGTTAATCAGGGTCAGACAAAACACACTGATCAGACTATGTTAGTCAGGGTCAGGCAAAACATACTGATCAGACTATGTTAGTCAGTGTCAGGCAAAACATACTGATCAGACTATGTTAGTCAGTGTCAGGCAAAACATACTGATCAGACTATGTTAGTCAGTGTCAGGCAAAACATACTGATCAGACTATGTTAGTCATGGTCAGGCAAAACATACTGATCAGACTATGTTAGTCAGTGTCAGGCAGAACATACTGATCAGACTATGTTAGTCAGGGTAAGGCAAAACATACTGATCAGACTTTGTTACTCAGGGTCAGAGAAAACATACTGATCAGACCATGTTAGTCAGGGTCAGGCAAAACATACTGATCAGACTTTGTTACTCAGGGTCGGACAAAACATACTGATCAGACTATGTTAGCCAGGGTAAAGCAAAACATACTGATCAGACTATGTTAGTCAGGGTAAAGCAAAACATACTGATCAGACTTTGTTACTCAGGGTAAGGCAAAACATACTGATCAGACTTTGTTACTCAGGGTCAGACAAAACATACTGATCAGACTATGTTAGTCAGGGTCAGGCAAAACATACTGATCAGACTATGTTAGTCAGGGTCAGGCAAAACATACTGATCAGACTATGTTAGTCAGGGTCAGGCAAAACATACTGATCAGACTATGTTAGTCATGGTCAGGCAAAACATACTGATCAGACTATGTTAGTCAGGGTAAGGCAAAACATACTGATCAGACTTTGTTACTCAGGGTCAGGTAAAACATACTGATCAGACTATGTTAGTCAGTGTCAGGCAAAACATACTGATCAGACTATGTTAGTCAGGGTCAGGCAAAACATACTGATCAGACTATGTTAGTCAGGGTAAGGCAAAACATACTGATCAGACTATGTTAGTCAGGGTCAGACAAAACATACTGATCAGACTATGTTAGTCAGGGTAAGGCAAAACATACTGATCAGACTTTGTTACTCAGGGTCAGAGAAAACACACTGATCAGACCATGTTAGTCAGGGTCGGGCAAAACATACTGATCAGACTTTGTTACTCAGGGTCGGACAAAACATACTGATCAGACTATGTTAGTCAGGGTAAAGCAAAACATACTGATCAGACTATGTTAGTCAGGGTAAGGCAAAACATACTGATCAGACTATGTTAGTCAGGGTCAGACAAAACATACTGATCAGACTTTGTTACTCAGGGTCAGAGAAAACATACTGATCAGACTTTGTTACTCAGGGTCGGACAAAACATACTGATCAGACTATGTTAGTCAGGGTCAGGCAAAACACACTGATCAGACTATGTTAGTCAAAGTCAGGCAAAACATACTGATCAGACTTTGTTACTCAGGGTCAGGTAAAACATACTGATCAGACTATGTTAGTCAGTGTCAGGCAAAACATACTGATCAGACTATGTTAGTCAGGGTCAGGCAAAACATACTGATCAGACTATGTTAGTCAGGGTAAGCCAAAACATACTGATCAGACTATGTTAGTCAGGGTCAGACAAAACATACTGATCAGACTATGTTAGTCAGGGTAAGGCAAAACATACTGATCAGATTTTGTTACTCAGGGTCAGAGAAAACATACTGATCAGACTTTGTTACTCAGGGTCAGAGAAAACATACTGATCAGACTTTGTTACTCAGGGTCGGACAAAACGTACTGATCAGACTATGTTAGTCAGGGTCAGGCAAAACATACTGATCAGACTATGTTAGTCAGGGTCAGGCGAAACATTGATCGAGACCCCACCTCACTTCTAAGCAGTTCTCCCTGGAAGCAGGCCATGTCATGGCAGTCTGGCTAACAAGATGGGAATCAGCACTTGATCCCCATAGTGATGAGCTTCCCGAGGAGCCTCACATTGCACTACAGCCATGAGAACCCTGGGCCATTTTCTAAAGTATGTCTCTGGATGTGAGGAGAATCACTGTAACCTGCCACCAAAGAAAGTCGTCAAGAGTACCTAACTCAAGTAGGAGTGACATTAGCAGCAACATTATCATGAAGACATGTTTATTATTTTAAGAAATTTATATATAAATTGTTGAGTTAAAGAGTCCACTGTGTCTTTCAGTTTTATATTTTTAGACATATGTTAGGTTGTGCAAAGCTAGTAATACTGCAGTTGCGTAGACTCATAGGTACTTAGTCTCACAGAAAATGGTGATATGTATGGATACTGATGATTCTTTTAGATCACTGGCTGCCCACACACCTGATTCGTCCTATGAGATGCCCACCCTCGCATGACCCACTTTTTATTTCAAGCCTGTGTACTTACTCATTTATCTAATGCTGTGCCATCGTCTTCTTGATAATATTTCGGTATCTTCCTCTTCTTCTTCAGTAACATCATTCATCCTTAAAAGAGTGCTTTCACTTAAATATTCTTAACTTTTGATATAATCCAAGCAGACATATTATACATTGCAACAGCTTGGCGCATGTTTAGAATCGGCTCTGCTATCCAGCAGATATGCACAAAATATAATATTGATTTTCATGTAACTACTGGTTAACTGTCTAGGCAGAAATGATTTTAAAAGTTGGCAACCGCCAAAACGTGCACAGACAGAATTACCAATTAAATGAAAGCTGATGATCAATTCTACTTTATAAGCATTCTTGCCCAATCAATTTGGCATAAGATCTGACTGCAGTGTTATCATTTTAGTTAGTTTACACTCCCTCGCGATCTGTCCAGAAAAATAAGTTGCAGATTCTTTGACAAGGCTAGTTTGTCTTTGTTAATATTCAGTTAATATTTCTTTTAAAAATATATAAACATATTTATACACACATATATATATATATATATATATATATATATATATATATATATATATATATATATATATGTAATGTCTTCTTCTTCTTCTGCGTTTGTCCTGAATAATCACATTGTGACGCTGTGTCGTAGTTTATAGCTAGGTTGGTATATCTGTGCCTTTTGGCTCAACGCATCTGATTTCAGCACAGCATTTTTGGACCAGATTTGCCTTCCCTTTCTGATCTCTATTCTCTTAACCAGGCTGCATGGTAGCAGTCTGTTTCTAGGGCTGCCACTTAGAGGCTGCATGTGGTCAGTTATGGGTCACTGACCATGATGCCAACAGCCAGCTATGAGTCACTGGCTGTTGTCAGCTCATTCACTGCTTCATCCGTAGCCCTAGATATACATTTATAATGCCATTTAAACATTCTACCCTAGTACTGCAACCACTTTACGCCAGTTCTCCTATTGTTAAAAGTTGATTCTCTCTCTCTATCAATCAGTACATTTGTTCTTTCTATGTCTGTCCATATGTGCATAAATGTTCTCTCTTTCTCTCTCTACATATCCACGTTTGTCCTTCTGTCACTCCATCTCAGTCCGTATATACACATGTCCTTCTGTCACTCTCTGTCCATATACATTTCCCTTTCTCTCTCTATCCATATCTACACTTGTCTCCAACTCTTTCTCTCTCTCTATCTATATATTTTTGGGGGCGTCTGCCTTATTTCTCTATTCCCCAATGCGGTGCGCGTTGCAGTATATTTTTATTTTGCGCCTGTCTGCCCAGTACATCTTACTTCGACATTAATTTTATATAAGGGTCTGCTTCCTCCTACATTTTGCTTTCCCAGTATAATGGCCGGTGCTGTGATTGGGGAGTGAACCCAGCACCTTCGAATTGTGAGCTGTGTCACTTAACCACTATACCACACTGTATGTAAATATATATATACAATCAGATTAATCACTTCAATCAGTTGCTACTCTTCTAACATGAGGTGTACTGGTCTTCTGCTTTTTTATTTATTGCTCATACCTTCTATAGGATGGAGTAGCCTGCCTGTCTCATGCACAACACTACTCAGTTTGATATGACTAAGTTGTTCCTCTTCCATTATGGAGTATTGAGATCTCTTCTTTACATTGTGGTCTATCGTTCTACTAGATGTGTATGTGGTATATAGTGTGACGTGTGTGTGTGTATATATATATGTATATATATATATATGTATATATTAATATGTGTATATATATATGTATATATATATGTATATATATATGTATATATATATGTATAAATATATATATATGTATATATGTATATATATATATATATGTTGGGGAACTGTTTGACTCAAGTGACCATCAAATCATCCGATGGGATCTTATTGCAGGGAAAGAAGTGAACATAAACACGCGAACATATGACTACTCTAAGACAGATGTTAAGAGGATGAAAGAGGCAGCGAACCACATAATCTGGGAAGATATTGTCAGAGGAACAGATGTTGAACAGGAGTGGGAGAGTTTTAAAGCAGTTCTCGAAACGCTAAAAGAGGAATGTGTTCCAAATAGGGAGGTACACCCCAAGCGTAAAAAGTGGATCACTAAAATTGTAGTTAAATGTAGAAGAGCTAAAAATAAAACATGGAAAAAATATATAGAGGCAGGTAAATCAAAAGAAACATATTTAAAATATTTGGACAAGCAATACATATCTGAGAAAGCGAATAAAACAGCAAAGATAGACTTCGAAAAGAAACTTGCTCAGAGGATCAAGACTGATAGTAAAAGCTTCTTCTCTTATGTTAGAAATAAACAAAGATCATAGGACAAAGTAGGCCCTCTCATAGACAGCACAGGAAAAAAAATAAATGAAAATAGGGAGGCAGCAAATCTACTCAATCACTACTTTGGCATAGTGTACACAAAAGAGGACTGCTCCAAGATCCCAGAGCCTGTAGATATTTTTCAAAGAGACATGGATACAGCAGGATTAGGATCAATCTGTATTACAGAGGTAATGGTTTTTAAAAAATTGGAGGGGTTGAAAGTGGATAAATGTCCAGGTCAAGATGGTATTCATCCAAAATTGCTGTTTGAAATTAGAGACCAATTAGCAAAACCATTGGCTATATTATGTTCTCAATCACTTGCACAAGGGATTGTTCCACGGGATTGGAAAGATGCGGGAGTGATCCCCTTATTCAAAAAGGGCAAAAAGGTAGATCCAGCAAACGATAGACCTGTGAGCTTAACGAGCATAGTCTGTAAATTGTTAGAGTCAATAATCAAAGAAAACATTGTAATGCATTTAGATAAATTTAATCTAATTAGAAATAGTCAGCATGGGTTTACCAGAGGGAGATCATGCTTAACAAATCTATTAGAATTCATGGAGGAGGTTACCAAAATGTTAGATAAAGGGGAGCCAGTGGATGTTATTTATCTGGATTTTGCAAAGGCCTTTGATAGAGTACCTCATCAAATATTATTTCGAAAATTAAAATCACATGGAATAGGTGGGGAAGTTGCCAAATGGATTGAAAATTGGTTAACGGGAAGAAGGCAAAGGGTGGGTATAAATAAGGAGTACTCTGAGTGGTGTGAAGTGAAAAGTGGAGTGCCACAGGGCTCGGTTTTGGGACCAATTTTATTCTTGATATATATAAATGATTTGGACATAGGTATGGGATCCATTATTGCAAAATTTTCTGATGGCACAAAACTATGCAGTAGTGTCTCATCTAAAGCAGAAGTGGATATATTGAAGTCGGATTTAGATAAAATTCTAGAATGGTCTGTAAGCTGGCAAATGGAGTTTAATGTAGATAAATGTACAGTCATCCACATGGATAGATCCAATATGGAACATAATTACAGAATGGGAGAGAACAATATTAGAAAGATAGATAAAGAAAGGGACCTAGGGGTTATAATAGATCATACATGTAAGGTGAGGGAGCAAGTTCAGGTAGCAGTAAAAAAGGCAAATGTAATGTTAGGGATGATAAAAAGAAATATTAAACATAGGAGCAAGGAGGTGATAGTCAAACTGTATAAAGCATTAGTTAGACCTAGATTGGAGTACTGTGTACAGGTGTGGAGTCCTTATCAGAGAGGGGATATAGACATGCTGGAGAGAATACAAAAAAGAACGACAAAGCTGATAGTGGGATTCCAGAATTACAGTTATGAAGAAAGATTAAAAAGAACTGGCCTACAGTGTCTAGAAGAGAGAAGAATTCGTGGTGACTTAATACAGGTGTATAAGATGATCAGAGGAATGGATAAAGTAGACTATAACAAGTTTTTTAAAGTACAACCACCAACAAGGACAAGAGGGCACAGCTACAAGTTGACTAAGGAGAGGTCCAGATTAGATATTAGGAAGTATTTCTTTAGCCAGAGAGTTGTGAATGCTTGGAATGCATTGCCAAGTGAGGTGTTGGAGGCTGGGATGGTCAATGCATTTAAGAATAGATTGGATGCGTACAGCTTCTAGAGCAAGATGATGTAATTGGAACTGGTTGTATACAGACTCTGCAGAGTCTTCTAAACCAGTATAAAGACGTTAAGTTAAGTTATGTATATATATATATATATATATATACATATATATATGTATATGTATATATGTATGTATATATATATATGAATATTAATATATGTATATATCTACATATGTATATATATATGTATGTATATATATATATGAATATTTATATATGTATATATCTACATATGTATATATATATATCTATATATATATGTATATACAAATATGTATATATATATATCTATATATATATGTATACATATATATACACACACACACACATATATATATATATATATGTGTGTGTATATATATATATATATATATATATGTTCACCAAGTGAACATACGGACGATGCACATGCTGGTGGCACTTTAGGTGTACACAGCACATACCAACCGTCAAGTTTGCAAAATTTCAGTATCCTCCGACTCATAGTTTCCTCAGCAGACCGTTGAAAACATGGCAGGTGTGATACGCCATCCGTCCAGAGTTGATCAGCGAGCGGTGATTCGGTTTCTAACAGTTGAAGGATGTCGGCCAGTTGACATTCATCACAGAATGCAAGCAGTGTCGGAAGACAACAGTGAAGAACCGGAGAATGATGTTTAAAAAAGGACTTGAGTTAACGAAAGATCTCCCGAGACCAGGTCAGACGCATATTGTTGTGTCAGAAGATGCCATTGCCAAAATTTATGCAGTAATTCGGGTGGACTTTAAAGAGCCTTGCGCGAACATCAGTGCCATCCGCTACAATGACACACTAGACAAACTGCATACAGTAATCAAGAATAAACGACCCAGCATGCTTTCGTCTAGTGTGATTCTGTTGCACAACAATGTGCGTCCACATGTCGCGAACATTGTTCAGAAAGCACTAGCACAGAAAAGGTGGGAAGTACTGCTACAGCCATCTTATAGCCCCAATATGTCCCCTTGTGATGTCCATTTGTTCTGATTGGTAAAAAAAAATCTTGTGGAGACAAAGATTTGACTTCGATGTAGACATGGCCTCAGTGACCAATGGTTAAAAAAGCAACCAGTCATTTTTTTTCAACAGCATCCGCCGTCTACCCAAGCAGTGGGATCCATGTTTGAATGCATATGGCACCTTTTTCTAACTAACCCTGTGTAATGTTTGCTATATTTAATTTTGTCACACCAGATGTTGTAACTTTCAAATTTTTGTAATTAAGCCACTGGGTCTGGTTTCATTTGAACATGCCTTGTATTTAAGTATAAATACACACATGTGTCTCCCACTCTTTCTCCATCTCTCTCAACATGTATCTCTTTCTCCATATCTACATTTGTCTTCCACTTTCTCTCTGTTTATCAGTACATTTGTTCCCTCTCTTATCTATCTGTATGTGTCACTACCTCTCTCTGACCATACATAGTTCCTTCACTCTGCGTATCTGTAGTTTTTTTTCCCTCTATCCATCTTTATTTTGGATCCCACCTCTCAAGCCATCTTTATTTATTTTCCAATCTCTCTATCCTTCTATATTTCCTCTCCACAAATGTTATCCACCTGTTTTCCGATGTTTCAGCTGATCTTTCTGCATGGCCTTGGAGACACAGGGTAAGTATAACAGCCCACATGTCTTAATTATATTAAATATGTTTTACCCAACTGTTCAGATGACCTCCTTTAACCTATCTTTGATAGTAGCATTAATTTTTAACTGTCCCTCGTCTTAAGACAGAATTGGTAACCCCAAAAATATCAATGTTTTTCATCGTTGTCACTTTGTTAAATATAATGATATTTGTAAATGGGTACCTGACGTATGAGTTGGGGAAGGTATAAACAGCAAGGAAGGGAACTGGCCACTCCACCTCACATAGGCTGCAGCTTAGTTCATGAAAAGTTTTCTTCATCCCAGACAGCAATCGTTGCCATGGGACTGACCTTTATGTTATACTTGATGACAGAAGAGGAGTGACTTAGTCAAGCCAGACTGCGGAGGGTTGTGCATGGGGCAGACTAACACATCTAGTAGAACGATAGACCACAATGTAAAGAAGAGATCTCAATACTCCATAATGGAAGAGGAACGACTTAGTCATATCAAACTGAGTAGTGTTGTGCATGAGACAGGCAGGCTACTCCATCCTATAGAAGGTATGAGCAATAAATAAAAAGAGAAGAAGAGCAGTACACCTCATGTTAGAAGAGTAGCAACTGGGATCAAGACGCTGAGCAGCACATCAGCTGCAGTCGTCAGCGACCCATAGCTGACTGCTAGCGTCAGGGCCAGCGAACCATAGCTGCCAAGACCGTTCTACGCCTCCATGCGGTGATCCTGGATAATAGGCTGCAGCAGGGCAGACTGGCTAAGGAGAAGGGATCGAAGAGGGAATGCTAGCCCGGTACTAAAAAAATGCTTGCTGAAGTCGGATGTGTTGGACCGAAAGGTGCAAATATCGCAGCCAAGCTGTAAACTACGACACAACGCATTCCGTTCTCTGGACTACATTCTGCTACTTAAGCCCTTTCAATGTTTGGTAGTGGGAGATTGAGAACGAACGAAGAAGAAGAAGAAGAGTAGCAACTGATTGAAGTGATTAATCTGATTGTCTGCGACAGCCGTCACCCAGCGTTAACGCAATGTGATTTTTGGACGCTGTCAAGTGTTCTGAATGTGAAAGTCAAGAAATTCAACCAAGCGCGGGCAAACGGCAGGAGTACATATGACTCTCATAAGGTAGCCAAATACCATCTGATTAGTGACGTGCACAAATTATGCTTTTTATATTGGCAGAGTCATTTTGATCAATAACCGGCAGGACAACTTTTTAATAAGTAAAAATGGTGGCTCATGATAGTGGCAGGCAAGAGAGCCAGGTGTTAATACTAGGCGGTGACAGCAACAACTGTCCAGTGGTTGGAGGTTCCAGGAGTATGGGAAGAAGCAATAGGGATTTGGAGATGTGTTTGCCACTAGACGAGCAATTTCTTCATTAGTTCCTCTCCTGCCTACTTTGAAAAATCCAGCTGTTCCCTTCGTCAGGTTTACGGGACCAGGAATGGTTGTGATGGGGTTGGCAACTTCACTTACGTAAAAACCATTGTCTTAAACCACATTGCAGGTTAATTATACGTTGACCAAACATGAATCTGGAAGTAGTTTGGGCCTATGCTCAAAGAGAATGAGGGACTAGACAAGCAACTTAGGTAGCCTCACAGGTTTCTCCTGGCTCCTACAATAATCTTTATTTTCAAACTGTTCGTTCCGCAGCCATGGATGGTCCGAGCAGTTCAGACAGCTCTCGTTCAAGCATATACAATGCACTTTTCCATCTGCGTAAGTAATACATGTTGCAAGCTCTCTCCCTTCTTCTTTCATCTTCTTACTCCATCTGAAGCATAGGGCTACTACTGCAGCTGGACCTGAGCCTGACTAACATACTGATCATTATGTTTCACCTGACCCTGACTAACATAGTCTGATCAGTATGTTTCTCCTGACCCTGACTAACATAGACTGTCTAGTATGTTTCACCTGACCTGACTAACATAGACTGTCTAGTATGTTTCACCTGACCCTGACTAACATAGACTGTCTAGTACGTTTCACCTGACCCTGACTAACATAGACTGTCTAGTATGTTTCACCTGACCCTGACTAACATAGACTGTCTAGTGTGTTTCACCTGACCCTGACTAATATAGACTGTCTAGTATGTTTCTCCTGACCCTGACTAACATAGTCTGATCAGTATGTTTCACCTGACCCTGACTAACATAGTCTGATCAGTATGTTTCGCCTGACCCTGACTAACATAGACTGTCTAGTATGTTTCACCTGACCCTGACTAACATAGTCTAATCAGGATGTTTCACCTGACCCTGACTAACATAGTCTAATCAGTATGTTTCACCTGACCCTGACTAACATAGTCTAATCAGTGTTTCATCTGACCCTGACTAACATAGTCTGTTCAGCATGTTTCACCTGACCCTGACTAACATAGTCTGTTCAGCATGTTTCGCCTGACGCTGACTAACATTAGTGAGCATGGCACAAGATGAAAAATCATGCTAAGATACATGGTTATCAGTGATAGTTGGCACATCACAAGATGAAAAATCATGCTAAGATACATGGTTATCAGTGATAGTTGGCACATCACAAGATGAAAAATCATGCTAAGATACATGGTTATCAGTGATAGTTGGCACATCACAAGATGAAAAATCATGCTAAGATACATGGTTATCAGTGATAGTTGGCACATCACAAGATGAAAAAGCATGTTCAAGTTTTATGTTAGATTTAAGTGCCAGCATTGATTGATAGTACTATTGTTATTATAATGGATATAATAGCGATAAGAATCGCAGAAACAAGTATAATGTATGTACTCAGAAAACATACACACCAGACAACAGAAAATTAAGGGAAGCAATAGGCAAACTGAATTTGAATAAATACCTGCCAGTGTATCGGACCGAAAGGTGCAAATATCGCTGTCAAGCTGTAAACTAGCTACACTATGCATTCCGTTCTCTGGACAACATACTGCTACTTGCAAAGCACTCCTATTCAGGACTTGGTAGCAGGAAATTGAGTACGAACACAGAAGTAGTACAAATAATTATACTATTCTTAGCTATGTTGGGAGGAAGACTGACATCTGGTCAGGCAATATATAATGATAAGACATGTTAGTCAGGGTCGGGTAAACATACTGGCCAAGACCATCACCTTGGCTTCCTAGTAGCCCTCCCTGGAAATGAGCAGCTTTCATGGCAGCCTGACTGACGAGGGGAGGGATTGACATGATCCGCATAGTAGTGAGTGACACACAGATAAAGCCAAGCATAGCACAACCACCTGGAGGACCCCGTTCCACCTTCAACAGCACGCTCGGGATGTCGGGAAAGGCACTGCAACCTGCCACTTAACGTCCTTTCCAGGGCACACAAAAAAAAGAGTAATATACTCATTGTTGACATTTGTAAACGACAATAGTTATTATTAGTACTCATCTAATAGTCACTCCTATGGGGGTGTCAAGTTCTCTTTATTGGAATTGAGTGTGCAGACAAACAGGTTGTGTCTTTTCGCCGGGGGGGGGGGGGGGGGGGGGGGGGGGTGCGGCTTCTTTTGGCACCCATGCAGACGACTATTTGGTGGGAATTTAGTTACCTTCAGAATTTTTGCACATACAGCGGCAAACAGCCTGCTCTTTTTTATTTTCACTTGCCAAGAGTTTTTTTTTACGTGCACAGTATGTACTGTGCGTGGAACAGCCAATAGGACTAGGTGCTGTTCTCACCTTCCTTGAGGCCAGGGGATCCTTCCAATTTTCAACCATTTCTTGCTTTCATTCATTCGCTTCTCGAGAGGAAAGCATTTTATCTCTCATCTGTAGTGGCCTCTCTTTACTATTACTAACTACTATTATTCTTCTGACCATAAGGACATACGTTAGAATGCTCTGTAAGGTATATTATTTTTACTATTGGAAGTAAGATAAAAACCTAACCTGCCCAATGTATGACTGCTGCAGGGGCAAGAGGCCTTAATCCCTCAGCCTCATAAATGATTCCAGTGGACCTTGGCCTCATAAATTATTGAAATGGACCTTGGCCTCATAAATGATTCAAATGGACCTGAGCCTCATAAATTATTCATGTGGACCTCGGCCCCATAAATTATTCCAGTGGGTATTAAATGGGGTTTAAACATTGTAATGATGTTTTTAAACATTGTTTATGATGATGATATCCGGTGTGTTTACTTTCAGATTGTAAACAAATATGCTATCCTTTGCAATTAATATCACTAGTTTGTTTACTAATCTGTGAGTTTTTTGTTTGTTTCCCTGTTATTAAAATGCTTTTTATGAAACTGTATTATACTTTGCTTTCTCATCAGTTTCTGTGATAGTATTACTAACAATGCTAGGAGAGGATTGTCTTTGCTGAATGTTGATATCTTGAGATTTGTTTGTTATGCTATCGTATTTTGTTCTGTCGTTCCCTAGATCAGTAAAGCCTGTCACTCTCAATGGTGGGATGCTCATGCCTTCATGGTGAGTTGTTTACTTCTAAAATTGTTGTATATTCTGTTTTGAGGTGGGATGCTCATGCCTTCATGGTGAGTTCTTTACTTCTAAAATTGTTGTATATTCTGTTTTGGGGTGGGATGCTCATGCCTTCATGGTGAGTTCTTTACTTTTAAAATTGTTGTATATTTATTCTGTTTTTGGGTGGGATGCTCATGCCTTCATGGTGAGTTGTTTACTTCTAAAATTGTTGTATATTCTGTTTTTGGGTGGGATGCTCATGCCTTCATGGTGAGTTGTTTACTTCTAAAATTGTTGTATATTCTGTTTTTGGGTGGGATGCTCATGCCTTCATGGTGAGTTGTTTACTTCTAAAATTGTTGTATATTCTGTTTTTGGGTGGGATGCTCATGCCTTCATGGTGAGTTGTTTACTTCTAAAATTGTTGTATATTCTGTTTTTGGGTGGGATGCTCATGCCTTCATGGTGAGTTGTTTACTTCTAAAATTGTTGTATATTCTGTTTTTGGGTGGGATGCTCATGCCTTCATGGTGAGTTGTTTACTTCTAAAATTGTTGTATATTCTGTTTTTGGGTGGGATGCTCATGCCTTCATGGTGAGTTGTTTACTTCTAAAATTGTTGTATATTCTGTTTTTGGGTGGGATGCTCATGCCTTCATGGTGAGTTGTTTACTTCTAAAATTGTTGTATATTCTGTTTTTGGGTGGGATGCTCATGCCTTCATGGTGAGTTGTTTACTTCTAAAATTGTTGTATATTCTGTTTTTGGAATTATAAACCTGCTCATGTTTTTATTCCGACACAATATCTGAGCCATACTTGTCCATGTTGTTATCTTTTTGTTAAATAACTTTCAGTACTGTTGCATCCTCACATTATTTTGGATATACTAAGCTTAATGATATTAATGTTTGCGTAGGCGTCTGAGGCCCATTGCGTTGGTCGGCCACATCCATGACTCATAGTTGTGGCATGGTTACAGTGCTGGGGAGGAGGTTGCTACTTGCTGGAGCCATACTGTTCGGGGATGGTGTCTTTTGCGCCTGCAGCTGGTTGGGAGAAGACTTAAGACTCTCAGGAAAGACTTGTGTAGTATCTTGTAGGCAGTGGTTTTTTGGTCCAGCCGTACAGCATGACCACACAAAGAAACTCGGTGTCGGTCAAGTGTTTCTGAGACTGGGTGGAGGCCTGTTTTAGCAGAGATCTCCACGTTACAGATGTAGTCATGTCATTGGAGGACCACGATACTCCGCTGGTTGCGCATGTGAAAGGCTTCCAGTCTCGACATGTCACGTTACAGCAATGTCCAGGTTTTGGAGCTGTAAAGCAGGACTGGTCAATGCAGTTTTTTGTCCCAAGAGAGATCTTGTCATTACTCCACACACATCGGAGGTCGTGCATAGAGGATACAGCTAGTGCTATCCGCTGTGACATATCGGGACCGTTGCGCCCATTGTATGATACCATGCTACCTTCTTCTTCTTCTTCTTCGTACGCTGTCAAACGTCAACCTGTATTTTTTCGAAGAAAGCAGCGGTCATCCTGAGGCTGTCGACACTGCCATAGAGCTTGTCTAGTGTTGCCACTGGTGATGATCACATGTGCTTTCTCTGGTCCTCGTATGTCAGGCAGTTTTGCAGCAGATGTTCAGCGGTCATTTTCCCGGTACCACAAGTGCATTCGTCAGTGCCACCTATCTTCAGTTTATTGAATAGGTGGTACCTCAGTCTGTTGTGGCCTGTGCGGAGTCTGAAGACCACGACCTGCTTTCTTCTGTTCAACTGGTAATAGGCATAGTTTTTTGTGTAGCCAGTATGTTCTGTTTCCCATTTGGTCATGTATCTAGCTCTAATAAGCCTTTTGGACTCTTCGTAGGTCACACTAGAATCTGGTTGTGGTAGTCTTGCACCTTGTTTTGCCAGTCTGTCTGCCTCCTCGTTGCCTTGGATGTTACAGTGGGATGGAACCCACTGTACCACTACTCTTTTTGGTGCAGACTGCTGGCATAGTTGACAGAGTACTGCTCTTAAATCATTAAGTTCAGTATTTTTCTGGCTTTTTAGTGCTGTGACTATGGCCATGGCATCTGTAAACAGGACTATCTGGCTTTCATTGCTTTCGCCTGTCAGCATTGCTTCTACCACAGCTCTCAGTGCCTCTGCCTCCGCTCTGAAATTGTTTGAGAATTTTCCAGTTGCCACTGACAGTGTTATTTTTCTACCATTTGGTAGGCTCAGGAATACCCCTGCCCCTCCATTCTGTATTGTGTTTGTTACAGAACCTTCAGTGTATGCATGGGTCCAGTCCATGCTTGGGTAGTTTTCCGTTGTGTACCTCAGGATTATGTCTCTTCTTTCTTTTTCAGTCTGGCTGTTCTTGTTTCCAATACCTGGTATATTTTCTACCACCTCCGGAATGATATGCTGCTTCCATGTAGGTTTGCGAACAGTAGGGATGGGCTTGGTATTGTTACGGTGTATTGTTCATAGGGTCTTCGCTCATCTTTGCTTTGGCTATTTCTGCAAAGTTTCTCCGCTTTAGTTTCCCATTTCCAAATCTATTTAGTCTCTGATGCATTGGATGGTCTGTCAGTCTTCTGAGTTTCTCTGCTTGCTGCTGGGCTCTGCAGTCTCTTCTGTCGGTCATGGATTGCAGATTTGTAATCTTTTCAAGTTCTAAGTTCTACAATTGGCATTGACTTCATGCCTCCTGTTGTAACTCTCATAGCTTGGTTTTGAAGTTTGCTAATTTTATCAAAGTTCGCCTTTGCTGCTGTTGTCCATGCCGCAATGCCATACTCGAGAACTGGTCTCACTTTTCCAGTGTACAGTTTCTTTAGTATTCTTTCGTTTGCTCCCCAGCTTGTGCCAGCAAGTTTCCTCATGATTGCCATTCTTTGTCTTGCTCTCATTCGGTTTCTCTCGATCTGACTTTTCTATGTCATGCGTCGATCAAATGTGACTCCCAAGTAGTTTGGGTTGTTGTTTGGCCGCATATATTTGCCATTAAGACTTATTTTGGTGTTCTGGGATGTATTTGAAAGCGAGAATATCGCACATGTTGTTTTTTCCTAGTTTATTTTGACCAGCCATGAGTTCGCCCACTCCTCCAACGATGTTGGGGCCTGCTGCATCCGATTGCTTGCTACGGTGAGATTTTTTTCAGAGGTCCACATAGCCAGATCGTCTGCAAACATGGAGCTGTGGAGTCTTCTTGATATATTCTCTGTGATGTTGTTTATATACACCAGGAAAAGTGTGAGTGACAGTACGCCCCCTTGGGGTACTCCTTGCTCTAGTGTCACCTTTTTGGTCATCTGCCCTTGTACTTCAACTCTGGCTGTTCTGTTTTCGAGATAGTGGCTGATCCATCTGTACATTTTCTGACATACTTCACTTCTTCGTAGTTTGACTTTAAGTCCCTCTTTCCACACCTTGTCAAATGCCTTCTCTAGATCCACCCAAAGCGCTACTGTATGCTTTTTCTCTTGGTAAGCATCCTCTATTTCCTGTGCTATGAGAGTGATCCTGTCCCCAATGGATCTGTGTTGTCTAAATCCTGCTTGCTGGGGAATTAGTATGTGTTTTTCTTCCAGGTGCCACATCAGTCTGGTGTTTATCATACGCTCCATCAGTTTGCCTACACAGCTCAGTAGACTGATGGACCTGTATCCAGTTGGATCTGTTCTATCTTTTTCTTTCTTTGGTACTGGTATAAGTACAGCCTCTTTCCATGTCTGCAGTACAATTCCCCTTTTCCAGCTTTGGTTCAGGACTGATAGTAACTTCCTCTTTGCTGTTTGGCCCAACCCCACCAGCATTTCGTTTGATACCCCATCTGTTCCGGGCGATTTCTTTTTCTTTTAAGCTCTCATGGCCTCATCCATTTCATTCATTGTTAGTTTTGCCATCATGTGCTCCTCTGGTGCCATCTTGATATTGTCGTGGCTCTTTTGTTCTTCACTAATGTCTGTATGCCTGTCTGTAGGGACATCAATGTGGTTTGCTCTGGTACCATGGTACCGAGATATATTAATTCGTTGGTGCCCTCCGCAGTGTGACCTTGAGTTTCAATACTAAGCTTGCAGTCATGTAATTGGTTGACTATTTTGGTTTGGGTGTCAAGTGACTATTCTTTCCATTCATCCTTCGATGCATGTGCCAGAACTTCTGTCATCCACCCTTGTTATAAATCCCTCCCACTTCTCCCGTTTTATTTCCCTAGCTAAGTCTTTAAAATAATTGATGACTACTTTTTTCTCATTCATCTCATCAACCTCATTAATATTCATAGGTCGTCTCTTTTGGACACCACCTTTTCTTTCCATGCATATTCTAATGTTTGATTCCACCAGGGTGGTTGCACAAAGGAGAATCAGTAGTCCTGCACCAAATAGTCTGGGACAGTTTTCTCCATTCTTTTGATCTCAGATTATACTCACCAACAATCAGACATGTGTGCATACACATTATAGATTCTCCTATTTTGGTCATTGATTGTCTCTCCAATTCTCAATAGTTCAACAATTTTACTGGCACTCTGCGGAGGATTTCTTGCTTTATATACCAAACTAGCCCCCACCTACTGGACGTTCATGGATTATTGTAACACATGTAGCCCAGACACTTGGAGGTAGCATTCTCCCTCAAGTTTGTCTCCTCTATCATTGGTCAAAGTCATAGACAAATAACCAATCGTTACAGAATGACTTCACATTGGGTGCCTCTGTGGTATTTCTAATAGCCGCTAGGCACATTTTAAAAGCGAAGTTTACCCAATTTTCTTCTACCTTTTCTCATCCTAGCCCTTCTCTTTCTCTCTCTTCCCTACCTGTCCTTCTGCATCCTCCTTTCTTAACACCATTTACTTGAGACATTGATATCAAAGCATGATTTCCAATGCTGCAGCAGAAGCTCATATATGGTTTGTCATTTACAGTCATCCTTCTTCTGCCTGGATCATCTGTGTGCCAAGTTAATGAGCCTCATCTGCCTGGATTGTCTTTGGTTTTCTCTGCTATCCTACTTTGAAACGATATGATATTGTGATATATTAAATGAGACGGACATCATAATATGAATTCTGACATTAGGGCATTCCAAGATCATTGTAACAGCAGCATTTAAGCTAGTCCAGGTATGATTGAGAAATAACTCAGACATAATCGTAAACCTGCGGAAAAGAGAAAGATTGGATGTATTGTGAAGACTTTCAAATGTTGTTGAAACTGACAAAGGCTATTCTGGCATTGTTCGTTCTGATGTTATCTTTATTTGTTGCCATATAAAAGTGTCTCTTCATTAGTGCCTTGTTTCCTATTCTGATCAGATTAGATGCGTGCATTATTTATGATCCCCAAAATACATGAAGCAAGATGGGAGCAGGCATCCCTGTTTGCACCCCGAAGCTGTCAGTCAGTACTCCTTCATGTACCACTCTACTAACTGTGTCTTTGTACATATTCTGGATGATAGTTGTGTACTTCTCTGATATCCCATAGTGTCTCAACAGTTGCCATACAGTAATTTGATCCACACTGTCACGACTTTTCATAGTCTATAAAATTTCCGTATAGGGATGATTTCCATTCAATGCTTTGTTCTACTATGATACGTAGCGTAGCTATATGATCTGTGCATGATCTTCCCTGGCGAAATCCTGCCTATTCCTCTCTGAGCTTTTTGTCTACTACAGTTTTTAATCTGCCCAAGATGATTCTGTTGAATATCTTGCCTGGCACAGACAGTGTAATCCCTCTATAATTGCTGCAATCTGCCAGGTCCCCCTTTTTAGCCAGTTTAATCACATGTCCTTCTTTCCATTCTGTTGGCACTCTCTCCTTCTTTCCATTCTGTTGGCACTGTCTCCTTCTTTCCATTCTGTTGGCACTCTCTCCTTCTTTCCATTCTGTTGGCACTGTCTCCTTCTTTCCATTCTGTTGGCACTCTCTCCTTCTTTCCATTCTGTTGGCACTGTCTCCTTCTTTCCATTCTGTTGGCACTCTCTCCTCTTCCCAGATCTTCTTGAATAATCCTTGCAATGTATCAGTGGCCTTATCTATATCTGCCATTATAATTTCTGCTGCTATTCCATCTGGTCCTAGCGCTATCCCTTTCTTGAGTTTTTGATATGGCTCTTTGGATTTCTATCTTACTTGGTGGGTTGCCGTCCAAGTTCAGGGTCTCCTCTGCTGATTGGATGTTTGGTGCTTCTTGTGGTGGAGGTCTGTTTAGACTTTCTTTGAAAAACTCAAACCCATCATTTCTGTTGTTCCTCCGATGATGTCAATATCCTGCCATTTCTATCTTTGATTCCCTTCGATTGATGAGACTTAGTCTAGGATTTTGTCTGATTGTGGATCTTGACCCTTCATGTTATGTGGACCACCTTAATCATGTACATAATTTGTTAGGTTTGGGGCTGGCTCTTCTGGGTTGTGGTCACTGGTCCACATTTCTCAGTCAAGAAGTACATTGGTGGAGTAGCATACAGCTGTCTTTGTTTTCTTGCTTTTTTCTGTTTTCTGAGAAATCCTCCCTTTATGACCTAGAAAAGTCTACTCGTTGCTGTTCTTCATGTAGCCATCTCTTCTTTGATGCCATCCTTATGGTCTATTACAGCTCAAAGATATTTGAACTAGCTGACCTGTTCCAGAGACTGTTTTCCCAGCATAATCTTTTTTTTTTTTTTGTTTGTTTGTTTGTTTTGCATTCGTCTTGTTTCTCGGTGTGCTATATGCTTTGCATTATGTTTTTATTTTGTGCCTGTCGGACCAGTGCATCTGACTTTATCATGCATTTTATGTAATGGTCTGCTACCTTCTGCATTTTCTAAGGGTTTGCTTCCCCGGGGTAACTGGCCGTGCTGTGATTGGGTAGCGAATCCAGCACCTTCGGAATGTGAGCTGTGTCACTTAACCACTAGGCCACGCCGTCCTTTCCAGCATAATCTGATTTTTTTTCTCCTCTCTCACCATTACTTTTGTTTTGGAGCATCTCACACGATTACTTTTGTTTTAGAGCATCTCTCACCATTACTTTTGTTTTGGAGCATCTCACACCATTACTTTTGTTTTAGAGCATCTCTCACCATTACTTTTGTTTTGGAGCATCTCACGCCATTACTTTTGTTTTGGAGCCTCTCACCATTACTTTTGTTTTGGAGCATCTCACACCATTACTTTTGTTTTGGAGCATCTCACACCATTACTTTTGTTTTGGAGCATCTCTCACCATTACTTTTGTTTTGGAGCATCTCACACCATTACTTTTGTTTTAGAGCATCTCACACCATTATTTTGGTTTTAGAGCATCTCACACCATTACTTTCATTTTAGAGCATCTCTCACCATTACTTTTGTTTTGGAGCATCTCTCACCATTACTTTTATTTGGAGCATCTCTCACCATTACTTTTTTTTTGGAGCATCTCTCACCATTACTTTTATTTGGAGCATCTCTCACTATTACTTTTGTTTTGGAGCATCTCTCACCATTACTTTTATTTGGAGCATCTCTCACCATTACTTTTGTTTTGGAGCATCTCTCCCCATTACTTTTATTTGGAGCATCTCTCACTATTACTTTTGTTTTGGAGCTGCTGTTGGACATCCCTCT
Organism: Ariolimax columbianus; assembly: GCA_036924085.1. Lineage (NCBI taxonomy): Eukaryota > Metazoa > Mollusca > Gastropoda > Stylommatophora > Arionidae > Ariolimax > Ariolimax columbianus. The sequence goes on from JAVGWX010000010.1 coordinate 82,507,941, forward strand.
CTTCTCCAGCCTTCCTTTCAGATCAGCCTGCAGTTTGGTCTAGAGATCCACCTCTGATTGGTTGCTACAGACAGAAACATTTTAAGAGTTTGATTTTAATAGCTAGACAACTTTTTGTTCCTTCGGTGTTGTAAATAATTATGTCATGTTAAAAGTCTTTGTGTTGTATCTCCTGATAGGTTTGACATTAAAGACCTGGATCCCACCAGCCCTGAAGATGATGAGGGGATTAAAGAGGCTTCCACTGAATGTGAGTATATGCTGTCATAGAGAGAGTAGTGTGATCATCTCTCACAAGCTGTTGCATTGAATTATATCAGTGATGATATTGTGTTAAACTTTCCAGTATCTTCGCTTTGTAAGGTTTTTGAGTAAGATCATATAATTAATGTCAGTCAAGTGTTACCAGATTCTGAAAGGGGAGTAAACACTGCAACCTGCCATCACAGGCAACAAAGGTGGTTTGCGCACGGGAGGCTTAAAATTGGCCGACGTCGGCAAGTGGCAATATTATCATATATAACACAAACAGTGCACCATAGAAAAATACAAAAATGTGGCTAATTTAAAAGTAAACTTCTGCTACTGCTGACTTTAGCTGGGAAAGTGTAGATCGACTTTGATAAACAGAGTTTTGAAAGGGTAATTCTTCTTTTTCAATCAGTGTGGAGTCTGCCCATTATTGGGGATGGTGAAGTAAGTTGTTATAGGAGATCTTTGTGAGGTAGTTTTGTTGAGTTCGTTCGTAGATGTAATGAATACGTTTGAAGTGAAAACAAACAGATATTCCTATCCTAAATAGAACAGTAACAGTGTTTTGTTCTGATTTTGATGAATTATATGAGGAGTCTAAATGTTTCCCATTTGGTGAATCAAATTATTTGTGATTTGTTTTTATACATTTTCACCTTCATCTTCGAGTATCTCAGAAACTAACACACACACACACACAACGAAAACAATAATACCAACACAATCTTTATTCATTTATGTCTTTACAGACAACAAAACATGTCTATTGACTATATTGGCCCAACTAATAAAAAGGTTATATAACTATAGTAAAATAGGACATGCTGAAAATTAGTGCAGCTACAGGGGAAATTACCGCCATTTTTTAGTGTAGCCTGGTGAAGGCTAAGCCACAAAAACTTTAATAGATATGAACAGGTTAAGATTTGATGACTTGGCACATTTGCTCCACAGGGAGCTGAAAAGATTTTAATTGATATCATTGATGGTATAATGTTAAATTATCCAGCATCTTCTATCTCCTTCTTCTCCAACAATTCTTCTTTTTTCCTTGTTGGCACAACGTGATGCAAACTGTCCCCAAAACTAGGTGTGCTTCTTTATGGCATGCCTAATTAATAGGTGTTCATTGCAAGAGAAGATGGTGACAGTATCAGGCTTGTACTGCAGAATGTGATCTCATATGGTGACAGTATCAGGCTTGTACTGCAGAATGTGATCTCATATGGTGACAGTATCAGGCTTGTACTGCAGAATGTGATCTCATATGGTGACAGTATCAGGCTTGTACTGCAGAATGTGATCTCATATGGTGACAGTATCAGGCTTGTACTGCAGAATGTGATCTCATATGGTGACAGTATCAGGCTTGTACTGCAAAATGTGATCTCATATGGTGACAGTATCAGGCTTGTACTGCAAAATGTGATCTCATATGGTGACAGTATCAGGCTTGTACTGCAAAATGTGATCTCATATGGTGACAGCATCAGGCTTGTACTGCAAAATGTGATCTCATATGGTGACAGCATCAGGCTTGTACTGCAAAATGTGATCTCATATGGTGACAGCATCAGGCTTGTACTGCAAAATGTGATCTCATATGGTGACAGTATCAGGCTTGTACTGCAGAATGTGATCTCATATGGTGACAGTATCAGGCTTGTACTGCAAAATGTGATCTCATATGGTGACAGTATCAGGCTTGTACTGCAAAATGTGATCTCATATGGTGACAGTATCAGGCTTGTACTGCAAAATGTGATCTCATATGGTGACAGTATCAGGCTTGTACTGCAAAATGTGATCTCATATGGTGACAGTATCAGGCTTGTACTGCAGAATGTGATCTCATATGGTGACAGTATCAGGCTTGTACTGCAAAATGTGATCTCATATGGTGACAGTATCAGGCTTGTACTGCAAAATGTGATCTCATATGGTGACAGTATCAGTCTTGTACTGCAAAATGTGATCTCATATGGTGACAGTATCAGGCTTGTACTGCAAAATGTGATCTCATATGGTGACAGTATCAGGCTTGTACTGCAAAATGTGATCTCATATGGTGACAGTATCAGGCTTGTACTGCAGAATGTGATCTCATATGGTGACAGTATCAGGCTTGTACTGCAAAATGTGATCTCATATGGTGACAGTATCAGGCTTGTACTGCAGAATGTGATCTCATATGGTGACAGTATCAGGCTTGTACTGCAAAATGTGATCTCATATGGTGACAGTATCAGGCTTGTACTGCAAAATGTGATCTCATATGGTGACAGTATCAGTCTTGTACTGCAAAATGTGATCTCATATGGTGACAGTATCAGTCTTGTACTGCAAAATGTGATCTCATATGGTGACAGTATCAGGCTTGTACTGCAAAATATGATCTCATATGGTTACAGTATCAGGCTTGTACTACAAAATGTGATCTCATATGATTACAGTATCAGGCTTGTACTACAAAATGTGATCTCATATGGTGACAGTATCAGGCTTGTACTGCAAAATGTGATCTCATATGGTGACAGTATCAGGCTTGTACTGCAAAATATGATCTCATATGGTGACAGTATCAGGCTTGTACTGCAAAATGTGATCTCATATGGTGACAGTATCAGGCTTGTACTGCAAAATGTGATCTCATATGGTGACAGTATCAGGCTTGTACTGCAAAATGTGATCTCATATGGTGACAGTATCAGGCTTGTACTGCAAAATGTGATCTCATATGGTGACAGTATCAGGCTTGTACTGCAAAATGTGATTTTATATGGTGACAGTATCAGGCTTGTACTGCAAAATGTGATCTCATATGGTGACAGTATCAGGCTTGTACTGCAAAATGTGATCTCATATGGTGACAGTATTAGGCTTGTACTGCAGAATGTGATCTCATATGGTGACAGTATCAGTCTTGTACTGCAGAAGGTGATCTCATATGGTGACAGTATCAGTCTTGTACTGCAAAATGTGATCTCATATGGTGACAGTATCAGGCTTGTACTGAAAAATGTGATCTCATATGGTGACAGTATCAGGCTTGTACTGCAAAATGTGATCTCATATGGTGACAGTATCAGGCTTGTACTGCAAAATGTGATCTCATATGGTGACAGTATCAGGCTTGTACTACAAAATGTGATCTCATATGATTACAGTATCAGGCTTGTACTACAAAATGTGATCTCATATGGTGACAGTATCAGGCTTGTACTGCAAAATGTGATCTCATATGGTGACAGTATCAGGCTTGTACTGCAAAATATGATCTCATATGGTGACAGTATCAGGCTTGTACTGCAAAATGTGATCTCATATGGTGACAGTATCAGGCTTGTACTGCAAAATGTGATCTCATATGGTGACAGTATCAGGCTTGTACTGCAAAATGTGATCTCATATGGTGACAGTATCAGGCTTGTACTGCAAAATGTGATCTCATATGGTGACAGTATCAGGCTTGTACTGCAAAATGTGATTTTATATGGTGACAGTATCAGGCTTGTACTGCAAAATGTGATCTCATATGGTGACAGTATCAGGCTTGTACTGCAAAATGTGATCTCATATGGTGACAGTATTAGGCTTGTACTGCAGAATGTGATCTCATATGGTGACAGTATCAGTCTTGTACTGCAGAAGGTGATCTCATATGGTGACAGTATCAGTCTTGTACTGCAAAATGTGATCTCATATGGTGACAGTATCAGGCTTGTACTGAAAAATGTGATCTCATATGGTGACAGTATCAGGCTTGTACTGCAAAATGTGATCTCATATGGTGACAGTATCAGGCTTGTACTGCAAAATGTGATCTCATATGGTGACAGTATCAGGCTTGTACTGCAAAATGTGATCTCATATGGTGACAGTATCAGGCTTGTACTGCAAAATGTGATCTCATATGGTGACAGTATCAGGCTTGTACTGCAGAATGTGAACTCATATGGTGACAGTATCAGGCTTGTACTGCAGAATGTGATCTCATATGGTGACAGTATCAGGCTTGTACTGCAAAATGTGATCTCATATGGTGACAGTATCAGGCTTGTACTGCAAAATGTGATCTCATATGGTGACAGTATCCGGCTTGTACTGCAAAATGTGATCTCATATGGTGACAGTATCAGGCTTGTACTGCAAAATGTGATCTCATAAGACTGTAAATGATTGCCTGGCATGTCAGACTCTGCCACACAGGTCACATGTGTGAAATTGTCATGTGATCTGTTTTTGGACAGCTTGCTTTCTGTAAGTCTCAGATGATATTCAGCGATCTGAGCACCTCAGTGATGTTAGAGCGCCATATGCAACAGTTCTCTCTCTACAAGCGTCTCCTAGTAGATGACATCAATTTGTAGGCTTTTCTTGGAAATTTTTAAAGAGTCTCTGTAGTAGTTCTTCTGTTCCCCTGATGAGCAACAACCTGTTCTGAGCTCACCGTCCAAGATGAGATGGACATGACATGTTGTTCGCATGCCCGATAAGTGTCTCTGCCAAATACCAGACACATGAAAAGCATGTCCCATTCATTTTATCTGGGCTCTGTACAGAAGTGTATATATGCTCAACATGTTTGCCTTGTTGAGGATTTTTTTATTTTATTTGGCGTTCGCCTTATTTCTTTAATCCCCAAGGCGGTGTGCGTTGCACTGTGGTTTTTATTTTGCGCCTGTTGGCCCAGTGCATCTGACTTCAGCATGCCTTTTATGTAAGGGCCTGCTTCCTCCCGCATTTCCCCGGGGTAACGGCCGGTGCTGTTATGGGGATCGAACCCATTACCTTGGTTGTGAGCCGTGTCTCTTAACCACTAGCCCACGCTGTCTCCTCATTGAGGATTTGAAAGTTATGTACTTTGTTCTGCCATGTAATTCTCAGCAGCCTGCGTAGACAGCTCACGTGGAAATGTTTAAGCTGTCCGGCATGTTCAGATTATGCTGGCATGCAGAAGAGGGGTTAGCACTACAGTACAATACACGTTTATTTTGGTGGCGGCAACATTCGTGCCTTGTCGGTTCAAAACATTCATTTGGTTCTTTCAAATGCAGAGTTTGTTTTGCGATCCTGTTGTTGACCTCAGATTCAATATGTTTGGTTGTGTATGCTGATGTTTTATTCACTGTCAGACTTCCCAGGAAGTGGCTGAAACGTAGCTCTGTTTCCCTAGTGTTCGCAGACAGACCAAAATGAGTGCATGCCACATACAAATTCTTCAAGGTGTTCTGTTCTGAGCAGGTATTACAGGTGCAGTCATAGCTAACTTAACTTAACATCTTTATGCTGGTTTAGAAGACTCTGCAGAGTCTGTATACAACCAGTTTCATTTACACTTCCTTGCTCTTGAATCTATGCGCATTCAATGTATTCTTAAATGCATTAATTGTCCCTGCCTCTACTACTTCCTATGGCAATTCATTCCAAACAATCACCACTCTCAGACTAAAAAAATGTTTCCTAATATCCAATCTGGACCTTTCTTTAGTTAATTTGTACCTATACCCTCTTGTTATTGTAGGTGGTTGTATTTTGAAAAACTTGTTATAGTCTAATTTATCCTTTCCTTTGATTATCTTATAAGCCTTTATTAAGTCCCCTTGAATTCTTCTCTTTTCTAGACACTATAGGCTGGTTTTTCTGAGTCTTTCCTTGTAACTGTAATTAATAGATCCAAGATTGTGGTTTTATTCACTTTGGTATAAGACTTTAGGTTTCTTGGATTGAATAACTGATATGTATGTTAGTAGCAGTGCCATGTGCAGCATCAGGAAGCAATGACCACGCTAAAACATTTCAGAACATATATATAAATATTAATTAATATTTACCACACCACATTAAAAATTGAATGCAATTTCATCTGCGTCCGCATTATTTTTAGCATGTCACATTTTACTCTGGTTGTTGACTTTGAGAACCTGTAACCTTTTTGTTTGTTGGTCTATAAATATGATTTACACACACCCTGTTTGATGCCTCATATGTTTCTTTTATGCATCCACTGTCCTTGATACACCATTATGGAATTCTTAATGTTTTTATGTAAGAGAACATGGCTGTGGCCTCCAGTGAGCTTCTTAATTATTTACTGATTGTTTGTGAAACACCTTTATATGGCTATATAACAGGTACAGGCAGTCCTATAGCAGACATTGTCTTCAGAGACGAAGTGTTATAGCTTTTTGGAAGAGAAACATGTCCTTGTCTCAATTTTTTGTTTTTGCCTGCTTGAATTTCACATTTGGCTGTCACTTTGCCTAGCAGCTGTCTGTTGCTAATGCATTCTTTAACCTTGTAACGCCCACATTACAAATTGACCCAATTTCCCCTGCAGCTGCATTATTTTTCATCATGTCACATTTTACTATGGTTGTTGACCTTGGGAGCCTGTACCCTGTTTTATTTGTTGGTCTATAGATATAATTTTGTTGTTTGTAGAGACATAAATTAATAAAGAACTTGCTGGTGTTATTGTTTTTGCTGTGTGTGTTTCTGAGATACAAGAAGATGAAGGTGAAAATGTTGAAAACCAGAACAAACATTTAAACTCACCCATTTCTGGGTTTGGCGGACGTCCAGTCATTGATTGAAATTGTCACAGATCACTGATAGTATTTTTACAAGATTGGCATATCTGTTAGTTTCCAGTACAAACATATTTATTACATTTACATAAATAAACTAAACAGATCTACCTAAGAAAAATCTGTTGCAACACCTTAACTTCATCAACCTAATTAATGGGATGATCTACAAATCCGCTGGATGTAAAAACTTACATTTTTGTCTTTCACGAAAGCGATATTACATGAAGGTTAATACCTATGGTTATGTCTTTAGTGTGGATTTTCCAGCAAAAATTTAACATTGTGATAATTTTCTTGTGTCTTCCAGTACAGCAGTTGATAAGCAAAGATATCAGCGATGGAATTCCAGCAGAACGAATCATCATTGGTGGTTTCTCTCAGGGAGGCTGTGTGGCTCTGTACACTGCTTTTGGTACAGACACAAAAGTGGGTGGCGTCCTGGCTCTCAGTTCATGGATACCGTTAAATAAACACTTCACAGATGACAGCGTGAGTAGTGGATGTTGTTGGTTAATACAGAATATGTTTATACATTCAGGACAGACGTGAGGGGAGCCAACTGTGAAGTCGCCATGCGTTAGGTTTTTTTGGGCAGCGCGCTTTCGCTGAGCCTCAGCGATGGCTTGTCTCTCTACGATCTGAGAACCTTCGATAATACTGGCACGCCAGGTGGTACGGTTTTGTGCAACCAGCTCCCAGAAGGTCAGATAAATGTTCAAGCTATTCAGAGACACTTTCAAGGAGTCTATGCAGTATTTCTTTTTCCCCTTGCATCCTGTACCTGATATGCATTATGCTTACCAGTAACAGCAACATGTACAGCCTTAGTGAGCGTTGCATTGAATGTGGCAGGGTGTGCCATTCTAGGATTGGTCTTTACAATCAGAGAACACATTTTGCAGCACAAGTATGTTTCTGTCACCATCTTCGCTTGCGATGGATAACTATTATATTATTATTATTATTATATATATATATATATATTATTTAATATTTATCACACCACATTAAAAATTGAATGCAATTTCATCTGCGTCCGCATTATTTTTAGCACGTCACATTTTACTCTGGTTGTTGACTTTGAGAACCTGTAACCTTTTTGTTTGTTGGTCTACAAATATGATTTTATTGTGTGTATAGGCATAAATGAATAAAGAACTAGTTGGTGTTATTGCTTTTGTTGTGTGTGTGTTAGTTTCTGAGATACAAGAAGATGAAGGTGGAAATTTATAAAACAAAGCACAAACATTGAAACTCACAGATTAGGGAACCTCGCTCCTCAATTTATTACATTGAAATCACCATAAATCACTGATACTGTTCTTTTATAAGATCAGCATATCTGTTGGTTTACACAAAAAATTGTATTATAATTCTCGTGAACAAACTAAACAGATCAACTTTGCAAATATCTTTTGCAACAACTTAACTTCATCATTCTCAATAATGGGTTGTCTCCAGTCCACATACAGTAGATAATTAAGTCTTTCAGATTCATTTGTAATCTAACACATAAGACTTTTCGTGTTTTAAACCTGTGCAGAAGGAAGTGATGTATTCATCATAACAGACTTGAATTTACTTGATTTCTATGGTAGCCCAGTTGTCTATATATTATTAAAACGGCCATCGCTAGTTCACGACTTTGGCCGTGAAATGTACATTTTTATCTTTTGCGATTTCACGGCAGGGCGTGGTAAAGGTTAAAAAGTCATGTCGCACCATAATTTGGCTTGATCCTACCAGTCCCCCTTGGAGTGTAGGATTTCAACAGATGCTCTTAGTTAGTCTATTGAACCATCTTCTTGACCTCCAGCCATAAGATTTCAGCTACGCTAGATTTCTCTTTCTATAGTTATGTATCTTTTAAAAGGTGTTCTCTGTGCATCTCCACTTTCTCTCCCCAATCGTCACCTGTATTGGTTGTTTCCATGTTAAATCTAGGAATTGCTATAGCAGAAAGGTAAGATTCTCGCCCATGAAGAATTGCACAAAACAGCGGGTGTTTGAAATCTGTAAGTTTCAAGTGACCCCTGGTCTCAAGTGAGGCGAGATTGAGTGCTGCCTAGTCCTATTGGACGATAAACTCCGGGAAACATGCTGTTTGTGTAAAAGAACCCTGACAAGTTAAACAAAAATGAAAAGAACATACTGTTAGCCGATGTCCGGGCAACAATATAAAATTTGAAAAATTATAAAATTCCTACCTTTCCCCAGGCCTGCTAAACCGCAGGAAGTAAAATTGCAAAAGAAACTAGTACAGATAGCCTTCTGCTACCTAGCAGCAGGCATGCACCTGCCTGTTCTAGTACATGGATTCAAAGTATTCTGGGAACCACAAATATGTGCCTGTGATTATTTGTTTAACATGAATTATGCGACGGATGCATCTAATGGTGAAGATCTGTTTAGGAAAATGATAAAATACCATCTTATCAAGCATGCTAAATGCATGCTAGATTAAAACTTAGACTTTTGTCTCATTTGTAAAAAAAAAAAAAAACACTGATAACTAACGATATCCACCAATATCAATATACTAGTCAACTTTATAACTTTTGTTTTTGTTGTATTTTCTCATCCAGATCCCCAAATACAACAGTGGTGTTCCAGTCCTGCAGTGTCATGGACTCTCAGACCAGCTGGTCTCTTGCATGTGGGGGCAGGCCTCACATGAGATCATTAAAAGTTTTAATCCTGCTGCTAAGTTTAAAACATACAGTAACATGGGCCACAGCTCTAGTCCTCAGGTGAGAGAATCATGTTTTGTATGCACCTGTAGCCATAATGTGAAAGAATCATGTCTTATACACCTGTGGCCATTAGGTGAAGAAAGAATTGTGTATGATATATACCTATAGCTATCAGGTGAGTGAATCTTGGCTGCTATACACCTGTAGCCATCAGGTGAGAGAATTGTCTGTTATACACCTGTGATCAGATGAGAGAATTGTGTTAATTATACACCTATAGCTTCTTCTTTTTCTGCATTCGTTCTCAATCTCCCACTACCAAACCCCGAATAGGGCTTTGCAAGTAGCAAGATGTTGTTCGGAGAACGGAATGCGTTGTCGCTAGTTTACAGCTTGACTGCGTATTTTCGCTAGTTTACATCTTGACTGTACTATTTGCACCTTTCGGTCCGACACATCCATCTTCGTCGGGGCACCTGTAGCCATCAGGTGAGAGAATCGTGTCACGTATTCAGAAATCAAAATTTTTGATTTATTGATACTTCTAGTCTATAAGAACATTGTGAACCGGCTCGTGTTCTCACCTCAAAGACATACCTGTTGAGGACTTTGATGATTATGGATAAAGATGGCATTCTGGAGTTGATCAGTTACCATCTCTTGGATGTAGACGCTGCCAATCCACAGGCTGCAGAATTGTAATAAGTTGTCCCATGATTGATTTTAACAGTTGTCTGTAGTTTACACTGTTAATGGGGGAGGAAGACTAACTTCTGGTAAGGCAAAATATACTGATCAGACATGTTAGTCAGGGTGAGACAAAACATACTGGCCAAGACCCTCACCTTCACACTTGTTATTAGTTGCTTGAGATAAGGTACCCTTGTGATAGACACGTTGGCAAAAGTTTTATTTCTCTCAACAACCAGGGAAGGAAGACTAACGTCTGGTCAGGCAAAATATACTGATCAGACATTTTAGTCAGGGTCAGGTAAAACATACTGGCCAAGACCCTCACCTTGGCTTCCTAGTAGCCCCCCTGGAAACGAGCTGTTTTCATGGCAGCCTGGCTAACGCGGTGAGAGATTGACCCCGTAGTAGGGAGCGACACGCAAATGAAGCCAAACATAGCACAATCGCCTGGAGGACCCCAGTCCACCTTCATCAACATGCTTGAGATGTGAGGAAAGCCACTGCAACCCGCCACTTAACTCCCTTTTCAGGACACCCAAAAGAGTAAACCGCTCATTGTGGTAATTTGAAACAACAACAGCCCTTGTGATAAGTTACCTGAGTTTATTCTCATTGTGAGTCATTAACAATTCCCTAAAATTGTTATTTCAGGAAATGAAAGATGTAAAGGCTTTTCTGGAGGATTTACTGAAGACTTCATGAATACCTGCTTGCTGTGAAAGGTGCTGTCTAGATATTTGTTGACAGGATATGCTGAAAGCTTTCTGTGGTGGGTTATGAAGTGTGCAGTAGTAATGTGATGATGTTTGAGTGTGTGTCCAATTTGGTTCACTGTGTTGGCAGTGTTTCTGAACATAATATGCACTGATAGGATTATATGTGGTATCATTGTTGTTAAGATGTTAATTGAAATTGTCTACAGTGGCCCCCATTCTTAGCACATTGTTGGTGGAATACAGTGGCCCCCATTCTTAGCACATTGTGGTGAGGTATACAGTTACCCTGTTGTAAGCATATTGATGGGGGTTGGTAGTGGTTTCATTGTTCGTCAATTGAGGGCACATTGATGGGGTCTGTATTGGTTTCACTGTTCCAATATTAGCATTTTAATGGTGTTTATAATGGTGTCCTTGAAAGTCGTCTTCTTCTTCGTTCGTTCTCAATCTCCCGCTACCAAACCCTGAAAGGGCTTAAGTAGCATAATTTAGTCCAAAGAACGGAATGTGTTGTGTCGTAGTTTACAGCTTGGCTGCGATATTTGCACCTTTCGGTCCAACACATCCGACTTCAGCAAGCATTTTTTGAGTACCGGGTTAGCATTCCCTCTTCGATCCCTTCTCCTTAGCCAGTCTGCTCTGCTGCAACCTGTTATCCATGATCACTGTGTGGAGGTGTAGAAGGGTCTTGGCAGCTATGGTTCGCTGGCCCTGACGCTAGCAGTCAGCTATGGGTCGCTGACCACTGCAGCTCATGCGCTGCTCAGCATCTTGATCCCGTCCTTGTAAGTCAATTGTTAGTACATTGATTGAGTCTATAGTCATTCCATTATTAACACATAGATGTGACCTGAAGCGATTCTATTGTTAGTATACAAGTACATCGATAGTCTTTAGTGATGCCATTGTAAGTATATTGATAGAATCTGTATCGGTCTCTTTATTAACACATTGATGGGGTCATTAGCTCACTTCTGTAATCATGCAAATATGTGTTACATGTCCAGATCACACATTTTTTATTTGACCAGACATGGATCTAATTATCACGTTGATTATATTTGGATCTAATTATCACGTTGATTATATTTGGAGCTAATTATCACGTTGATTATATTTGGATCTAATTATCACGTTGATTATATTTGGAGCTAATCACGTTGATTATATTTGGAGCTAATCACGTTGATTATATTTGGAGCTAATTATCACGTTGATTATATTTGGAGCTAATTATCACGTTGATTATATTTGGAGCTAATTATCACGTTGATTATATTTGGAGCTAATTATCACGTTGATTATATTTGGAGCTAATTATCACGTTGATTATATTTGGAGCTAATTATCACGTTGATTATATTTGGAGCTAATTATCACGTTGATTATATTTGGAGCTAATTATCACGTTGATTATATTTGGAGCTAATTATCACGTTGATTAAACATATTTGATTTGCCATTCCTGCCTTGGTCTTGAGAATTGTACGTGAGCACGAGAGTATTCACATGAATGGAGCTTTTCTTTTCGAAATATATCATCCTCACTGCATGCAGCCTGGGACTTATGACATTCATCGTGTTTGATGGATGGTTGGTGCGATGAGCCTTTGTCACTTAAACGGGTCTACCTACCTTTGCGTGCATACTAATGATAATTTATGTAAATTTGACTTTGTTTTTTATTCCGCCTCCAATTGTGGCCCTGGAAACAGGCTTCTTTTGTGCAGCCTGGTTGAGAAAACAGGAATTGAAAAGGGAAAACAAATTAGATCCCAGAAATGTGCCATGCTAAATCCGCATGTGTTGGACCAAAAGATGCAGATATCACAGCTCAACCTGTATTTACAAAATAAGATACGAACTTGAAGACCATTTATTATTGCATTTACATTGTCCCTTACTTCTCTACATAGTTTCCATCAACATCAATACACTTATCCCATTACTTTATCAATACACCAAACTTACATCACAGAAGCCTTTGTCTTCTGTCTTAGCTATAATAGCAGATATCGATGATTGAACAAATGGGGATTGGTGGACCGTGACTTCAGCAACAAATAATTTCCGGGGTGCTTGAATGAGCAGACAAAACTGAGAATTTCATCGCCGCGATATTTCTTCTTATTCGTACGCTGTCAGACGTCAACTTGTATTTGTTTGAAGAAAGCAGCTGTCATTCTGAGGTTGTCGACACTGCCACCGCGATATTTGAGTTATGGATTACAATTACTTGCCTGTGTGTTATCGGGGCCTTAACAGAGTTAGCTTACTTAGTCGCTCCTCTTCTACCGTGAGGTGTAGAGGTTAGACTTGTAATCGTTGTTTTAAGACAAACAGGTGATTAGCCTGTTGTGTCTTTGCATGGTGGAGGGGCTGCCTCCTTACAGCCTCCATGCCTGCCGGCCCGTTTTTGTCCACGGCTGCTTATTTATTCGCAGCTAACCTCCAAATTAGAAGGCCTTTCAGCAATCCGCAACCCTGCTGACGCGCCTGTTAGGAGGTAGGTGCCTCCCCCAGGTAACAGAGTAGCAAAGAATAATAAAACTGCAGCCTGTGAAGCATGTAGTAGTAACATGACACTAAGGAAGATTGGTCATTAGACAGGCCACCTCATCTTGCAGAAACTTAGTCACACAAAAAAATACTACAACACCTAATGGTAGAAGAGGAGCAGCTAAGTCAAGTAAGACTAAGAAGTATTGAGCATGTGGTAGACTACCCCATCCTGTAGAAACTATAAGTTTCAAGGTAAATTTTTTCTGTTTGGGTTTGCCTCATTTCTCTTATCCCCAAGGCTGTGGTTTTTATGTTGTACCTGTTGGCCCAGTGCATTTTTTTTTTTTTTTTGCTTAGATGTTTGCCTCACTAGTTTCTACTGGCGGAGGCGCGCCATTTTCCACCCCAGACCGTAGTCAATTGGGCGATATCAGGACGCATAAACCAGTGCTTGGATGCATGTGTGCATCTGTATGTACCTATGCTAGGTTTGTGCACCCTCAGAAGCTAGCCCAACCAAAGTGCTATGGAAGGGCTTTACCACGAGGGCGCGTGTGAAAGTTGTGCAAGGGTGTGACTGTAGGACAGAGTCAAATGAAACAGAGTGAGGTAAGAGGAGAGAGAAGGGGAAGAGTGGCCCCCGGGGTGAGCAATGTGGCCCAGTGCATCAGACCTCAGCATGCATTTTATGTAAAGGTCTGCTTCCTCCTGCATTTTCTAAGGGTTTTGCTTCCCCGGGGTAACAAACCCAGCACCTTTGGGTTGTGAGCTGTGTCATTTAACCACTAGCCCACGCCGTCATACAAGAAATATAAAAGAAGACCTCTACATTCAGGGGTAGAACAGGAGTGACTAAGCCAGATCAGAGACTTACCATAGCTTCTTTGTTATTAATGAGTGTTTTCCCTTTATATGTCCAAAACATGATGCCACACCAAAGTTTGAAATAAATAAACATGACAAGTTTTAACAGCCTAGCTAAATTAAATTTAGACATTTCCTGTGTGTACAATCTGATGTCTGTGTATGATGTTACTATAAGGGGTGTTCTGAAAGTAATGCCTCCTATTTTATTTTGTGAAAACCATAACAGATAAAAAGAGAACAATAACACTATTTGGCAGAGCAATGTTTTGCCTTTAAAAAAAATGTTTTCAACATAGTCACCACCCTTGGTTATATATTTTCTCCAACGATGAGCAAGAGCATACGTGCAATGCTTGTAAAATCTGGAACTTTTTCCTCGATGGGGATTTCACCTGTCACCACTTCACAGACTGCCATTTTGACTCAGGATTGTAGTGGTGGCATCACATCTTGTCACAAGTGATGAAGTGATATAGGAAACTGTCACCTTAATCCTTGTAATGATTCAAGAGATTGTGTGAAACTTCCATGTGATGTTCTTTCTGTTCCAGTGTGAGCGTTTGTGAGACCCACCTGGTGCAAACTTTGTGATATTCCAACATTCCAACCATCGTTTCCACATATTGAAGCCGATATCCAGCTCCGTAGACAGTTCCCTAGTCATAATCCCTCGATTTGTGTGGATGAGTTGATCTAGGCGTTCTTCATTGCATTGTGTGATAGCTGTGCATGGCCATCCAGAACATGGCCCACCACTGCTGAAACGCACAACCCACCATCCTACTGTACTATCATCCACTGTTTAGTTTCCATAGACGTCCAGCAAGCTTTGATGAATGTCAATTGGTGCGAATTTTTCTGCACGGAGGAATTCAATATCGCACCTCTGTTTATAACGCACTTCCATGACAGACGCTATTTTGTCAGACTGCTCCTCTACTGCCACCTGTCGGATGGAAACAAAATTGTACAGATATTGGTGGGAAAGTTCAAACTTTACTGCCAAAATCCACTTCTGACGCTGTGGGACATTGTAGTAAAATAGGAGGCATTATTTTCTGAGCGCCCCTCGTATGTGGAAATTGAAAAAAAAAAGGTCACGTTCATCCCATAGCAGAAGTGTTAGAGACTTCATTTTAATGTGCCTCTTCTCTTAATGTGATGTGACCAGCTCCCTTCTTTGATACCATTCCTTCCATAGCAGTAAACCAGGTACGCATTTCTAGCTGGGTTGACTGGAACGTATTAACTGGAATATAACTGCACCTTTGCCATGAGAAGTGAGCACTCTGCTACTCAAACGCTTTGAAAATAAAAATATTGTTACATTTATTGTTCGTCATACTTACACATTTGCATTATTATGTAATAATGTAACAGACTTACACATTTCGCTAAACTTCTCTTCAATATAGCCTGGTCATGGGGACCATTAACAATTGGATTTAATAGACTTTACGACAATCTTCCAGCCTGCTGTTTGTTGATGAATCCGAAGTCACAGAACCATTAATGTTCAGATGTAGCAGAGATTCCTCACTGTTACACTTCACTTGAATAGCCTTCTATACAATCATGGCACACTTAACTTAACTTAACATCTTTATGCTGGTTTAGAAGACCCTGCAGAGTCTGTATACAACCAGTTACATTTACATCACCTTGCTCTAAAAGCTATGCGCATCCAGTTTATTCTTAAATGCATTAACTGTCCCTGCCTCCACTACCTCCCCTGGCAATGCATTCCAAGCAGACACCACTCTCTGACTTAAAAAATATTTCCTAATATCTAATCTGGATCTTTCTTTAGTCAGCTTGTAGCTATGCCCTCGTGTTATTGTAGGTGGCTGTATTTTAAAAAACTTGTTATAGTCTAATTTATCGATTCCTCTGATCATCTTATAAACCTGTATTAAGTCACCACGAATTCTTCTCTCTTCGAGACACTGTAGGCCGGTTTTTTTGAGTCGTTCCTCATAACTGTAATTCTGGAATCCCACTATCATCTTTGTCGCTCTTTTTTGTATTCTTTCTAGCATGTTTATGTCACCTCTATGATAAGGACTCCACACCTGTACACAGTACTCCAATCTAGGTCTAACTAAAGCTTTATACAGTTTGACGATCACTTCCTTGCTCCTATGTTTAATATTTCTTTTTATCATACCTAACATTGTATTTGCCTTTTTCACTGCTACCTTAACTTGCTCACTCACCTTTCCTGTATGATCTATTATAACCCCTAGGTCCCTTTTACTAACTCTTCTTGCATATTTTTACGTTTGGATCATATAGCAGGGAAAGAAGTAAACATAAACACGCGACCATACGACTACTCTAAGGCAGATGTTAAGATGATGAAAGAGGCAGCGAGCCACGTAATCTGGAAATATATTGTCCGAGGAACAGATGTTGAACAAGAGTGGAAGAGTTTCAAAACAGTTCTAGAAAAGCTAAAACAGGAATGTGTTCCATGTAGGTAGGTAAACCCCAAGCGTAAAAAGTGGATAACTAGATTTGTAGTTAAATGTAGAAGAGCTAAAAAATAAAGCATGGAAAGGCAGGTAAATCAAAATAAACATATTAAAAATATTTGGATAAGCTAAACATAGCTCAAAAAGTAAATAAAGCAGCTAAACTAGACTTTGAAAAAAAACTTGCTCATAGGATCAAAACTGATAGTAAAAGCATCTTTTCTTATGTTAGGAATAAACAAGGAACGAAAGACAAAGTAGGCCCTATCATAGATAGCACAGGAAAAATAATAAGTGAGAATAGGGAGGCAGCTAATCTACTCAATCAGTACTTTAGCACAGTCTACACAATAGAAAACTGCTCCAAGATCCCAGAGCCTATAGATATTTTCCAAAGAGACATGGATACAGCGGGATTAAGATCAATCTGTATTACAAAGGACATGGTTTTTAAAACATTAGAGGGGTTGAAAGTGGATAAATATCCAGGGTAAGATGGTATTCATCCAAAACTGCTGTATGAAATTAGAGACGCACTAACAAAACCATTGGCCATATTATGTTCTCAATCACTTGCAAAAGGGATTGTGTCAGGCAGGGGATTGAAAAGATGCAGGAGTGATCCACTTATTCAAAAAGGGTAAAAAATCTGACCCAGCAAATTGTAAACCGGTGGGTTTAACGAACATAGTCTGTAAATTGTTAGAGTCAATAATCAAAGAAAACATTGTAATGCATTTAGACAAGTTTAATCTAATCAGAAATAGTCAGCATGGGTTTACTAGAGGGAGATCGTGCTTAACAAATCAATTAGAATTCATGGAGGAGGTTACCAAAATGATAGATAAAGGGGAGCCAGTGGACATTCTATATCTAGATTTTGCAATGGTCTATGATAGAGTACCTCATCAAAGATTATTTCGAAAGTTAAAATCACATGGAATAGGTGGGGAAGTTGAAAATTAGTTAACCGGAAGAAGGCAGAGAGTGGGCATAAATAAGGAGTACTCTGAGTGGTGTGAAGTAAAGAGGTGAGTGCCACAGGCCTCAGTTTTGTGACCAATTTTGTTCTTGATATATATATATATAAACGATTTGGACATTGATATCGGATCCATGATTGCAAAATTTGCTGATGACACAAAACTATGCAGTAGTGTCTCATCTAAAGCAGAAGTGGATATATTGAGGTCGGATTTAGATAAAATTTGTGAATGGTCTGTGAGCTGGCAAATGGAGTTTATTGTAGATAAATATACAGTCATCCACCCGGGTAGATCAAATATGAAACATAATTACAGAATGGGCGAGAACAATACTAGAATGATAGAAAAGGAAAGGAACCTAGTGGTTATAATAGATCATACAGGTAAAGTGAGTGAGCAAGTCCAGGCAGCAGTGAAAAAGACAAATGCAATGTTAGGTATGATAAAAAGAAATATTAAACATAGGAGCAAGGAAGTGATAGTCAAAATGTATAAAGCTTTAGTTAGACCTAGATTGGAGTACTGTGTACAGGTGTGGAGTCCGTATCGTAAAGGGGATATAAACATGCTGGAAAGGATACAAAAATAGAGGACAAAGCTGATAGTCGGATTCCAGAATTACAGTTATGAGGTAAGACTCAGAAAAATCGGCCTACAGTGTCTAGAAAAAAAAGAATTCGAGGTGACAATACAGATTTATAAAATAATCAAAGGAACGGATAAATTAAACTATAACAAGTTTTTCAAAATACAACCACCTACAAGAACAAGAGGGCATAGCTACAAATTCACTAAAGAAAGGTGGAGATTAGATATTAGGAAATATTTTTTTAGTCAGAGAGTGGTGAATGCTTGGAATGCATTGCAACAGGAAGTAGTGGAAGCATGGACAATTAATGCATTTAAGAATAGATTGGATGCACATAGCTTTTAGAAATATAAATGAAACTGGTTGTTTACAGACTCTACAGAGTCTTCTAAACCAATATAAAAACGTTAAGTTAAGGTGTGAGTGAAGAGTAATCAGGGTCAGGTGAAAACATACTGATCAAGGTGAGAGTGAAGAGTAATCAGGGTCAGGTGAAACATACTGATCAAGGTGAGAGTGAAGAGTAATCAGGGTCAGGTGAAAACATACTGATCAAGGTGAGAGTGAAGAGTAATCAGGGTCAGGTGAAAACATACTGATCAAGGTGAGAGTGAAGAGTAATCAGGGTCAGGTGAAAACATACTGATCAAGGTGAGAGTGAAGAGTAATCAGGGTCAGGTGAAAACATACTGATCAAGGTGAGAGTGAAGAGTAATCAGGGTCAGGTGAAAACATACTGATCAAGGTGAGAGTGAAGAGTAATCAGGGTCAGGTGAAAACATACTGATCAAGGTGAGAGTGAAGAGTAATCAGGGTCAGGTGAAACATACTGATCAAGGTGAGAGTGAAGAGTAATCAGGGTCAGGTGAAAACATACTGATCAAGGTGAGAGTGAAGAGTAATCAGGGTCAGGTGAAAACATACTGATCAAGGTGAGAGTGAAGAGTAATCAGGGTCAGGTGAAACATACTGATCAAATCCAGCCTCATGTCCTCGTTCATGCTCAGGCTGTGTCAGGGTAATCTGACCAACAAGCTGAGGATTGGCTCTGTAGTACTCGTATTGGTGAACTTACTAAGAGGCCTCATATTACACTACTGCCAGAAGGACCTCACTCCACGTTGTTAAGTATTCCTTGGAATATTAGAAGAGTCACTGTAACATGCTAACAAAGAACTGTCATCAAAAGAATTAAGGGGCTTCGAACAACAGCAAAGGCAGTGTGACTCGAGTGATTATTTAAGTCCCCCCTCTCGTTTCTTTCCAAGTAAAGTTGATAACAATCTTTCCTTGTTTCTTTCTAAGTAAAGTTGATAACAATCTTCTCTCATTTCTTTCTAAGCAAAGTTGATAACAATCTTCTCTCATTTCTTTCTAAGCAAAGTTGAAAATGATATTTCCTTGTTTGTTTCTAAGTAAAGTTGATAACAATCTTTCCTTGTTTTTTTCTAAAGTAAAGTTGATAATAATCTTTCCTTGTTTTTTTCTAAGTAAAGTTGATGACAATCTTTTTCCACAACGTTAGTGAACAGTTACCTATTTAAAATATATGTTACTGTCGTACTCATTTGAAATCTTTGAGAGAAGGCATAGGTTTTAAAAAAAGAACAGCCTAGACACCAAGATTTGAACTTTAGGATAAAGTCAAGCCTCAATCAGTGAAGCAAATCAGTTGCATTCTAACCTTGTTCCAAGATGAACTCTTAAAAGAAAACAAAAGCGAGGTCACCAAAATTCAAACAAGGACGGAAGGGTAACATTTTATTTACTTATTTCACCTTTTTGCTCCACTGCTGACCCTTTTTTTTTCCCGTTCGCCTTATTTCTCTATTCCCCAAGGCGGTGTGCGTTGCACTGTGGTTTTTATTTTGCGCCTGTCAGCCCAGTCCATCCGACTTCAGCATGCATTTTATGTAAGGGTCCGCTTCCTCCTGCATTTTCTAAGGGTTTGCTTCCCCGGGGTAACGGCCGGTGCTGTGATGGGGATTGAACCCAGCACCTTCGGATTGTGAGCCGTGCCACTTTACCACTAAGCCACGCCGTCACACGCTGACCCTTTTGTATGAAGCCTGTATCCTGCCATTTGAAGTAGACGTTTCAATAAAAATTGTTTTACATGATGAAGTTGCTGGTCCTATGCACAATCCTCTTTAGTCACCATTTTTACATGCTTTGAAGGTTACAGTGGACCCAAGTGTTTTCTCCCCGAGTACCACTTTGTTTACTTTCCTCCGATTATCCTGGCATAAACATGGGCCATACGAATTAGTCTTACCGGTAGTCTTAGTCTTGGTCTTAGTCTTACTTGACCTGTAATTCTGCAAGGGCAGATGCTCCTGTGCAGGTCCCAGCTATGGCATGAGCTGGATGTAGCTGGGATGAGGATTTCCTGCTTAGCTGGCTAGGCTCGAGCAGCTTATTACTCCGCTGCGTTGCGACAAATGCCGCCGAGGGTGGTTAACCAATGTGCGAGTCCATTTTAATAAATTCAAACACTAGAGCAAAGTAGAACCGCAAGCTGTTAGGCGTCATTTATGCTGCTCTTAACAAACCACCTAACCATGGCTGGTGTTATGCCATGTCACATAGTCACCTCTTACAACATTCTCTCTGTGTGGCAGGGGTGCTATTCTTGCTCTTGTCATACACACAGACCCCGGCGGACCACTCGGGTATGGTTAAACATGTGTCCTATTTTCACGGTCTAGTTCACGCGGCTGAACTTCACGAGATGTTCACCCTAGCTACAGACAGTGACGGTTTAGACACGGGACTATAATGTACTAGAACACATCGCCTGGAAGAGATGCCCAACACATCACTAACAGGCTGAGTGATGTCGCTTGCGGTTATGGGAAAGGCAAGATACGCAACGATAGATGTCATCCCCCACCCGCTGCTTTGCAGGATACATGTTTAAAAGAAATGCTTCGGGAGCAAACCCTGAGGAAAAACCTCCATCCTGTCGTATCTGGCCAAACGTAGCTCAGGGCGAGGGAGTCAGATTGAAAAATGTTGCAGTTTTTTCCTCACTTTAATCAAAATCACAGCGCAAGTCACACATTTCAGCAGACACCGTAAGAGACGTTTGTCCACACGGTAGAAGAGAGAGAGTAGTCTTCATCGCATGTGATGGACACACATCATCACCACTTTGGACAGGAGTGGTAATACTGTGCCCATCTGGCATATCACCGGAGACAATGGAAACCAATCAACGATAGCCTTACGAGGACACGTTCGATAACCCAATTAAATGCTTAATCGTAATATGACATCTTAATTCTATTGTCGTGGATTTGCTTGTTAGTAGGAGTTTGTTTCTTTCGAAAGCCTTCACTATCTTACAGAATTATGTAATTTGTTTTTAATGTTATAAGTCTTTCGCTTTGTGTTACGACTGTTTCATTGTACTATTACCAAAGCTACGCATGTATCGGTAAAACAAATTACACAAATTATTGCCCATCGCAAAGCGATGATGGCCACAACATCAGACGGTTTATGTCTTAATAAAGTGATGTGCGCTGTATTTAGATTATAGTGAGTAAGAAGCTGCGCTGGTCATCAATCTCACTCTTGTCTCGAGTTGGACAGAGGTTGAGGGCTCACCCCGGGGGCAACTCTTCCCCTGCTCTCTCTTCTCACCTCACTCTGTTTCATTTGACTCTGTCCTACAGTCACACTCTTGCACAACTTTCATACGCGCCCTCATGGTGAGGCCCTTCCATTGCACTTTGGTTGGGCTAGCTTCTGAGGGCGCACAAACCTAGCATAGGTACATACAGACGCATACATTCATCAAAGCACTGGTTTATGCGTCCTGATATCGCCCAATGGACTACGGTCTGGGGTGGACAATGGCGCGCCTCCGCCAATAGAAACTAGTGAGGCAAACATCTAAACAACAACATTGTCTCAGTTACCTTGGATCAGCGGCAAGACTATTGGTCGAGACAACTGGAGGTAACTCGGGATGCAGGCACTCTGATCTTACCTCCCCTGAGACCAGGGGTCGCTTGAAACGTGCGGGATTCGATCCTCTTGGTTGACAAAAGGCGCAGTTTCTTCCTCACTTTAATCCAAATCACCGCGCAAGTCACCCATTTCAGTGGACACATCAAGAGATACAACTGTCCACACGGCTGAACAAAGAGAGTGGTCTTCATCACTTGTGATGGACAACTTCAACAAATACACGTCCCTCCTCCTGTCCTGATCCCTTCCCTCTAGCTGTCTTCACTTTGTTTGTTTCGATCTCTCTTCTCAGTATCTGTTCTTGTCTCCCTCTACCTCTCTTGTCCTGGGGATTCCAGAACAGAGATCACTTTGTAATGCTATCAACTGGTCACCTTAATAAAGTATGCCATATCCAGCGTCTTCTTCTCGCCTGATGTCCAATAATATATGTCTGGTTTTTCCCAACATGTCCATATTACTGATTATACGAGACGTGTTCTTCTTCTTCTTCATCGTACGCTGTTTACAGCGATATTTACGTTGCACTGTTTTAATTTGTTAGCCAGTGGCTCAGTGCATCCGATTTCAACAGGCGTTTCTGTAGGGTTGCCCTCCTTAGCCTTTGGCTGTCCCCAGCCTAACTGCAAGGCAGGAGTTGTTTTTGGTCATAGTTGTCTCTCTTAGGAAGTTGTCTTGCAGGACTATCGAGTCTTCCCTACTCGTGTCTATAGCGTTTGGCAATGATATGATGGACTATGTACTAGTTTGTACTATCCCGGAAGAGAGGCAGTCCAGTGTGACTTTTTCCCAGGATCGTCACGTCCTGCCAGAAACGTAGCATATGCATATGAGTGAGGTATCTTTTTGCTCGCTTTATTTTCTCGGCTCATCTGCAGTGATAGTACGCCTAGCATTCCCCGCCACCGGGAGCTTGTCACCATAGGGCAGGAGGTGCAATGTCCGCTGGACTGCATCTCTTCTGCGTCCATTGGAATGACTGATAGAGGACAGATGCAAAGAACGAGGAAGGAGTGCATTTTACCAGGTGTATTCCTGCGGCTCGATCGGGCCGGGACGCAAGCCCCAGCCATGTCGTAGCCTCCCATCTCAGCGGTGCTGAGATTTTGGGCGGGATTCTGGCTTAGAGGCGTTCGGCCGTAATCCCTCAGATGGTAGCTTATCAGCCAAGCACGTGGACCAAATGTCAGCGACCTGTGATTCCTCTCGAAATAGTGCATTTGACCAGGTGACAAGCCTAGTCTTGCACGGAGATGTTGTACGCCTAGGGAGCGGACATATCTCTCGGTCAAGGGTTGAGTCTCAGCAGTTCGCAGTGAGGTAGCTGATCTACTGCTTAGGGTACCCCGACCGAGAACTAAGTCTTCTACAAAAGATTTCATACCTCATCGCCGTATGGGGTGAATATCGACGAGACGTGTTCAAATGAAACCGAACCAAACTGAACATACGTACGCTGCGCATGATGACATCACTTCTGGTGTAAACAGCACATACCAAGTCAAGTTTCCAAAATGTCATTATCCTCCGACTCATAGTTTCCTCAGCAGACCGTTGAAAACATGACGGGTGTGATATGAAATCCGTCCAGAGTTGATCAGCGAGCGGTGATTCGGTTTCTAACAGCTGAAGGATGTCAACCAGTTGACATTCATCGCAGAATGCAGGCATGTGGTTTGTTAAGAGCAGATAAAGACGACGTCTAACTGGCTGCGGGTCTAATTGGCTCTAGTGTTTCAGTCTATTAAGATGAACTCGCACATCCGTTAAAAAACCCTCCAAGAAACTGGTTGTATACAGACTCTGTAGAGTCTTCTAAACCAGTATAAAGACGTTAAGTTAAATATTGATGTCTTTGAAATGTGGGTAAGAAAACAAAAGTGTGTTGAAGACAACAGTGAAGAATTGGACAACGATGTTTAAAGAACGACGTGAGTTAATGAAAGATCTTCCGAGACCAGGTCAGGCACATATTGTTGCGTCAGAAGATGCCATCGTCAAAATTGCGGCATCAATTCGGGTGGACCGTCGCCGAAGTTTACGTTCACCACATTTTTGTCACCATACACTGCCTGATATACGAAAAGGGGAAGAGAAAATGTGAAAAGAAAAAGCAAAAGAGATGAATGTATGCAAAGGTATGAAAAACGTCAATACCATGCAGATAATAGAGAGAGGTGAGGAAGCCTGATACGTTTTGTTTCTGTATTTTTATTTAATGAAGAAATGTAATAAATGTATCAGACCATCAACCAATAGTCCTTTACACAATGTCCTATGTTCTTTCCTAATCCCATCAACCAATAGTTCTTTGTTTATACATGTACGATGTCCTATGCTTTTGCCAGACCCTCATGAACTAACAGTCCTGTATACAATGTCCTATGTTCTTGTCTGACCGTAACAAGGTGTATACTATCGACGCTGACATACCTCCTAGAGATGATGGTGGGATACACTCTTTAGTAGAATCTCAAACAGACAACTTATTGGTTAGCACCATCAACAAGGGCAGAGTACATACAATTTACTGATGGGTGGGCTAACTGCCAACATGAGAAAGCCTGGAGGCTGGACACCCAGGAGCTGCACCTTCCCCAGGTCTAGTAAGCTACAAAAATAGAACCACCCACATAATTATTACTACATACATGAAAATGGATTAAAAAAAAGACGCTATATAACACGATACCCCTACCCACATTGTGATATCAGTGCCAAAATTAGACATTGACAACCAAAGATAAAAGAAACATTGAAACAAAAGAGATGAAATACCTACGCAGAATGTTTGGAGGAACAACAATGGATAGAGTCAGAAGCGAAGATATTAGGAAACAAGTAGGTACAACACCAGTGCTAGACCTCATCAAGAGACAACAAACCAAATGGTGTGGTCATGTGACACGCTAAACACCAGATAGTATCCCCCAGAAAGCAATGCTTTACAAAATACAATGTATACAAAGCCAAGGGCCGTCCACGCAAAAGATGAATAGCAGAAATAACAGAAGCAGTAAAGCTCCCGATGTACGAAGTACATACTAGGGCCCGGTCAAGAAACCTCTTCATAACCTGACACTGAAAAGCACTAGCAAAAAGAAAGATATTTATTACTAATAGTCAAATGTGAGTCCGAAAGGCCTACAAGATAAGGGACAGCATATTCTAAAGGCTGACCGGATACATTTGCAGAACAAAAGGATATCTGTTGACAGCAGGATTGAATGCTAAGGATTCCGGTACGTTGTCTCTCTTTTTTTTGTTTTTACTCGAAGTGTTTGCCTCACTAGTTTCTACTGGCAGGGGCGCCCCTATTCCACCCCAGACCGTATCAATTGGGCGATATTAAGACGCATAAACTAGTGCTTGGATGTATGTATTATCTGTATGTACCTAACCTAGTGTTTCAGTGATGCAAAGGTGTTTCCTGTCATTTGATGATCCTCTCGTTGTTCCTCGTAGATAGGTGGTTTCTATTTTCCTTTTTCTTCTTTTCCGTGGTGTACACTGTCTGGCTCAATTTTGAATTCCTGTGACACTTTCTTTGGAATTGTTTTCCTTTAAAATATCACGACGTCTAGAAGAACCGATGCATCATGTGTGTGAGACCTCTGACGTAGATTGCTCGTCTCTAGTCCTGCTTAAAATGTATATCTTTAATTATCTTCAGTCCTACGATGTTGTTAAATATCTTCTCTCTCTGTCATCCATTGTCAGTTTTCTCATCTATTTTGTCTATTTTCATAGTGTAACAATAATTTCTTCTTTATGATGTGTATAAATACGCCACATTATCCATATGCTACTCTGGCCACATGCTCTAAAGCTGTCTTCATCATCATCATCAAGCGTCGTCTCCACAACGGAGGTTGACGGTACACGCAGTCAAACTGTCCTGACCACATATTGATGTTGTCTGTCCATCTGTACCTCTTTCGCTTTTTGACTCTCTTGCCCTCTACTTTCCCCACCAAAATAACCGCCAGCAGACTGTTATGGAGCTTGACATTAACAAACTATTTTATTTTTCTGCTTTTTATTTTCTTCAGAAGTATCTGTTTCACCTGGAGTTGTTCCAGAACCCCACTATTGGTTTTCCTCATTCCAAGAAACTCGTCCAAGTTTTCTTACCCACATTTCAAAGGCATCAATATTTAACTTAACGTCTTTATACTGGTTTAGAAGACTCTACAGAGTCTGTATACAACCAGTTTCTTGGAGGGTTTTTTAACGGATGTACGAGTTCATCTTAATAGACTGAAACACTAGAGCCAATTAGACCCGCAGCCAGTTAGACGTCGTCTTTATCTGCTCTTAACAAACCACATGGTGAAAGGTACAAATAACTTTGGGTAGATATTTAGCTTGAACCTTCTGCATTTTTTCCGGACAGCGGCCGTTAAACCTACTCTTTTCGATTTCCAACTGCCATTTTTTTTTTTTTTTTCGTTCGCCTAATTTCTCTAATCCACAAGGCGGGTGTGCGTTGCACTGTGGTTTTTATTTTGCGCCTGTCGGCCCAATGCATCCGACTTCAGCATACATTTTATGTAAGGCTCTGCTTCCTCCTGCATTTTCTAAGGGTTTGTTTCCCCGGGGTAACGGCCGGTGCTGTGACGGGGATCGAACCCAGCACCATCTGGGGTAGTTGTCTCGCCGCAGCGACTCAATTTCAACCAGTGTTCGTAAAGCGATCTCAGTCCCGCCAGGCGGAGCGATAGCGCGGGCTTGCGGAAAACGCTCGCCTGCCTTTCCCCGTAGTGCGAATTGGGTGCGGTTTGTGGTAGTGGCTCCTCCACCGAGGTGCCCTAGTCTGGTCCGTATCAGGAAACGTGGTCCGTCCGTGGTGATTTCTCTAAGGCTTATAGCAGAGCTCGACAGTACGTCTCGCTGGTGGTCCGACTCTCGCAAAGAGCTTGTGACCGGCAAATGGAAAGCAGGAATCGTTGCCTCGAGGCCCTGCCGTTCTCTCCCTACGGAGAAGGGCAGGCCAAATGGTGTCTCTAGTCCCAGTGAAATTCGTCGCCGAGGTCGTTGGGATCCGTTCTGCACAGAGCGCTGCCATCCCTCCTCGAGCGAGCCCGGTCGGTCGGTCGTCTGGTGCGTGTGGAAGGCCCCTGTCAGGCGGTCCTAGGTCGACGGAGTGAGGGACGGGTGGAACAAACCGTCCGTCCCGTCAGTCGGTCCCTGCGGCCGTCGTCCCAGCAAGGCTTTTTACACACCCTTCCTCCGCCGACCGGTGTGCGCAGTACGTACGTCTCCGACAGATATCTGGTTGATCCTGCCAGTAGTCATATGCTTGTCTCAAAGATTAAGCCATGCATGTCTAAGTTCACACTGTCTCACGGTGAAACCGCGAATGGCTCATTAAATCAGTCGAGGTTCCTTAGATGACACGATCCTACTTGGATAACTGTGGCAATTCTAGAGCTAATACATGCTTACCAAGCTCCGACCCTCGCGGAAAGAGCGCTTTTATTAGTTCAAAACCAATCGTCGTTTCCCCTCGCGGGGTTGCGGCGTCCCCACTGGTGACTCTGGATAACTTTGTGCTGATCGCATGGCCTCATGTGCCGGCGACGCATCTTTCAAATGTCTGCCCTATCAAATGTCGATGGTACGTGACATGCCTACCATGTTTGTAACGGGTAACGGGGAATCAGGGTTCGATTCCGGAGAGGGAGCATGAGAAACGGCTACCACATCCAAGGAAGGCAGCAGGCGCGCAACTTACCCACTCCCGGCACGGGGAGGTAGTGACGAAAAATAACAATACGGGACTCTTTCGAGGCCCCGTAATTGGAATGAGTACACTTTAAACCCTTTAACGAGGATCTATTGGAGGGCAAGTCTGGTGCCAGCAGCCGCGGTAATTCCAGCTCCAATAGCGTATATTAAAGTTGTTGCAGTTAAAAAGCTCGTAGTTGGATCTCAGGCGCAGGCGGGCGGTCCGGCTCGCGCCGGTTCACTGCCCGTTGTCTCCTGCCCTACCGTCTGCCGGCTCTCTCCCACGGGTGCTCTTCGCTGAGCGTCCTGGGTGGCCGGCGCGTTTACTTTGAAAAAATTAGAGTGTTCAAAGCAGGCCTCGGCTGCCTGAATAATGGTGCATGGAATAATGGAATAGGACCTCGGTTCTATTTTGTTGGTTTTCGGAACTGGAGGTAATGATTAACAGGGACAAACGGGGGCATTCGTATTGCGGCGTTAGAGGTGAAATTTTTGGATCGCCGCAAGACGAGCTACTGCGAAAGCATTTGTCAAGAATGTTTTCATTAATCAAGAACGAAAGTCAGAGGCGCGAAGACGATCAGATACCGTCGTAGTTCTGACCATAAACGATGCCGACTAGCGATCCGCAGGAGTTGCTTCGATGACTCTGCGGGCAGCTTCCGGGAAACCAAAGTGTTTGGGTTCCGGGGGAAGTATGGTTGCAAAGCTGAAACTTAAAGGAATTGACGGAAGGGCACCACCAGGAGTGGAGCCTGCGGCTTAATTTGACTCAACACGGCCAACACTGAAATGAGTGACATGCCGAGACCACTCTTCTGGGGTCTAATATGGAACTGGTGCTGGACTTAGACCCCCAGAATTCTGTGGCTCGGTTCTGTCTGCATCCAGTGTGTGATAAAGGAATTGACGGAAGAGCACTATCAGGAGTGGAGCCTGAGACCTAAGTTAACTTACCACGCCAACACTGCGGAATGACTATCAAAAAGTACACCTTCGCGGGGTCTAATAGAGAACATGTGCTGGAATTAGACTCTCGAAAATTTTGGGGCTACCCCCTAAGAAACTTGATTGTCTCGCTAAGGGAATTGACGGAAGGGCACCACCAGGTGTGGAATCTGCGGCTAAATTTGACTGAACACGCCTATACTGTAGAACAACTGACAAATCGAGAGCACTGCCGTTTGGGTCTAATATTGAACGTACGCTGGTATTAGACTCACGGATGACAAGTCAGCTCTCAAACACTCAAATGAAAGAACGCTACGGAAATCGTGTTTTAACTCTGCGGAAACCGCAGATTTCAAATACCTGGTCATTGACAAACAAAAGCCCTCAATAAATTCGTCTGACCAAATAGTGAACGGGTGCTGGAAATAGATCATCTGAAGACAGGTCAGTTTTACCCTACAAATGACTGGGCGTTGCTACGGAAAACCAGCTCAAATCGAGAGGAGCCGCAGACACTTTGGTTCACGTACCAGGCTGATAAGCCAAGGGCGCGAGGCTACCATGTGGGGGATTGCGACCGAACCCTTGTAAGCCGCAATCCCGCCCAAAATCTCAGCACCACTGCAATGGGAGGCTCCTACATGCTCGGGACCTGGGGCTTGCGCCCCAGCCCTATCAGGTAGAGCCACAGTAAGAGGTCCTTGCCGCCCGCAAGTCAAAGCGGGCGGACAACTGCTTGATACTCACCCTATACGGCGATGGGGTGCGAAAAAACACCAACCAAAGACTTAGTACCTGGTCGGGGTGTCGAAAACAGTAGAGCAGCCACCTCACTGTGAACTGTCAAGACTCAACCACCGACCATGAGAGTTGTCCGCACACCAGGCGAACAACATCTCGGTGACATTACCAGGCTTGTCCTCTGGCTGAATGCACTCCGGCTACGATATCTACCTCTGTACGTTATCAGCCATATAACTATCATACTGGACGCAGAAGAGATGCAGACCAGCGGACATTGCACACCTGCCCCACTGTGTCAACACCCCAGGTGGCGGGGAATGCTAGGCGTACCATCCCTGCATAGAAGCCAAGAAAATAAAGGGAAAAAGAGATACCCCACTCAAATGCAAATGCTACGTTTCTGGCAGGACGTGACGATCCTGGGATACAGACACACTGGACTGCCTCTCTTCCGGGTAAACCAGTCCATCTCATATATCATATCATCAATGCACCCTATAGACACGAGTAGAGAAGACTCGATAGTCTGGTAAGACAACTTCCATAGGAGAGAAAACTCTGATCGTAAACAACTGCTGCCTTGCAGATAGGCTGGGGACAGCCAAAGGCTAAGGAGGGCATCCCTACAGAAACGCCTGTTGAAATCGGATGCACGGGGCCGCAAGCCTAACAAAACAGTGCAACGTAAATCACAGTATGATGGCAGTACAACCTATTCGAAAAACGTATGGCGCTCATCCTGAGGAGACCCGCCAGGCAGCGATAGCGCCGGGCCTCACGCCTCGAAGGGGCCCACCCTTGACTACTGGTGGTCACCCACCCATGTGTCGTGGAGTCAAGGCACATGGCTATGGGGTAACGTCTATTGGCCAAAACTTCAAGACCCTCAGAATACTACAGTGGAATGCGGAGGGAGTCATTAACAAAAAACTTTCCCTAACACACCACCTGCATGAAGGTAAGATTGACGTGGCATGTATCCAGGAAACGCACCTCAACAGTATCCATAAATTCTCAATCAGAGGATACCAGACCTTCCGTCTAGATAGAGAAGGCCACAAAGGAGGGGTCCTGATACTGACCAGAAACAGCATACCGAGTAGCGCGGTACCTGTCAATCACACCGGACAAGCAGAAATTGTAGGAGTTGACATAATGGCTCAAGAGACGAAGCTCCGCATTTTCAATCTGTACGGACCACCAAACAGAGACCTATCGCTCTCGAGTATGGAGGTCAGAGACTCCAACTGCATAGTAGTTGGAGATTTCAACAGCCACTCGGAGAGATGGGGCTACTCTGACACAGACAGCAGAGGTGACGAAGTGGAAGATTGGGAGATAGATGCAAATCTCTCCCTAATCAATAGGCCGGAGGATAGCCCTAGCTTCTATTCAAGAACATGGCATACCACCTCGACTCCAGATTTGGCCTTCTCCACACAGGACATACACTATAAAATAGACCGCCAGGTGCTAAACCAACTGGCAGGTAGCGACCACAGGCCGATCAGGCTAACCATTGACATGGAAGTAGGCCCACAGGAAACAAAACCGCTCCCACGTTGGAATTACAAACGAGCCGACTGGGACAGATTTGCAATCCTGACAGATGGGCTGTGTGAAACCATCAACACACGAAACACCAAAATGAAGCCCATGGTAGAGAGCCTAAGCAAGGCAATAATGCAAGCCGCCACTGAAACCATCCCAAGAGGAGCTAGGAAAAACTATAAGCCCTACTGGAATGATGAGTTACAGAAAGTGGAAGATGCAGTAACAAATGCTAGGAACGTGGCAGAACGTGAAAAATCCATGGAGGCGAACATCGCCCTCAAAGCCGCCACGGCGAAGTACAAACACACTCTCAAGCAAACAGCAAGAGAAAGTTGGAAAAACAAAACGGAAAGTTTAAACCTGGACAAAGAAGGGAACAAGCTATGGAAGCTAGTCAGAGCCATGAACGACGAAACCCCGTCAAATAAACAAATTACTATCAAGCAGGGCGAGAACTTGATCACAGGTAAGAAAGCCGCAAACGCCTTTGTCGATCACTATGCCAGAGCAAACCACATCGAGGTCCCTGCAGATGAGCATACAGACATTAGCGAAGAGCTAAAGCGACACGAAAACATAAATACGGCTCCTGAAGAGCACATGATGGCCAAACTAACCATGCGTGAAATGGAAGAGGCTATGAGAACACTAAAGAAAAGGAAATCTCCCGGAAAAGACGGGATAACAAACGAAATGCTGATGGGGCTGGGCCAAACAGCGAAGAAAAAACTACTATCAGTCCTGAACCAAAGCTGGAAAAGGGGTATTGTACCCCAGGCATGGAAGGATGCAATACTGGTACCAGTACCAAAAACAGGAAAGGATAAAACAGATCCGAATGGATACAGGCCCATAAGCCTACTGAGCTGTGTCGGCAAGCTGATGGAACGGATGATAAACACCAGACTGATGTGACATCTGGAAGAAAAACGAATTCTAATTCCACAGCAAGCCGGCTTTAGACAGCACAGATCCACTGAGGACCAGGTCATCCTCATAGCCCAGGAGATAGAAGATGCCTACCAGGCACAGAAGCACACAGTAGCTGTCTGGGTGGATCTGGAAAAGGCATTTGACAAAGTCTGGAAGGACGGACTTAGAGTCAAGCTGAGAAGAAGTGATGTCTGTGGGAAGATGTACAAGTGGATCAACCACTACCTCAAACAAAGAACGGCCAGAGTCCAAGTACAAGGGCAGATGAGCAAAAAGGTGACACTCGAGCAGGGAGTACCCCAAGAGGGAGTACTGTCACCCACACTCTTTCTGGTATATATAAACGATATTACAGAGAATATACCAAGAAGAGTCCATAGCTCAATGTTTGCAGACGATCTGGCTATGTGGACCTCTGAAAAGAATCTCACCATAGCAAGAAACCGGATGCAAACGGCCCTAACATCGCTGGAAGAGTGGGCGAACTCATGGCTGGTAAAAATAAACGAGGAGAAAACCACGTGCACAATATTCTCGCTCTCATTAAAACCCCAAAGTACCAAATTAAGCCTAAACGGCAAAATCCTGCAGCCAAACGACAACCCAACCTATCTGGGAGTCACATTTGATCGGCGCATGACATGGAAAAGTCAGATTGAGAGAAACCGAATGAAAGCCAGAGAAAGAATGGCGATCATGAGGAAACTTGCTGGCACAAGCTGGGGAGCAGACGAAAGCATACTAAAGAAACTGTACACTGGAAGAGTGAGACCAGTTCTCGAGTATGGCATTGCGGCATGGACAACAGCAGCGAAGGCGAACTTCGATAAAGTTAACAAACTTCAAAACCAAGCCATGAGAATTATAACAGGTGGCATGAAGTCAACGCCAATTGTAGAACTTGAAAAGATTACAAGACTGCAATCCATGACCGATAGAAGAGACTGCAGAGCCCAGCTGCAGTCAGAGAAACTCCGAAGACTGACGGACCATCCAATGTACCAGAGACTAAACAATCTGGGAAATGGGAAACTGAAGCGGAGAAACTTTGCAGAAATAGCCAAAGCAAAGATGCACGAAGATCCCATAAACGCACTAACAACACCAAAACCCATCACTACTGTACGAAAACCTACTTGGAGGCAGGATATATTTCCAGAGGTGGTAGAAAATATACCAGGTATTGCAAACAAAAACTGCCAGAGTGAGAAAGAAAGGAGAGACACTACCCTAAGCTTCATAACGAAAAGCTACCCAAGCATGGACTGGAACCATGCATACACCGACGGTTCTGTAACAAACACTACACAGAACGGAGGGGCAGGAGCATTCCTGAACCTACCAAATGGCACAAATATAACACTGTCATTCGCTACTGGTAAGTACACAAGCAATTTCAGAGCAGAGGCAGAGGCACTGAGGGCGGCAGTGGAAGAAATGGCAACACACAGTGAAAATGAGAGCCATATAGTCTTGCTGACAGATGCTCTCGAAGTAGTCACAGCGCTAAAAAGCCAGAAGAACACTGAGCTTAATGACTTAAGAGCAGCACTCTGCAAACTGTGCCAGCAGTCCGCACCAAAAAGGGTGGTGATACAGTGGGTTCCGTCACACTGCAACATCCAAGGCAACGAGGAGGCCGACAGACTGGCAAAAGAAGGTGCAAGACTACCACAAACAGATACCAGTATGACGTACGAAGAGTCAAAACGGCTTATCAAAGCCAGATACATGTCCAAATGGGAAACCGAACATACTGGTTACACCAAAAACGATGCCTATTACCAGTTGAACCGAAGAGAGCAGGTCGTTGTCTTCAGACTTCGCACTGGCCACAACAGACTGAGGTACCACCTATTCAACAAACTGAAGATAGGGTGTACCGACGAATGCCCGTGCGGTACTGGTAAAATGACCACTGAACATCTGCTGCAGAACTGCCCGACATACGAGGATCAGAGAGAGCAGATGTGGCCATTGCCAGTGGAACTGCAAGACAAGCTGTATGGTAGTGGCGAGAGTCTCAGGATGACGGCTGCTTTTTTCGAAAAAATAATGGTTACTGTCTGACTGTGTACGCAGAAGAAGAAGAAGAAGAAGAACCCAGCACCTTCGGATTGTGAGCCGTGCCACTTATCCACTAGGCCACGCCGTCCCCAACTGCCATTTAACGTGCTCGACACTGAACACGGGAGTCCCATCTCGCTGCCCAGGGGAATGTTTACCAGAAGATCCACGTGAAAAACAATCCCTGTCTCCTCCGTGATTCGAACCCGCGACCTCCGATAACAGTTGTCAGGATCCAGGTTTCTACTCCATACAACTTAACTTTGTAATATATAAACATCATCTCTGTGTCTTGCATTATCTTCCTGCTTATTAATTAATCCTTGATTCACTAACGTAACGTGTTTGTGTATGAAAGGATTGGCCCTTCATAACAAAGAATAACTCCAACTTTCTTCCTTCCATTGACAGACTTGTTACTTCCTATTACTTCCCCTACCCTTGTATTACTCTAGGCACAAAATGGCCACTTCTAGGTTACCACTTAGGCCACTGTGTGCTGTTTGAAGGCCCGTGAAGACATTTCATCTCACATGGTGCGATAAATCAGGTATTCATTAGCTTTGGATAGTAATGAGTTATACAATCTCTGGATTATAGGCTAGAGCATATTGAACAAGATAGATGAGTTGAATGAATATGTGCTCACACTCACACACAAAATGATAATCGGATCGGTTCCCATTATTTTCGCCGTGAGAAGAAAAACATCCGTTTTAATTACGATTGCATAATCCATAAATTGGGTAATACCACTAGGTGTGATCATAACGACAGATACATATCTAATTCACTTCACACAAGGCTTGATGGAGAGATTTGCATAAAGGAGAATAGAATATCGTGGAAGATATGGGTCGGAAGTTGGAACACAGTCAAAGTCTACTCCCACAGTCTAGTCAGTAGTGACCTAAACTGTACAATCGTTCAACAAAACCATATAATACATTATACAGACATACGAAACTAAGCATCATATCTCACGACAGACGGAATAAAAGTTAATACAGAAAAGAGACTTGCATAAATAATGGCTAACAAATTACAATGGCTAACATGTCTTTGTTATAATAACGATTAGACGATATCTTATTTTTCCGTTTTATATTTAGCTCTACTGATTACACTGGAAAATAACAAAAAATGCTAGATGTAAATAACAACAAACAGCTAAGTATGGCTTAGTTTTATGTGGATATAAATTTAAAAAAAAAAGGGTAGTCCACATTAGGACCAGAATATAAGGCAAGGCCGAGGAGACAGCAACTCATATCTGGCTGCTTGTATCAGGGTCAGCGAACCAGGACCTTATCCCGCCTCCAAGTGACAAACCCTGGCTGCACTAGTGTAGTCTGGCTAAGAGAATATGGACGCAGTAGGAAGGCAAACCCAGTACCCAAATAAGTCAGCTCAAACTGGATGTGTTGGGTTGAAAAGGTGTAGATATCACAACCTCTCTGTAACCTATGACACAACATCCTTTTCAGGATGAACGCCAAAGAAGGTCAAAAGATTTTTATCAGAGACAAAGTTAGAATGCCTGTATTATGAGACTAACTACAAACTCTAGACTAGGTTGCATCCTAATAGTTTAAAAAATTGTGCTTTTCTAAAACACAACACATGGTAAAGCTGGAAATAACAAAAAGATGTAGAGTAGAATGGTTACTTCCTCATGAAGTGTCACAAGCCAAATGGCATTAATACATTTCATACCTTTCTTCTGATGTCTCTATTTTCTTATCTTTCGCTCTCTCTTTCTTGTCTTCTTTTTATATTTTCTTCTTACTGTTCCCTTAGCTAATTTTTGTCATATTTTTTTAAAGGCCTTATTGTTTGCTGTGTACAACATGTAAAAAAAACCATTTAATCTTAATCTTTTAAATTTGTCATTGTTGTTCACTTTCAGATGGTAACTTGAATATATTTAAAGAAAACTGGTTAGCTGGTATCTCCATAGACCTTGTCCAGGAATGATATTCATGATGGCCATGTTTTTTATGTTCCTCCTCATATGTTTGACATCTCTATAGCAGATGTTCAACAATCCTTTTCTTCGTGCCACAGACACATTAATTGGTATTTCCTATCCTTAGTTTGTCTAAGATTATCACCTGTTCGCCTCTGTAGGGATTGTAAAATGCATCATTTGGTTGTTGACTCATGTGCTCTGCTTCCAGCTTGTTACTATAAATGTTGTATCTATTTTGTTCTTGATGACCTTTCAGTAGCAATGTAGACTGTCTTGCTACTGGGTATTTGCACTCAAATAAAACAGATCCATACTCATTTCTGTCCTTAGTTATATTTATACTTGGATTTATATCTTTCTAGATTTGGCTGTGCACAGTTATATTTATACTTGGGTTTATATCTTTCTAGATTTAGCTGTGCAGTTATATTTATACTTGGATTTATATCTTTCCAAGTTTGGTAGTACACAGTTCTATTTATACTTGGATTGATATCTTTCTAAATTAGGCTGTGCACAGTTATATTTATACTTGGATTGATATCTTTCTAGATTTGGCCGTGCAGTTATATTTATACTTGGATTTATATCTTTCTAGATTTGTCCGTGCACATATATTGCCTGCCTATTATGAGCCAGTATCCTAGGAAATTGTAACCAACAACATACCATGTCCCTGGTGTCGAGTCCAGCACTCCTGAATGGCAACCACCTTGGTCAGAAACATGGGCCTGCTATCCCAGCAATGATAAACCATAGAGACAACCATCGCCTTGAACATGAGCACACAGCTATGGCACAGTCAGCACACAATGACAGTGGAGCATTTGTAAATAGTAACCGTCATATCACTACAGACTGTAACAAGCTATCAGAAGTTGAGCCCGGCGGAGATCATGTGACAGAAGAAGAGTCTCCCGTAATAGATATAATTATCAACAATGTGGTATGCACATTCAGTACACGCTGTTACCTAAACCTCAAGAAAATTGCATTGGAAGGTGCACATGTTGAATACAAGCGAGAAAATGGGGTAAGTACATAGTTTTTGTTATTATGGGCATTCAATTTTTTTATACTTACTTAGTCACTCCTCTTCTACCATATGGTGTTGAGGTTTGTCAGAGAGAACGCTGTTTTCTCCAGGTCTGGCTTCAGTCTTGCCCTCCGTCGTCTTCTTCTTTTGCGTTCGTTCTCAATCTTCCACTACCAAGCCCTGTACAGCGCTTTGCAAGTAGCAGGACGTAGTCCGGATTGTGTTGTGTCGCTAGTTTACAGCTTCGACTGCGATATTTGCACCTTTCGGTCTGACACATCCGTCTTTGGCAGCGTCTATTGTCATTTAGGGACAGTTTTGTGATGTTCCCAACAGTCTTAAACTTTGATACAATTTCATCCTAACAGAGACTAAAGCGAGTTTTAATTTTATTTAGTGCATTTCATTTAAAGATATTTGGGAGTTGTAGAGGTAAATAAGCTTTGAATGGCACTGCCTAATGCTGGAACACTTATATGAATTGTATTGTGATTTCTGAAATAAAACTATGCTGTTCGAAACCTGTGGTCAAGTTAACACAAGGGAATTCAGTAAGTAGGTCACAAACTGGTATGGGAAAGCTGAAAAATGTAGCTGGTTGTTTTTAAAGATGCCGTTAGGTGGCAGCAACATTCAACTTTGTGATTACTGTAGGTAACAGATACTAGGTGTCGCATATATATATATATATATATATATATATATATATATATATATATATATATATATATATATATATATATATATATATGCCTGGCTCAGATACAAAATACGGGACGGCGTGGGTAAGGGACAAGGCTCACAATCCAAAAGTGTTGAGTTTGCTTCCCAATCACAGCACCAGCTGTTACCCTGAGGAAGCAAACCCTTAGAAAATGCAGGAGGAAACAGACCCTACCTTAAACATAAAATGCATGTCGAAGTCTGATGCACTCGGCCGACAGGAGCAAAATAAAAACTTAATGCAACGCACATTGCCTCTGGGAATAGAGTAATAAGACGAGGAAAAAAAAAATACAAAATGGTGTCCAAACTCGTGTGTACAATGAGAGAACAGCGTACTGTTGTGAAGTTTGGTGGGGGATAAAAGAACTTTCTGCAAAGGATATTCATAAGGAATGTTTACTATTTACAGTGCGAAGTATTTATTGCGGGTGTATAATTGGGTCGATATAATTTCTCAAAGACTCAGAAATTGTGGATGTAGCCTGGCATGGTTGTGTTGTTCAGATTGGAACAGAAGCATCCGTGCAGATGGGACAGATGATTTGAGCTGACAGACAAGCAATGATAGTATACCAACTGCGATAGGCTTGGGTTGGCTTCATTCATTCTCAATCTTCCACTACCAAACCCTGAAAGGTCTTAAGTAGCAGAATGTAGTCCAGAGAAGGAATACGTTGTCGTAGTTTAAAGCTTGACTGCGATATTTGCACCTTTCGGTCCAACACATCCGACATCAGCAAGCATTTAAAAAAATGCTGGGTTAGCATTCCCTCTTCAATCTCTTCTCCTTAGCCAGTCTGCCCTGCTGCAGGCTGTTATCCAGGATCACCTTGTGGAGGTGTAGAAGGGTCTTGGCAGCTCTATTTTGCTGGCCTTGACGCTAGCAGTCAGCTATGGGTCACTGACCACTGCAGCTCATGCGCTGCTCAGCATCTTGATCCCACTGCAATAGGGCGTTTGTATTGTTTAGTTTGATAAAATGCATGACCCCACTTTGGTTGGAGATGTTTTATGAAGGACGAAGATGTTGAACAGGAAGTGCAGAAGACGGCAGACCAAAGACTTTTATGCTGCAGGTTTTAGTGTACTGATTCGCCTAAAAAGGATGTGTCGGACCGAACGGTGCAAATATCGCAGTCAAACTGTAAACTAGCGACACAACGCATTCCGTTCTCCTGACTAATTCCTGCTACTTGCAAAGCACTGTTCGGGTCTTGGTAGCGAGAGATTGTGAACGAACGCATAAGAAGTAGTACACTGATAAAGTGATGGGATAACTATCAATGTTGATGGAAATTATGTTGAGAAATAAGGGACAATGTAAGTACAATAATCAATGGTTTTCAAGTTCATATCTAATTTTTTTTTAATTAGCCATTTGTGACCTATTTATGGCTTGCCTTCGTATTGGCAGTTTGTTACTACTCGTTGATTAAGTAGGTCTACAGAGCTGTTCGCTCTTTTTTCTGTCAATGCCAAATTGTACCTGAGGGAAGAGCTGAATCTCCTACCAGCCATGTCACCTGGGTAGTGAGCCGAATGACCTATATATTTGGAGGTTATCTGTGAATACCAAATAAACGGCCATGAACTGTGGCCGGCATGGAGGCCAAAAGCAGAAAGCCCATTCATCATGCAAAGACACAACAGGCCAATAACCTGTTTGTCTACTCAGCCGATTATGTCAGCAAAGGAAGAAAATATAACAGGCCTTAAGATGATGAACTCGCGCAAATTACAGACTGTTTTTTGCAACATGCAACATTTCAAGTATAAACCAACAGGTGGAAAACATCAGGAATGAGATATCTAGGAAAGTGAGTCCAAGTAACAAGAAGAAACAAACTTCACAATCAGATAATATGATAAGATCTCAAAGCACTTGCAGTCAATTAAACCAGTATAAAAAAAACATTAAGTTAAGACTTGAGTGAAGCAATCTCAACTTTGGTGGTTTGGCCATATATGCCAAATGAAAGAGGATTGGCTCTCATTTTGTGACGGTGCTCAGTCAGAAAATTGAATGAAATTC
This sequence comes from Ariolimax columbianus, assembly GCA_036924085.1. Lineage (NCBI taxonomy): Eukaryota > Metazoa > Mollusca > Gastropoda > Stylommatophora > Arionidae > Ariolimax > Ariolimax columbianus. The sequence continues at coordinate 82,548,029 of JAVGWX010000010.1, forward strand.
TTTGTTTGCTGTTTGGGCTGTAATGTGAAAACCTCACATTTATATTTATGAAGGAAAGGTTGTTCGGGTGTTGATGTCGTTGTCTGTAGTTACTAATACATGTGGTAAATGTGTGAGTAAGTTAAATGTTTGACAACATAGTCATGAACTTGTCTCTACTGCCTGTATGTTGCCCGTGACTGTACGAACTTGTTGCCCTGACCAGATGCTGAACATGAAATTGAGAAGGCCAAATGCAACAGCCACCATCTGGTCTTCAGGGAAAATTACATGCACAGGATCTACAAGGTGAGATATATATTTGACATGTGGTTTGTCTCACTTTTCCCTTCCAATCTTCTCTTTCTTTCTCTCTCTCTATTCTAGTCTTCATTTCACACTGTACGAAGCATAGGCCCACCATCACTGCAGTTGACAGAGACAGTACCCTAGCAACTCTTTGACACATGTTTACACCCTAGCAACTCCTGGACACATGTGTACACATATGATCTGTCTTAGTGAGCGATAAAAGAGTAGGCAGTGGAATCTACATCGAACACCCCAATGGGGACATAGAAAATCACTCCATACCAGCAGGAGAAACCTGTACCAATTTCAGAGCTGAAGCAAGAGCTGTTCATGCAGCAACTCAGATTCTTATCAGCCTAAACATAACTGCAAGGAAAACGGTCATTCTAACAGACTCCAGGAGTGTACTCCAAGCCATCTCAAGCCACAAACAAGATAGACTCTCACACGAAATAAAATACAACATAGGATTACTGTCTTAAAAAACAGATTTAGTCCTACAATAGATTCCGGTCCACTGTGGGATCCCTGGAAACAAGACAGCAGATGAGCTCGCAAAAGCTGGAAGTGGCAGCAAGTAGATTCCCCATGCACAGAGCTATAAAGAAGGAAAGACACTCATCAAAAAATCCATGAGGACAGAATGGAGAAAACAGCACATAGAATACAAGCCAGAAAATGACAGCATAGACAAACTTGGAAGAGATGGGAAGACAAGACAAAGGTCTTCAGACTCAGAATGGGACATTGTAGACTCAAGGCCCACCTCTACAGAATAGGTCTCAGAAACACTGCCACGTGTGATTGTGGAGCACCCAAGCAAACACCAGAACATATTCTACAAGAATGCCCTGCCTATGCAGACCAAAGAGAGGCGGGGTGGCCTGGGGGGAACGACCATGCTCGAAAAGCTGTGGGGGACTGGTGAAGACCTGAAATGCGTCTCCTTCGTGAACCTCACCGGATTAGAAGCATAGCATCAGTTGATTGATGAAGAAGAAAAACTGCAGTTGACACCTTGTGAATGCCTGTGCTGAATCACTTTGAGTATACTTGTAGTAATATTAATGTGGTTTACATGACAAGGCTGCTAGCTCCAAACACAATCTTCTTTAGTCACCTTTTATGACATGCTTGGAAAGTTGTAGTGGACCTATTCCTTACTTCCTGTGGTTGTGATTGTTAAATTAAATGTTTTTAAAAAAGGGTAAGCTACTGAATAACCTGGTTAGTGTTTCCTTTTTCTGAAGAAAAAAAAAATGCTCACAATATTTGTGATGTAAAACTGCACAAATGAAGGACTGGGCTTAAAGATTTCATTCTCCAACAACCACTTTATCTGCAATCTTCCTCACTCATTTTTGTTAATTGATATGCAGAATTGTATGAGAAATTTTAGTTTCTGTAATTCTTGCCATTTAATTTCAGTGAAGATGAGGCTAAAATAGCAGCTCGGAGAACTGCACGGCGGCTGCAGAAACTGGGATTCAGTATTCGCTTTTCAAGTTTCAGGGTTGTAAATGTTTTGGGCACATGCAGTTTGCCTTTTGGCATCAAGCTCAACCAGTTCTCAGAGGAGCACAGAGCAAGTGCAAGGTAATTAGAAGTAGAGACCATTATCATTCACGTGTCCCTTGCAGAGAGTCACTCTCCCCGCAGCCGCTCTGTAAGACTCTCGATCTTTGGTCAGCTCCATCACTGTCATCGTTAGAACAGCTTTGATGACTTGTGTCCATCTTTGCTTTGGTCTTAACCTTCTAAATCCATGAAATTGCCACAAAGCACTGGTAGTGTTCCTAACCAGATTGGTATATCTGTTAAGTTTCCACTACAAACGTATTTATAACATCTACATAAACAAACTAAACAAACCTACCTCAGAAAACTCCCTTGCAACAACGTAACTTCAATAACCCTCACTAATGTGATAACCTTACAAATCCACATGAAACAGATATAATCGTTTGAAAATTCTCTAAAGTCAAAATAGCCATGGCAAAACTGGTGAGTGTACAGAGACAATGCCACAGACAAATTTTTTTTTCCTAATCGTTCAGTAATTTTTTCATCATGTTGATATTCATTCCCAATTTGGCTGATTGTTCTTTCACCATGTCAAGTTTCTCTTGCCTTTGGCTTTGACTGTTGGACAAAAGTACCAGATCAAATGCATAATTCAGGTCCTCCAATTGTCTACTGAGTGGAATTCCTGTTCTTTTCCATCGTTTGATGGCTTCATTATCCAATCTGTAGCCTACAAGAACAGAAAGGGCGAGAGAAGGCATCCCAAATCTTTCAGTCAGGGCTTCTTCATTAGTACTTAGTAACTTATATTCTACTGTGAGATATAGAAGTCTTGTCCTTTTTCTGTGGCCTTTACATGATAAGGCACCTCGCATAATGTCAATCCCTTCTTGATGGTCACTTCGTATGACAACCAGCAACCTTCCATCAAAGGACATGCTAAGTCAAACAACGATCACCATATTGCAGCAGCAATACAGTAAATATGTTGCATTAGTAAGTTTTCTTCATTCGTTCTCAATCTCCTGCTACCAAGCCCTAAAAGGGCCTTGCAAGTAGGATGTTGTCCGGAGAACAAAATGAGTTATGTCGTAGTTTATAGCTCAACTGTTATATTTGCACCTTTTGGTCCAACACATCCGACTTAGCAGGTATTTTTGTGTACCGGGTTAGCTTTCCATCTTCGATACCTTCTCCTTAGCCAGTTTGCTCTGTTGCAGCCTGTTATCCAGGATCACCGCATGGAGGTGGTTAAGGGAGGGTCTTAGCAGCTTTGGATTGATGACCGCTGCAGCTCATGCACTGCTCAGTATCTTAATCTCCATTAGTAAGTTTTGAAACAGCGCACTGTAATTTCAAATTTACAACTTATAAAACGAAGACCCAAAAGCCGTTCTGGGAAAGAAAGAGTACATGCGATGGGGGTGACATATGTCTTTGGGAAATTATGCAAGTAAATATGACACTGGTCCTGAATGTTAAGTGCCACAGCAAAAATTTAGGAATCATGTCAACCTGGCGCTCAGGGGGATGGCGTGGGCTAGTGATTGACACAGCTCACAATCTGCTGGGTTCCCTCCGCAATCACAGCACCGGCCGTTACCCCGGGGAAGCAAACCCTTAGAAAATGTATGCCAAAGTTGGATGCACTGGGTCGACTGCACAAAATAATACCAAAGTGCAACGCACACCGCCTTGGATAATAAAGAAATGAGGCGAACGTGCAAAAAAAAACCTGGCGCTTGGGATTTGTCGTGCCCTGTCTTATGACGTGCCTGGCAGGTATTACTATTATTATATATTCTTTCAGGCCTTGGAAGTACAAACCGTATATTATTATTAATAAATATTTATTAATCATATTTCTTGCCGTGGGTGGCTTTATTGTATAAGATTGAAACTGACATATTGTATTGTTGTTCTAGCTATGAGCCAGAGCTTCACCCTGGTGTGACGTATCGAATCAAGGACCCAAAGGCCACTTTGAAAATATTCTCCACTGGGAGTATCACAGTGACAGGTAATGTTTATATAGTCTCTATCATACAAGTTTTGTGGACTGGATAAAGGGTTTTGACAAGTCCACTAAACATAGGTTTATGTGTGTTTTGTGGACTGTGTAAAGATTTTTCACAAGAGTCCATTATGAACAGCTAATTGAAGGCCTTAAAAAAATAATTTGATGGGCATACATAAGGCTATTTAACCTCTAGCACGCCCTGACATCACGAACAAATTTTTTTAACCGAATTAAATTACATTTATTTCTCGCTCTGATCGTCGACTTTCAAAATTTGTAACTTTTCTGTTTGTTTGTCAATAAATATGATTTTTTTGTGTGTAGAAACACAATTGAATAAAGAACTTGTGGGTGTTATTGTTTTTGTTGTGTGTTTGTTAGTTTCTGAGTTACAAACAGATGAAGCTATACAAATTTCGGAAAAAAATTTGGACTCGACCACTAGGCCTAGTCGCTTCGATAGAAAACCATGGAAACCACAACAACGTATCTATACTGTGTTTACAATATCTACACAACTGTTAGTTTCCAATTCAAACGTAGTTCTTTCATTTAAACAAAACAAAATAAACAGATCTACTCGATAAAGATCTTTCCCAACAACCTACTTCCCCTTTCGCAAAAAAGTCGGCTTGCTCCAAATGGCGTATACAAAATTAAAACTGTTCAAAAGCCATTTGTAATCGAACATACGATACTTTTACCGGCAAAATATATTGTATACATGGTGGATGTATTCAGCAGTAAAAAATGGCTGTCGGGAGTGGCTCCGCTAAAAAAATTTTTTTTTTACGCACACTGTTTTTGTAGGCCGAGTTGGTTGGCTAGTACTTGACCGTAGTGCGCTAAAGGTTAATATTCTAAACTGATAATAACTTAACATTTTCATACTGTTTTAGAAGACTCTGCAGAGTGTGAACAACCAGTTTCCTTTCTCTAAAAGCTATGTGCATCCAGTCTATTTTTAAACGCATTAATTGTCCTTGCCTTTACTTCCTGTGGCCATGCATTCCAAGCATTCACCACTCTCTGACTAAAACAATATTCCCTAATATCTAATCTGGATCTTTGTTTAGTTAATTTGTAGCTATGCTCTGCTGTTCTTGTAGAGGGTTGAATTTTGAAAAAAACTTGTTATAGTATAATTTATCCTTTCCTTTGATTATCTTAAACCTGTATTAAGTCACCTCAAATTCTTCTCTAGACACGGTAGGCTGATTTTCCTGAGTCTTTCCTCATAACTATTTTTGGAATCCCACTATCAGTTTTGTAGCTCTTTTTTGTATCCTTTTCAGCATGTTTATATCCCCTCTATGATAAGGACTCCACACCTGTACACAATACTCCAATCTAGGTCTAACTAATGCTTTATACAGTTTGACTATCACTTCCTTGCTACTATCTTTAATATTTCTTTTTATCATACCTAACATTTCGTTTGCCTTTTTCACTGCTACCTGAACTTGCTCACTCACTTTACCTGTATGATCTATTAAAACCCCTAGGTCCCTTTCCTTTTCTATCTTTCTAATATTGTTCTCACCCATTCTGAAATTATGTTCCATATTTGATCTACCCATGTGAATGACTGTACATTTATCAGCATTAAATTCCATTTACCAGCTTATAGACCATTCTCGTATTTTTATCTAAATCCGACCTCAATATATCCACTTCTGCTTTAGACGAGACACTACTACATAGTTTTATGTCAGCAGCGAATTTTGCAATCATGGATCAGATATCAATGTCCAAATCGTTTATATATATCAAGAACAAAATTGGTCCTAAAACTGAGCCCTGTGCAGACAACTCATGAGTACTCCTTATTTATGCCCACTCTCTGCCTTCTTCCGGTTAACCAATTTTCAATCTATTTGGCAACTTCCCCACCTATTCCATGTGATTTTAACTTTCTAAATAATATTTGATGAGGTACTCTATCAAAATTTAAATAACATCCACTAGCTCCCCTTTATCTATCATTTTAGTAATCTCCTCCATGAATCCTAATTGATTTGTTAAGCATGATCTCCCTCTAGTAAACCCATGCTGACTATTTCTAATTAGATTAAATTTGTCTAAATGCACTACAAAGTTTTCTTTGATTATTGACTAACAATTTACAGACTATGCTAGTTAAACTCACCGGTCTATAATTTGCTGGGTCAGATTTGTTACCCTTTTTGAATAAATGGATCACCCCTGCATCTTTCCAATCCCTTTTGCAAGTATATGATAACATAATATAGCCAATGGTTTTGCTAGTTGGACTCGTTTCAAACAGCAATTTTGGATTAAAACCATCTTGCCCTGGACATTTATGCACTTTCAGCCCTCCAATTTAAAAAAAAACACATTTCCTCTGTAATACAGATTTATCTTAATCCTGCTGTATCCATGTTTCTTTAGAAAATATCTATAGGCTCTGGGATCTTGGAGCAGTTTTCTATGTAGACTGTGCTAAAGTACTGATTGAGTAGATTAGCTGCCTCCCTATTGTCACTTATTATTTTTCCTCTGCTATCTATGATAGGGCATACTTTGTGTTTCGTTCCTTGTTTATTCCTAACATAAGAAAAGCTTTTACTATCAGTCTTGATCCTATGAGCAAGTTTTTTTTCTAAATCTATTTTTGCTGATTTATTCACTTTCTGAGCTATGCTTGTCCAAATATTTTAAACATATTTCTTTTGATTTAGCTGCCTATATTTTATTCAATGCTTTATTTTAAACTTTTCTACATTTCACTACAAATCTAGTTATCCACTTTTTACGCTTGGGGTTTACCTCCCTACATGGAACACATTCCTCTTTTAGCACTTCTAGAACTGTTTTAAAACTCTCCCACTCTTGTTCGTCTGACAATATCTTTTCAGATTATGTGGCTCGCTGCTTCTTTCATCTTCTTAACATCTGCCTTAGAGTAGTCGTATGTTTGCGTATTTGTTTACTTCTTTCCCTGCAATAAGATCCCAAAGGATGATTTGATGGTCACTTGAGCCCAACAGTTCTCCAACGGTAACATTTTCAATCATATTTTCCTCTGTAGTAAAAGCTGAGTGTGTTTTTGCCTCTGGTAGCTGCTTCTACATGTTGAATTAAAAAATTGTCAGCTATGCACTTAACAAAAGGTTTTGACTTTACAAGTGCTTCTGCCATATCCCATTTTATTTCTGGAAAGTTGAAATCCCCCATTAATAATAATTTCCCTGAACTTTCTATGCTACTAATCAGCTCATTTTCCTCTTTTTGACTTGATGGACATCTGTAGCATACTCCAATCACTGTTTTTTCACCCCATACACTTTCATTTGTTGCCAGATGATGAATCATCTTTGATAGTTATATCAACTGAATTTGTACAGTATAATAAAATGCCACCTCCCTTAGCCTTGTGCATCAACAGTCTGCAAAATTTAGATTTTCTATTTGATTATCAAATATCTATTGTATAACTGTTTTTTTTAGATATCTATTGCATCACTGCTGCAAAAAATTTTTTAGGTTCGCTTATTTCTCAATTCCCCAAGGCTTTGCGCTGTGTTTCCGAATTCAGCATGCATTTTATGCAAGGGTCTGCTTCCTCCAGTATCTTCTAAGGGTTTGCTTCCTCCGGGTAACTGTCGGTGCTGTGATTGGGGAGCGAACCCAGCACCTTTGGTTTGTGAGCCGTGTCACATAACCACCAGGCCACGCAGCCCCCTACTGTTTAAATATCTGTTGTTAGTTTTTTTTAACCATCACCACCATTAAATTTTTTGCTCTGAAGTGAAACATAGTTCACCACTGCAGTTGACTTAAGCTTCCCACGATGCTAAATGGCACAAGTGGAAAGAAAACTAATTGCAGTTGTTCCCTTTTAATGGAAGCTAGTCGTCGATCATATGCAGTCATTCACCTTTGTGCTCCAAATTCAAACATAGGCTTCATCTACAGCAAACCTTAATCTGAGCATTTGCAGTGGCTGATTAAAAGGGCAATGTTTTTTCACGTTACAAGTTAGTTTGCTAGCCATATGCACAGCCCTCTATAGTCACTTTTTACAACATACTTGGAAGGTTACAATGGTCCTATTCTTTACATCCTGGGTTTCATCGTCATCATCAATCCTCTATCCTAGAGCTGTCACCATTTACTCTACCCAGCAACCAGTCCATAGCTGTAACAGAGATAGTCATCTCTGACACCAGGTTGATTTGTAAATGGGTGACAGTTGGCCTCGTGGACTATTCTGCAGTTGACCTCATCACATACATTTTATATCAATCAACCAATCAAGTCCTTTCGGCTCCCTGTAGAGTACGGGTCTTCAACAAATACACACCAAGTCCTCGGACCATCCGTCCCATCTCTGTCCACACTTTCCCTGTTTTTCTTGAGCTGTCTTTTCCATGTGTGTTTTAGTTTTCCTCTACCTCTCAATAAACTTAGATAAATTCTTTATTCCTTACTAAACTGGCACTCTTCTATTCACAACTCACTCACTCCTATCCAGGGATTACCTAACCTAACAATCTCTACCCTTACACCTAAACTATTGTTAACAGTCACTTTTCCCGTGCTTGGCCTGCAGTGACGTAACGCAAGTCCGAATTATGGCCGGAACAGCGCCGGTGAGCACTTTGTGTTACTCGTCCTCAGCCCAGGTAGATCATCCCTTGGTCTTGTTCCTTCGTGTCGTTTGACAAATTGCGTTATGGATGTCAGGAAAAACCGAATCAGCAGCCGCAGGTATGGATTGACGTGTGTTAAACAGGAGCCGACTGACCATGTGATAGCGGGTCGCGGGTCAGAACACGTTCCAGATAACGTTCACTCCCAAAGCGGGCAATTATGGCCAACTGCTCGGAGGATCGTCCACATAGCTGGCGCTGGTCACACCCCAGCCTAAATGAAATGGTACACACAGGTGTAGACTTAGAATACCTTGAACTGGAACTCAGACGAGGTGACGTCCAGTTCAAAGTAAGGTGGTCAACTCGTTCAAGGTGTCGGCCGCTTGGAAACCTCGTGTAAATGCGTCAGACCGGGAAAACTAACTCGTGCGTGACGCTCAACTGTCTCTCTTCAATGATTCACTCTTAAAAATTTGTGATATAATTTTGCAGATGTATCATAGCGTATCTGCTGCAAATGGGGTAACGTCTCTGCTGCAGATGGTGTAAAGTTCGTTTTCACTGCAAAAACTGTAACGTTCGTCTTTTCTGTGAATTCGTGTACGGTGAGGATCCTCTTCTAAATTGCGTAAAGCTCCTCCCTCCTTCAAATTGTGTTAAGGCTCATCTTTCCTTCAAATCGTTCTCTAAATTGTGTGAAGTCTTCTCTGCAAATATCTCCTAGTCTTCTCAAATCGTGCAGTCTAAACACTTCGTGTTCCCCAATCACGTATTGTAAGAAAAAGGCCCTTGCTCCTCGCCCACCAGACTTTTTATAACGAGACTATTTTCTTAGTCGGCGCTACTTGCAAGATAGCGTCGCTATTACTCCGCCATCCGTCGCGGTACTCACCAACTGAGTGGTCAGGTCCCGGTGGGAAGTCTGTGGGGAGACAAGATTTGTCTGCCCAGACTAAATCTGTCACACTCTTACCTTGGTGGATTCTAGAACAGAGATTGGTTTGGAATACTATCAACTGCTTTCCTTAACCGTTAGCTTTCCAGATTACAAATTTCCGTCTATTTCCTGCATTTGCATAATTTATTAGCACGCCAGGTCACGACATGGTTGTTGATAAGAATTTTTTCTTTTTGATGTGTGTGTACATTAGTTTCTGAGATATAAGAAGGTGATAGAAGGGAAAAATAGCACAAACATATAGACTCACCAGGTTATAATTTTTTGTTTAAATCACTGAAAAACGTACTATTACAACTATTGATATTTGCCATAATTTGCGTAGTTCTGTCACTTCGACTATAAACGTAATTATTGTATCTACATAAACAAACTAAATAAATCTACCTCAGAAAAATCTGTTGCAGTAATTTAACTACCTCCATTCTCAATAATGGGTGAATCTTCAAATCCAAGTGAAAAACAGAATAAATCCTTTCCAAAATCTAAAACAAATTGCACAATGGCCATTCTTTTGTCTAAACGTACATGACCTAAGTTGAAACTCTCTACAATAAAAGAGCAATATTTCAGCCATTTCTATGGCATTAACCCGGTAGTTTACATACAATAAAGTAATTACAACTAGAGCAGTGACGTGCAACGCCAGTGGAACGGAGCCAAATCGTCATAATCTCACACCGTAGGAAAGGAAACGGTTAATACATGTCCTATAAAAAATCTGCAGTATCTCCTCACATGTATGGAACAAGGTGTGAAGAGATGGTACTGGTGTTGGATAGAACATATATCTGTCTGGTTCTTTTCAACAATTACACATTAGGGATCCTATCATACCATTTCAATCTCTCTATTCTGCACAAGCATCTAATTATGTGTACATATCTCACATTACTCACCATATATTTATATGTAACGAAGAAGCAGGACAAGAATGTATCAGTTTGCCTATTTAACATTTACATCAAAAATATCAATCAGAACCGAACATCAACGGAAGAATCCAAACATTCATATATATATATATATATATATATATATATATATATGTGCAGGTGACACAACGCTATAAGTGTTGTTGATTGCCCACAATGAGTGGATTTAATCTTTTGTGTGCCCTGAACAGGACGTTTGTTGTAGTCACTATATTATCTCGAGGATGTCTTTTTATTTTCCCACACCTATCTATCACTAGATTATCTTGGGTACGTCAAACCTTTATCGTCCTACACCACCAGTATTAGCTATTGTCCACAGACTCTGATGCAAGCAGCCAGCTATCAGTTGCTGACTGCAGCATCTTTGGCACAATCGACAGAGCTCAAGAAGATTACCCAATATATAAAATGGTGGAGAGCCGTCACATGTTTCTAGGGGGACCAGAAGGGATCATGTTGTGGAAGAAAGTCTTGACAATGAAATATATTCTTCTTCATTCATCCTCAGATCAAGGTTCCGGTTTCTCTTACAAAGACCACTGTTGTTTGTAAAGCTGTTTCATCTCCATACAGCTTTTGTCTCATATCTGTCTCACGAGGCCAGTATTGTCTTTTTCTGCGTGAGCGTGCAGCTTTGCAGGGTGTGTTCCACGATCATGATATGCTCCCCACATGGGCACCTGTCATTTGTCCCAATCCTCATTTTGTTGTAAAGATGACCCTTGAATCTGTTATACCCAGTTCTCAGTCTAAAGATGATGACTTGCTCTTCTCTAGTTAAGTTACAGTAGCTGTCTTCTTTTCGGAAGTCGGGGTGTTGATCAGCCCATTTTTACCCTGGTTGGCTTTATTTATGGTCTTGGCCTCATTTGTGATACTCAGGTCTGTTTATGGGGATGCTCCTCCATTCTTTGATAGTTTGTCTGCAGCTTCATTGCCTTCAATATTGCAGTGGGATGGGATCCACTGTATGATCAACCTTGGGTGTTCTGCTGAGAGCGGTGTCAGGGAGAATATACATTGCTCGAGATCTTCATCTTTGTGTTGATTTAGCGCTGCTAATACTGACGCGGCATCAGTCATGAATACTATGTTTTTTTTGGTGGATATCTTTATATTCAATGAAATATAAGACATAAACCCGTTTCCCATTGTAGCCCCAAGTGTTTTGAACGTGCAGCTAGCAGTGGAGCATATCTATCCCCTGGTCATCCAACACAAGATGGAAACAGTCCATGCTAGTAAAAAGGTGAGCGGACTCTGGCTTGTATTTTTTAATGACACATTTTCTGGTTTATTTTGCTGATGTTTTTAGTCTATGGCAACTCTGTGTATCAAATATTTTTGTTCAAAATAAAATTAATGAATATTAAACAAATTGAGCTAAAATTATGATCTAAAGACATAATTAAATATCTATGACACGCAGTATTCATAATAAATATATCAGTCTTGTCTTGTCCACCTGTGCCGTTAGGCGCCGTAGTTTTCTGTCCAGGGCCAGACTTGACACTGAAGTGGTCGTCATCCCATGACGACTTAGAATATCCGCAACATTTCCTATCCATCTAGTTCCCGGTCTGCCACGGTTGCGAAAATCCGAACATGTGTTATAGGCGCACAGGGGTAGTTGGTCAGGATGCATTCTCATTAGGTGGCCGAACCAATTGATTCTCGCTTCATCAATATATTCCGAGTATGGTCTTACTTCAACTATCTTCTCACATCTTCATTGCGCATTCTGTCTCCCCTAGTTACGGTTATCATTTTCAGGATATTTAAACTCCGTATATTAGTACTGGTATGAAGCTTTAAATGTGGTGAAAATTAGTCTGTGAAAAAATATCTGTCCTTATGACAGCATGTGTATTTCTATGTTAATGTTCCTGGGAAGGAAGACTAACGTCTGGTCAGGCAAAATACACTGATCAGACATGTTAGTTAGGGGGCAGGCAAAATATACTGTCCAAGACCCTCACCTCGGCTTCCTAGTAGCTCTCCCTGGAAATGGACTGTTTTCATGGCAGCTTGGCTAACGAGGTAAGATATTGACGTGATCCCATATTAGTGACACGCAGATGAAGGCAAGCATATCACAACCGCCTGGAGGACCCTGGTCTACCTTCATCAGGATGCTCGGTATCTGAAGAAAGCTACTGCAGACCGCCATTTAAGGTCCTTTTCAGGGCTCACAGAAGAGTAACCTACTCATTATGGGCATTAGCAAACAACAACTATGTTAAAGTCCCTCAATAGGATTACCACAGTTCTGAATGTGATGCATGATCATTGGCCTGATCAAATAATATCTCGGATCCAGACATACAAATTCAATCGCAGGTAAAGCGCTTCTTTAGCACATTCAAAACATGTCAGTATCGCTCGATTGCCAAGAACAAAACATTAAACAGAAGATGTGCATGACATTCTGCTATTGTCAAGTTTACCCAAAATCTGCATAAATGTAGCTAAACTACTTATGTTTTTTACACCATGAATTCCTATCATACTTGACAGAAAGCAGTTAAACCTTTTCATTCCGGGCTAATTTTTCAGATTTGTATTTTCAATCTAGACCAAAATGGTAGAATTCTGTGTGTCACAAAGTTTTATTCAAAATAAAATTCATTATTATTGGACAAATTGAACTAAAATTATGATCTAGACATAATTAAACTGTCTGACATGAAGTATTCGTAATAAAGATATGGAGTCGTTTTTTTCTGTACTTACCACGTCGCATTTTGTCAATATATCCATCAATTCCCATACACATACCTGGGATCAGGATGCCGAGTAACACATGAGCTGCAGAGGTCATCGACTCTAGCTGACTGCTAGTGTTAGGGCCAGCGAACCAAAGCTGCCACCAAGACCCTTCTACACCTCCATGCGGCGATCCTGGATAACAGGCTGCAGCTGGGCAGACTGGCTAAGGAGAGGGAATGCTAACCCGGTACTCAAAAAATGCTTGCTGAAGTCGGACGTGTTGGACTGAAAGGTGCAAATATCGCAGTCAAGCTGTAAACTACGATACAACGCATTCCGTTCTCTGGACTACATTCTGCTACTTAAGCTCTTTTAGCGTTTGGTAGTGGTAGATTGAGAATGAACGAAGCCAAGACATACACATACCTTTTGTATTATGTGTCCCAGTCAAAGTCTGAATCAGGCGTGTGTGGAATATTCACGAGTAATCGAGATGCATCTTTATTGGACTGATAAATAATTTATTCGGTCTTGAAGCCCAACTTTCGTTGCAATGGATAGGGAACCTTTTAAAGATAACACACATTGAAGGTGAACTGCAGGAAATAATTGTAGTTAAACGTCAATTGTGAAATTCAGCAAACTAAATCACGACAATGCAAGTTTCAGAGGTTCATATTTAGGTTTTCGGCAGTGTGGCAGTAAAAGAGGTAAAGAGTATTATTAAAGTTATTCTGGTCAGTGAAATTTTTACAAAACAAGGGCAACCAGCAGAACTTGAAACTTTTCTGACGTGCCAGAAACATGCCAGCTTGAATTCAGTTCAAACGTTTTCTTCCTCTATTTGGATGTACAGATAAAGCCAGTTGCTAGACAATCATGTTTCTGTATTCTGAAGGCTAGAAGATGGATTGGTGCAAGAATAAATAAATCGAAGCTTCAGTGGTGCTGAAGGTCAATAGTTGATAAATACATACTTAGGGTAAAGACACAGTGACAGCGGAAGGGCAGAAACAAAAAGAAATATGTGTTATAGCTACAAGGACAAAGAATAATAAGAAGTGAATCACAACAAAAACAGACAATGATACAATACAGCTTGAGTTGGCAGCCATTACACAGAAAGTGGTCAGGAGTGTGTGAGTGACGGTATTGTATTGTAGTTATGAAAAAGAGTAGGCGTAACATGAAATTAACAATATGATTACGCATAAAATGAATACAGATGAAAAAGTACACATGTAAATACATATGCATAAACACAAATAGTAGAATATATGAAGCAATAAGTGTATCAACTAGCACATACCAATACATATATATGAGCAGACCACACATGTTAACAAACAAAAGTTGAATGCGTAAACAGATTATATATATATATATATATATATATATATATATATATATATATATATATATATATATATATATATATATATATATATATATATATGAATGTGTATGAGGTGTGTTCAAATGAAACTGGACTAAACTGCAGCAAGTGAACATATGTATGACGCGCATGATGTCACTTCAGGTGTAAACAGCACATACCAACCGTCAAGTTTGCACAATTTTATTATCCTCTGACTCAGTTTCCTCAGCAGACCGTTGAAATCATGGCGGGTGTGATACAAAATCCGACCAGAGTTGATCAGCGAGTGGCGATTCGGTTTCTAACAGCTGAAGGATGCCAACCAGTTAACATTCATCACTGAATGCAGGTAGTGTATGGTGACAAAAGTGCGTCAAAGACAACAGTGAAAAACTAGACAACAAAGTTTAATGAAGGACATGAGTTAACGCAACAATATGCGCCTGACCTGGTCTAGGAAGATATTTTTTTTAACTCACGTTCTTCTTTATACATCTTTGTCCAGTTCTTCATTTTTGTATTCAACACTTTTGTCAGCATACACTGCCTGCATTCTGCGATGAATAACGTGGTTTTATATACATACATACACACACACATATATCTAAGAAGTGGAAGAGAAAAGGTGAAAAGAGAAATGGAGCAAAAGAGATGAATGTACGCAAAGGTATGAAAAACGTTAATACCATACAGATGAATAGAGAGAACAGAGCAAGCATGAGACGTTTTTTTCTCTCTTTTTTTTCAATTTCAATTTATTTTAAAAAGACATGTAAATAAATGAAGCAGACTGTCCAGGACAGGACGGAGAGATCTATTTGAAGGACTGCACTTAATCTGAGTCTTAAATTTTTTTCCTTGTGAATTTTTTACAGATTTCAGCAGCAAATAGGAAATTTGTTGGCTACCCTGTTCTCGAATTTAATGCTAATGATGCTGATTACGACGATGAAATGGCTGATGATCTCACAGATAGCTTTGATAGTGATGTGAGCCAGGATTGAGTGGGCTATTTTATCTCATGTGTGCCATGATTGACTTAGTCATAATTTTCATCTCATGTGAGTCAGGATGGAATGAGCAATTTTTACCTCTGAGCCAACATTGAGTGAGCAATTATCTCATGTGAATCATTTTTATCTCATGTATGCTAGGATTGCTGGTCAATTTTTGTTCAACACGGGAGCTGGGATTGAGTTTTTAATCTTATGATGTTAGCCAGGATTGAATGTCATTTTTATCTCATTTATATCCATGATGGAATGAGTGATTGTTGGATCTTTCAACCAACATTGAGTGAACCATTTAATCTCTTGTGAACCAGAATTGGATGAATCATTTTCTCATGTAAGCCAGAGTTGTACAAGCTATATTCATCTTGTCATGGAGGTGAAACATAGAGCCATGTGGTGTTTGTTGAAAAATTTTAGCTGAGTGTTGATTCTTTCTGCTCATTGATCAAGGCTTTTGTGAGAATATAACAGCTGGGCTGCAAAGAAAAAAAAGTGGGTGTATGAAATGGTTCATGGGTAGGTAACATTTTGTGGGATTAATCAAATGCCTAGGACGGAACTTAAAATTGAATTGCATTTTTTATCTGCATGATGCAATACTGATGATTCCCCTGTAGAAACCATTTCAGTTTTAACATTACAGAACAAGATGATATTCATGTCCGAACGATTTCAGTCTTAACACTACAGAACAAGAAGACTTGGCCTATGATATTCATGTTCGTCTCTTTTGACTAAAAATGTAGTTGATACCATGATTTATTGTTGTAATTGACAAGGGCATTTTTTAATGTATTTGTTATAGATGCACAAGTTTTGATGGTGTTAAGAAACAATCTTTGGATGAAAGATTCCTTGCTTTATCTAAACACCATATTATTTTAGACTGCACAAACTGTTATTCATCACATAATAACACTTCTTCTTCACCTGTGTTCGTTCTCAATCTCCGCCTACCAAGCCCTGAACAGGACTTTGCAAGTAGCAAGACGCAGCCCGGAGAACTGAATGCGCTGTGTCGCTAGTTTACAGCTTGGCTGCGATATTTGCACCTTTCGGTCCGACACATCCGTCTTCGGCAGGATAATAACACTAAATTAACTTGTCAAGGGGTAAAAATAATTTTGTAAATGATATCCGACCATGACATGCACAATTAGCTGAACATAGAAATTAATTTTTTGTTGTTTTTAAACTACAATCAGAAATCATCAAACTTTTCTTCCCTGAGCACTCTCCTTACCTTCTCCCATAATCTTTTGTTGTTTTGTTGTCTTAAAGAAAATACTGCTGTTCTTGTCTTTGTTTACTTTTCTGTTTGTCGAGGATGACATGTTGTGCCACATATTAGTTGGGTTGCAATATCTGCATCTATCTGTTAGAATACTCGCAAGGCAACAGTTAGTTTAAATATTTGAGTTTTCCTTCTCCTAGATGGGCGGATCCCGGGGCTCCTTTACTGGGAGGAGAGAATAGGACAACTGCACCAACATGCATGTCATAAAATGCAACTAAAGAGACATCAGTATGTTGCTAACAACCTCATCGTGTAAAACAAATTGTTGCTTCTTCGTTCGTTTTAAATTTCCTGCTACCATGACCTGAAAAGGGCTTTGCAAGTAGCAGGATGTTGTCTGAAGAACAGAATGTGTTGTCGTAGTTTACAGCTTGACTGCGCTATTTGCACCTTTTGGTCCAACACATCTAACGTTTTTGAGTACCGGGTTAGCCTTCCCTCTTTGATCCCTTCTCCTTAGCCAGTCTGCTCTGTTGCACCATGTTATCCAGGATCACTGTGTGGAGGTGTAGAAGGGTCTTGGCAGCTCTAGTTCACTGACCACTGCAGCTCATACACTCCTCAGCATCTTGATCCCAAACACATTAAATTGTTACAGAAGCCACAACTGCAAAAATGCAGTCTTTTGGTGCAGGCTTCCTAAAGGGGTCAACTGTAGTGGTAGCCCTGTACTCCAGCTGTAGTGAAGTATTACAAAGAAGGCGGCAAATTACCAGCATGAGGATAAGACCATAATTAAAGCCAACTTCTGGGGAAAATAGACTGATCAATACCCCCACTTCTGAAAAGAAAACTATTATGATTTAAATAGAGAAGTGCAAGTCATCTTCACAATGTGAACTGGGCATAATAGACTTGAGGGTCATCTTTACAACAAAATGAGGATTGGGACAGAGAGCATACCGTCACCGTGAAACACATCCTACAATGCTGAATGCTCACACAGGAAAAGAAAACAACAATACTGGCCTTGCAAGGCAGATACAAGACAAAAACTGTATTGGGATAAAACAGTCTGACACACAATGGTGTTCTTTGTAAGAGAAATCAGAGCTTTGATCTCAGGATGAACGAATAAAAAGACTACATATTACTTGCAAAAGTGTGAGATCTACTCCGAATGACTCCCCGAAAACAAATTGACTGAGAAAGATAGCACCAGCAAAGTTGTCATCTGCTCAATCCAAACTAGCAAACCATGCAGAATGACAAAAGAGGAAAGTGTTGAAACGTTCAGGGGTATTCTTATGCTCATATGGGAAACCGAAACTGAGTGCATTCAGTATCTCTACATGTTTGCAAGACGAGCTTAATTCTTTGGAATACACATTTGAGCTTCCAGTGAACTCTACCAAGTAGCTAACAATGGTCTAAGTATTGGTTCCCCATACTTTCACAATTCTGTTCTGTGTCTGTTTTCAGTTGCTGTTGTGAATTAATTAAATTTGTCTGTATTAGTCATAGATTTTATGCAACATGTTGTGACTGCTAGAGAGCAACATAAAGTAGTAGTTACACATTTTGCATTGTTCTTGTGATAGAAAATCATGTCTTCCAAGTGGTTTAAACAAAGTTGCTATAGTCGATAAAGAACTCTAAGTAATCTAATGAAACGTTATATCTGGGGGCAGACTCCTGGAGTAACCACTTTGGATATATGGCAGATACTGTTGGAATCATTTTAACCAAGCTTTGATGGAGGAGCCACTGGACCTACCTTGTCTGTTTGTGCTTAGTGTTATGGTGAAGATTGTCCACCATTTTTGTAGGTTAGTGGACTGAGGCAGACTGTCTACTATTGAAGTAGCTCCAGAGGAGGTCTGAGGTCAGTCTGTGGCCAGTACCAACAGAACATTCAGTGATTCGCCAGCTAGTCACTGAAAAAAATTAAACTATCATTGCAGTATTTATTCCCACTGTTGGGCTTCAACGGGGGTGGGGAGATTTATAGCACTGAGGAATAACGGCATTCTGTTGATCCAGTTGCGAGTCACTGTGCAGGCTAGATTTTATTTCCACAAAATTGACAAAAACTGATTCTGTGGCACAGTTGTGTTCCCATACCTCCCTTCCTGCCATTTAAAAATTTTTCCTACTTCTTTGTCATGAGGATTTCTGAATGGTGACTGCCTAGTAATGCTAACAGCTGTTTTCCGTATTAAATGTCCCATCACCAATGCCTTCTTTTTTACATTTAGTCCCACTGGCACCTGTCCTGGTTTTTCCAACAGTTTATTAAAATTATTTCATCTTACTCTGTCTATTTGACGCAGACACCATTGATAAAAACTTGAACCTTTTTAGTTGTTATTTCTGTCGTGCCCCACATCACAGAGCCATGAAATATTGCAGACTTTACATTGGAGCTGAATATCTGTATTTTTGCGAACTTAATTTCTTTAGCTTTCCACCAATTCCCTAAAGCAGTAAAAAAACAAACCTATCACCTTTTGTATTCTAAATTGGATATCTCTATCGGTACCTCCAACCTTGTCTATATCGCTACCAAGTGGATATGAATGAGTCTACCTCTTGTAGTACAGTGCCTCAGTACAATATGATTGTCGTTAGGTACTTTTATTGTCATACTCCATTTTTTTTCCTCTGCATACTCTCTGAAATAATTTCAGTGACTATTCAGTAAGTAATTATTTTATTGTGCATTTGGTTGTGAGACTGAAGAGCCTCTTCATCGGCAAAGTCCAGATCAAGTCTTTTTTGTCAAGTCATTGAATTCCATTTTTGTATGTAGAAAACTTGCTAGTCCAGTCAATAGTCAGCAGAAAGAGGAATGGTGATAAGAGACAGTCATGTCTCACTCCAGTTCTTAACTCAAAGGACTCAGAAAGTTCTCCATGTGGATGTCAGCTTTGATTGCTTCTGCTAAGACACTATATAGGCCAGTGGATTTACCATTTTTCAGAACTAAAATAGCGTTCTTGATTTCTTTTCTAATTAATTTGCAGTTCTGATTCCCCCAATTGAATAGTCAGAGAGATCTTGTGGAACAGGTCTATTAAAAAGGTTCTGCCCTTCACTTCATTTACTGGTGTTGTGTTGCTAAGCAAAATTCGTAACTTATCTTTAGTAAATCAGTTTACTTGCTTATATTTTCCCGAGTTTCTTCATGCTTGTACATATTGAACATTTCCAAAATATTTTTGTTAATACAAATCAGGTGACATATTTGTCTCGTCTCTCTACCATCTGTTGTTGTTTCGAATGCACACAATGAGTAGGTTACTCTTATGCGTGCCCTGAAAAGGGCGTTGAGTGACAGGTTGCAGTATTTTTCCTTGCATCCCGAGCGTGCTGATGGTGGACCGGGATCCTCCAGGCGGTTGCACTAAGCTTGGCCTCATCTACGTACGCTCACTACTATGGAGATGACGTCAAACCTCACCTTGTTAGCCAGAATGTTGTCCTTGACAACAGCACGTTTCCAGGACAACCAACAAGGAGATTTTGGCCAGTATATTTCTCCTGACCCTGGCTAACATTCTCTGATCAGTGTGTTTTGCCTGACCAGACGTTAGCCTCATCGTCCCACCATCTGTTGTAGAAGTCTTCATTTCCTTTTATCGTCTGGCTTATAGTTCCTCCAGGATGGTGCAGCTGACCCATGCCCAGTTCCTACAGGATGGTGTAGTCAACCCATGTAACCTAATATAGTCTACTTTTACAACATTCCTAACAAGTTAGTGTTACTATTCTTGACTCTCATGTCTGAGCCTGGTAGCTTATGAGAAAATACAAATCATGTTAATATAATTTTTCCCATTCCTTGTCATATCATATCAATCGAAAATAGGCTTTCGGATAATGTTTCTGACATTGATAGAAAATAGTCCTAATATTCTTATTGTAACTTATTTATTCATTATTCACCATTATAATTTTTCATTTGCTTTAAATATGTCCTTTTACCATAATCATTAATTGGATCATTGATTTGTTATCGGCATGTTTTCATTTTGGAATTATTTAGATTGAATCCTTTGTGTAACCCACTTGGGCTAAGTGTCAAATAATCCACTTTCAGTTACTAATCTTTTAAAAGATGTTTTATGTTCTGCAATTAGAAATATGGTTACTTGCTACGATTCATAAATTTCCACTGATTGTTTCAAAACCAACACTCCCTCACACAAAGATGTGCATTTGTTAATGTATTGTTTAATTATCCATATGCAGTTTTCATTATTCTGGTGAAGTTGAGAGGCGAGACCTTAGAATGAGAACATATGGGTATTAATGACCACAAATGGCTGTAGAGACATGGTATTTAATGTAATTGATATTATAACCTTGTATTTATCAACTGCCATGTAACACACAATGACAGAGACTTTTTGTAAGTGACCTGTATAAATACAGTGTGGTTTATATCCTTCATGCATGCATATTGTATTTTTGTATATAATTTCTCTTAGACTTTGATACAAGATAAGCCAGTATATGCTTAGTGCCAAGTGTGTGGCTCACTGCTGTAAGTATGTTGTTTGTTCAGCACTGATACTATTAAGCATTATTGAGTGATATCTAATGGCTGCATAGATTTTTATACTTTTCCACGTTGTGATACAAAATCTAGCTCTGATAGACATGTTTTACTAGACAGGAGGGGGAAAGATAAGTGATAATATTATCCCAAAGAGGAGAAAGTACTCCTGTGTGTTCAGTCTTCCTGATTATTTGGTCTCATGATAGAAGTTTGTCAGTGACCTAACAATATTTTTTTTTCTTTTTTTGCGTTTGTCTTATTTCTCTAATCCCCACAAGACTGGTTTTTATTTTACGCCTGGCGACCCAGTGCATCTGACTTCAGCATGCATTTTATGTAAGGGTCTGCTTCCTCCTACATTTTCAAAGGGTTTGCTTCCCCGGGGTAACGACTGGTTCTGTGATGGGGATCGAATCCAGCACCTTCGGATTGTGAGCCATGTCATTTAATCACTAGCCCACGCCATCCCCACCTAATGATAATGAACCCATATCTTCACTAGGAAGTTTATCAGTTGTCGCAGACCTAATGACAGTGATACTGTACCCATATATTCACTAGGTAAGTTTGTCAGTGACCTAATGACAGTGATACTGTACCCATATATTCACTAGGTAAGTTTGTCAGTGACCTTATGATAGTGATACTGTACCCATATATTCACTAGGTAAGTTTGTCAGTGATCTAATGACAGTGATACTGTACCCATATATTCACTAGGTAAGTTTGTCAGTGATCTAATGACAGTGATACTGTACCCATATATTCACTAGGTAAGTTTGTCAGTGATCTAATGACAGTGATACTGTACCCATATATTCACTAGGTAAGTTTGTCAGTGATCTAATGACAGTGATACTGTACCCATATATTCACTAGGTAAGTTTGTCAGTGACCTTATGACAGTGATACTGTACCCATATATTCACTAGGTAAGTTTGTCAGTGACCTTATGACAGTGATACTGTACCCATATATTCACTAGGTAAGTTTGTCAGTGACCTTATGATAGTGATACTGTACCCATATATTCACTAGGTAAGTTTGTCAGTGACCTTATGACAGTGATACTGTACCCATATATTCACTAGGTAAGTTTGTCAGTGACCTTATGATAGTGATACTGTACCCATATATTCACTAGGTAAGTTTGTCAGTGACCTTATGATAGTGATACTGTACCCATATATTCACTAGGTAAGTTTGTCAGTGACCTTATGATAGTGATACTGTACTCCTCTTTTCACTACAGTAATGTTTCCTGTTTTCGTCTTATTTTGCTGATGAGTTCTATTCTAACCAATGTTGTCACATGATATCCAAACATTTCTGACAGCATTCACAAGCTAGAATATGCTGCTGAAGTAGAATGATCATTTCGAAGACTTTTGCCAGTTTCCCAAAACAGGCTCCCCCAGCATGGAGACATCAAAGCTCTGATTAGATGAGTCCATAGCCAGATTGACTCCCCCAGCATTGTGACCAGGCTGTATTTTTGAAAGTGTTTCATACGAGTATCCTGAGCTGGTTCCAATGCAAGTTTGCACACAGAGAAAACATGTTAGTGATGTAATATTGACGGACTTTTACTGATATTAATTGCAAAATGTGTGAAAGTTTCTTATTGAACACATTACTATGAAACTTTGAACTGAATTGAAAGCTGGTAATTTTTAGCTCAAGTTCTTGTTTGTTTGTTGTATCTACCTAGAAAGTATCTCAAAACATTTGCATGAAGTCAGATTATTGGATCAAAAGTTTGGTGGTTCAAGATGTGGCTCACGATGGAATCAGGACACAATTGATAGATCTATTGGCTGATGCATAGTTTTTCTTTCTTACTTTATCAACATAAAACATCTTCTAAACTTATTTTAAATGTGACTGGGCCATTTGATGACCTGTTCAGCTATCAAAAGGCGAAAGATGGCTTTGTATGGGCACGTCAACAGGTGCAGTGAATTTACAAATTTGATACTGCATGGTTCTGTACCAGGAGAGGGAGTGGTCGTCCAAGGAAGAGATGGGCAGACCTCACTGAGTGGTCAAACCTTTGTCTTGGTGAGACATGACTGGCGGCAGCAGATAGAGAGAGATGACGTAGGAGTGTCTTCAAGTGTGCCCCAACAACCTGATGGGCTATGGGATGAACTGAACAACCTTATTTACTTACCAGTAGAATTTTTCTATGAGAATCAGCAGAGCACCGGGGCTACTCAACATGTATAGATGATATTGCTCAACAGGCCCTTGAGTTCAAGTATTTAGATAGTATTTTTGCGACAGACAGGGAAATTGAGACTTAGGTGCCAGAAAGCTTCTGCTCTAGCTTGGCTGTCACCACTGGTTAGGCACCCGGGTATTAATTCTGCAACAAAGCAGCAGCTGATAAACAGTATATTTATGTCAATTCTGTGCTGCTGGTACCAGTGCCAAGCATGGCCTCTGTCAGGCCATGTGAGAGCAGAATTTCAACGTGTGAAATGAAGTGTTTGAGGAAGGTCATCGTGTTACCAGGAAAGACAATGTATGGTCGGCATGACGTCTTGGGCAGAATACATTTCCAGGCAAACAATAAATTGGTTTGGTCATCTCATAAGAATACTCAACTTCTTTACTGATTCTTTTACAACACTGGTAGATCTTGCAACAGGGCAAGGAGGTGGCCGCAAAGCAAGGTGATAGATTGACAGTGATTGTGCAATGACACAGGTTCACATTGATCGACACAACGCACTTGACGCAGGACAGGCGACTTTAGCTCCCCACGATGCTTAATGTCTTTATACATCCAGTTTCATTTACATTTACTTGCTCTTAAAGCTATGTGCATACAATCTATTCTTGAATGCATTAATTGTCCCTGACCCTACATCATGTGGCAATGCATTCCAAGCATTCACCATGGCATGACTAACTATAATTTTTCACTTGCTATAAATATGTACTTCTACCATAATCATTAATTTAATAGTTCTCAATAGACTTAGATTAATTGTGACCTAATCCATATATCGTTTGAAAAAAAAACTGTTCTATAAAAATGAATCTCATTTGTCCATTTATGTCATAAAATGTCATGGGAAAGTGCTATCTTCTTTCTTGTGCTATAAGTGTGGTCATTGTCAATCTATGTCTCTGTAGTGTGTCTGGTGCTATAGGATTGTCCTTAGAAATACCAGGGTAATCTAATCATGTGGGTGACAGGAACATCAGGTCGCAGTGTTTTTAGAGAAATGTCACAGCAAAAAACATGATGACATATAGACTACACAAAAGATAACAAAGATCATCTTTCAGTTTTGAATGGGACACACTATAGTCAATAGCCACTTAACGTCTTTATACTGGCTTAGAAGACTCTGTAGAGTCTGTATACAACCAGTTTCATTTACATTTCCTTGCTCTAAAAGCTATGCGCATACAATCTATTCTTGAATGCATTAATTGTCCCTGACTCTACATCATGTGGCAATGCATTCACCATGGCAAAACTAACTATAATTTTTCACTTGCTTTAAATATGTCCTTCTACCATAATCATTAATTTAATAGTTCTCTGTTATTATCAACATTGTATTTCTTTTGGAATTATTTAGATTGATGAGATAGTACATTGGCATCCAGAAGAACACTGAGCTTAATGACTTAAGAGCAGCACTCTGCAAACTGTGCCAGCAGTCCGCACCAAAAAGGGTGGTGGTACAGTGGGTTCCATCACACTGCAACATTCAAGGCAACGAGGAGGCAGACAGACTGGCAAAAGAAGGTGCAAGGCTACCACAAACAGATACCAGACCAAATGGGAAACCGAACATACTGGTTACACCAAAAACGATGCCTATTACCAGTTGAACTGAAGAGAGCAGGTCGTTGTCTTCAGACTTCGCACTGGCCACAACAGACTGAGGTACCACCTATTCAACAAACTGAAGATAGGGTGTACCGACGAATGCCCGTGCGGTACTGGTAAAATGACCACTGAACATCTGCTGCAGAACTGCCCGACATACGAGGATCAGAGAGAGCAGATGTGGCCATTGCTAGTGGAACTGCAAGACAAGCTGTATGGTAGTGGCGAGAGTCTCAGGATGACCGCCGCTTTTTTCGAGAAAATAATGGTTACTGTCTGACTGCGTACGCAGAAGAAGAAGAAGTTAGTACATTGGCATCCATATTGTTCATCATATCCCACACTGTGATGTTACTCACTTTGCAAGCAACCTGGTAAGACCACATCTTTGAGACCCGTAATCTAGAATGGCATTTCCATCTCCTAAAACAAAAGTAGTAATCCTTTCAAGTTTGGTGTATACATTGGACTAAGTCCATTTCATCATTGTTGTCTTCTCAAGCAAAGTATCAGATAAGACCAAGTACTATCTCTGTATCAGATTTTGGCCATCACAGATGTTCAACATTGTCAGTTTCCTGTCTTGTTCGTACATCTTCCCTGATTGACTGTGTTTATCCACCATCAAACTTCCATCTTAACGTCTTTATACTTGTTTAGAAGACTACAGAGTCTGTATACAACCAGTTTCTTAGTGGGTGGTTTAAGCATTCTAATAGTCCATCTTAATAGATTAAAACACTAGATCTAAGTAGACCCGCAATCAGTTATGGTGCCATCTATAGTTGCTCTTAACAAACCACATGGGAGAAGGTACAAATAACTCAGGTAGATTTTTAACTTGAATTTTGTCCAGGCAGTGGCCGTTAAGCCTACTCGTTTCGATTTCCAACTGCCAAGGAATTTTTAACGTCCTCGACACTGAACACAGTAATCTGATCTCACTACCATGAGATCAAAGCAATTTTTACCAGAAGATCCACATGAAAAATTCCGGTCTACATCGTGATTCGAACCCGTGACGTCCGGCACAAATTGAAGGTGCTGGGTTCGCTCCCCAACACAGCATCAGCCATTATCCCGGGGAAGCAAACCCTTACATAAAATGCATGCAGAAGTCGAATGCACTAGACCGACAGGCACAAAATAAAAACAGTGCAATACACACCACCTTGGGGAATAGAACTCTTAAATTATTTTTTTGTAATCTCCCAAAAAAAAACAAGAATGGCAATGCAGAGGCTACACAATCTGGGGAAACTAGCAGAATACCAGCAAGCCAACAAAAGTGAACATTTTGAGAACCTGTGTTTTTTCGATGGCAGCATACGGCTTCAAAACATGGACAGTTATCCAATCCTCAAGGAAGAGTATCAAGTCCTAGAAGTCAAATATAATAAAAAGGACGGCGTGGCCTAGTGATTAAGTGGCACAGCTCACAAATCCGAAGGTGCTGGGTTCGATCCCATCACAGCACTGGCCGTTACCCCGGGGAAGCAAACCCTTACATAAAATGCATGCCGAAGTCGGATGCACTGGGCTGACAGGCGCAAAATAAACACTGCAGTGCAACGCACACCACCTTGTGGAATAGAGAAATAAGGCGAATGCAACAAAAAAAAAAAAATATATAATAGTGTCCTTAGAACAGTCAGGAACTCGAAGTGGTTGACCGTTTTAAATATCTTGGGTCGATTGTCAGCGATGAAGGATCAAAATGTGAAGTGTTGGCCAGAATAGCACAGACAATAGTGTCGCTTGCACGGCTTAACAAAATCTAGCAAGATAAACGGTTAGCACTACGCACGAAAATCAGATTAATGTGTATACTGGTCCTGTCAATATTCCTCCATGCGTGTGAGACATGGACAGTTACAGCTGACCTTCAACGAAGGATACAGGCGTTGGAGATGAGATGTTTCCGAAAACTTTTAAACGTCACGTACAAAGATCGAGTTACAAACGAGGAAATACGAGATAGAATTACAACAGCAATAGGGCCTTTCGAAGATCTCTTGGCAACTGTCAAAAGAAGGAAACTCACTTGGTACGGTCACATATCGAGATCAAGTGGTCTTGCAAACACAATCCTCCACGGGAGGGAAGGTGCATGGCAGACGACGAAGAGGCCGGCCCAAAAAGAGATGGGAGGACAACATAAAAGAATGGACCAGTCTCCGATCAGAAGAGTCACAGGCAGCGGCATCTGACAGAGAGGGATGGCGTGGAGTTGTGACGATGTCTTCATGTGTGCCCCAACAACCTCACCGGCTAAGGGATGACCTGACCCTTAGAATACTGTGAACTGAAGAAGAAAAAAAGATTATAAAGCCGACATTTAACAAGAGTTGGGCACAGAGGAGAACGAGTTCATAAATTCCATCATGAACAGAAAATTTAAATAGTTTGGCCACATCAAAAGATAACAATGGTCTTGGAAGAAAAGGAATGGTACCGGCCAATAGAAGCAGACCAAGATGTCAAGAAATGCTCGGGCATGGCTCTGGAGCAGGCTTGAGATTTGGTAAGAGGTCGAGTTTCTTTCAAATGTCATGTTACACGATGATGATGTACTTACCAAAGTGTGGTCTCGTTGCAGTGACCCAAGCTGTGATGCCAAACTCCAGTACTGGTTTGACACTTCCTGTATATAACCTTTTCAGGTTTGTTATCTGTACCACAATTGATGCATGTTAGATTTTTCATTATCCCCATTCGATACCTGGCTAATTTTTAAACCTTATTTTCATGTCATTCTACACTGCACTGTAATTTCAAGATATTGGATTTAGTTTTGACGAGAGTATGCAGTAATTTATTTTTAGTGTCTCTCTTCAATAAACTACAGACTTGTGTATGTAGTTTTCTTCTCGTTAATGGCCAGCAACTCTAACTTTGTCCACTTAATCTGTTTTACAAATGCATTCTATTATTTGCAACTGCCACTTCTCTTGCTGATAGTTCCAAGTCATTGTAGCATGTACACTAGTGTGGATGTCTTCCATTGCATCATTTATAAAGATCAGGAAGGACGTATGTGGCCATACTCCTAGTTCTAGTGTTATCTTCCTGCTGCATTTCCCCTGTACCCCTTTCCATTCTCCAGTGGCATATCCAGTTATATAGATGTCCTCTTATTCCCATTTGAAGGATCTTGATATAGTCCCTCAATTCCAGACCCTGCCAAATGCCATTTCCATGTCTATCCACACCACTAGTGTGTTTCTTTTCCTGATTGAAAGACATCCTTGATATCTTGTGCAATATAGGCCACATGGTTTTCTCTTTATATATTTTATCGGCATCCACTTTGCTGTTTCATTATTTTCCTTCCAGATGCCACGTCTATTCACACATTTTTCCATTTGTTTGCCCATGCAACTAAGTTGGTCGACTGGTCCGTTGCAATTCTTTATCCAGAATGTTACATAGTCAGGTTGCTAGCTCCATGCATAACCCTATTTAGCAGCCATACTTGGAATGTTAGATTGGCCCTATTCTTTTCAACCTGGATATTACTCAGGTGTGCCCGTGTTACTGTGACCCAAAAAGGAGAAAAGACTAATGACTCTGTAACCTCCCAGGCAAGAGTTAAGACTTGGCCGCCATGAGACATTGTTACCCCATATTGTAGAAACAATAAGCAGAAAGAAAAGACCACCTTTGCACCCAATGGTATAAGAAGGGTGACTAATCCTTAACTTGTTCCAATAGTCCTTGCAATTTTTGTTCACAAGCATCTAACAATCCTACCTAACCTGTATATATTATTCCATCACTGGTATCATCTAACAATCCTACCTAACCTGTATATATTATTCCGTCACTGGTATCATCTAACAATCCTACCTAACCTGTATATATTATTCCGTCACTGGTATCATCTAACAATCCTACCTAACCTGTATATATTATTCCGTCACTGGTATCATCTAACAATCCTACCTAACCTGTATATATTATTCCGTCACTGGTATTTCAAGGGGTTGAAGACACGGTGAATGAGATGGTACGGGGATCAGCGAACCAGAGCTGTCAGATACCCTATTCCACCTCCAAGTGGCAGCCCTGTGCAACCTGGCTGAGAGAATAGGAATCGAAGAAGAAAGTCAAACGTGGACCTCGGGATCAAGATGCTGAGCAGCAGTGGTCAGCGACCCATACCTGACTGCTAGTGTCAGGGCCAGCGAAACAGCTGCCAGGACCCTTCACCTCCGCGCGGTGATCCTGGATAACAGGCTGCAGCAGGGCAGACTGGCTAAGGAGAAGGGATCGAAGAGGGGGATGCTAACCCGGCACTCAAAAAATGCTTGCTCAAGTCGGATGTGTTGGACAGAAAGGTGCAAATATCGCAGTCAAGCTGTAAACTATGACACAACGCATTCCATTCTCTGGACTACATTCTGCTTCTTAAACCCTTTTAAGGCTTGGTAGCGGGAGAATGAGAACGAATGAACCCAAGCCAAACGTGGTCCTCAAAATGTGCCTCGCTGAAACTGGATGTGCAGCTGAAAATACAGATATCACAGCATAGCTGCAAACTATGACAGATAACATTTTCAGTGTGAACAAAGAATAACTGGTATTTGATACGAGCAAGGTTACACAACACATACTTGTCTCACAACTTCTTTCATTTAGAACAAATAAACCCATCTAGAATAGAAGGCTTCCCAACACTTGGCATTGCACACCTTGCTGATTGCGGTTGGCCCCCTAGTTTGTCAGAATGCTCTAGAAACTTCTCCCCAATAATTATCTGCACATTGTGAAATAATTCATTAGTACATTTCACAAGGCATTCAGAATACCAAAATAAACAAGGACAGCCTAATGAAACATTTATTCTTCAAACATGACAGGAACGAGAAATGTTATAGTTAATCTTCAGGACGTTTTGGTGGTGGTCCACACGGCTGAAGCATTTTTTCCATGATGTTGAAGCGGACTCTTGCTCGGGACTCGTTCTCTGCCAAACTGAGGTGGTTGAGCATGTCAAAGTGTCCCAGATATGAGGCATATGTGTCTCTGTGCTGATTTGTTAGCCACTCCCATTTCGTAGTGTCAGCATGACCAGTACCTATGTACTTGGACTGTAGGTGTTCAAGCTGACTGTGAATATTGTATCTGTCTCCCATGCTCCTTCAAGCAAAAGTGATGTTCTGAAATAAGATATACACGAAAGCTTAATTTTAGCATATTTGTTACATTATTTTGTCCAGCTATAGCTGAGAGGTAAGACGCATGCCTCTCAACAAACAAACGCAGGTTTCAGGTGTCCCCTGGGATGTGAGGCTAGAACCAGGTCCCATTGGAGATGGATGATAAACTCTAGGGTCTTGTGTGCAAACAGAAAAGAGCAGACTATAAGTTGCCGTCCTGGTAAAAAATATAAAAGTAAAGAGCTTACCAAATAGTGGCTTGCATGAAGACCACAAAGAGACACTCAAAGATGTAACCAGCCAATGATCTCTTTTGTCTGCACGCCAAATAAATATTGAAGAGAGACCACTACACCACCCCCATCCCCCGATGTGACTTATGAAATGCATAATTCACAAGAGTTGATGTCACTGTACTCTGGACAGACCATAGGTGTTCAGTCTATTTTAGTGAATGGTATAGATACTGATAGTTCCTGAGGCCCACTAGTTCGACACATGTCTGTTCTGCCCTCTCATGCGCCCCTCTCTTATCAACGACCCATGTCTGATGTAAAATCATGTATCCTGTTGATTGCGATGTCGGCTTATAACAGGTATTTTATTTTTGTTTGTCCGCATATCCATATTTAATGTTCATACTCTTGCACATATTGAATAGCAATGCTCAGAAACTATCATAGAATAAGATGCAGCATGGCAAACACCTCAATATACAAAATGTATAGATTTTGATAGGGAATATTATAGTAACAACAGTAATTTGGATAATACTTAAGCATTATGGAACGCCAGGTTTTTTAAGATATTATGTAAAGACAAAAGCAGAATGTCAGACCCATTTATAGGGTCAGATAGCTAGAACATATGAAGCAGCAAAGGTGGGATTGCATATTGGTGTGAACAAAATAAATTAATCTTCTCTGTTTGTTCTCCATCTCCTGCCACCAAGCCCTGAAATGAGCTTTGCAAGTGGCAGAATGTTGTCCAGAGAACGGAATGCATTGTTTTGTAGTTTATAGTTTGACTGTGACATTTGCGTCTTTCGGTCTGACCCATCCGACTTCACTACTTCAGAATGATAAATGGGGGGTGTGTTGCGGCCGGCCTCCAAGTAGAACACCATTTCTAGTTCATGGCCGTCTATTTGATAACGACTAACCTCCAAATATGAAGGCTATGCATTGTAGGAGGTCCGGCTACTCTCCCAGGCAATTAGTAAACATAAAATCTAAAAGTCGTAAAGTCCATGGGTCATTTACCTCAACAAAGAAAAGGCACCAATGATTCCTTTACACTGCTTCTGTGGCTCTTAGGATGAATCAACCCTTGCAGGATTAGAAGACAATGTTCAGATCCCTGATTTAGTAAAGAAAAAGTGTTTATTTTTATTATTTTGAAAAATCTGAATGCAAGCTGCAAAATATTTTTAAAAAAACCCATAAAATCAGCATGAACTTCATGAAGACAGAAATATAACATTTTAGTGACAATTGTGAGGGGGCATTCAGAAAGTAATGATCGCTTTTCTCAGCTAATAATGAAATAGAAGCGTGAAATTTTCAAATATGGCATGTGTTGATTGTGTGTACCAAATTGCACTGCAATCTGCCACATAATACGACTGCACTAAACCGTTGAAATGAAGCATGTTAGCAGCTTGCATTATAAGCAGATTCAGGAAGTGTAGATATGTAGCTGCTTGATCGGCCGTGGAGTGGACATCCTGTCACAGACACCAATGTTGAAATGTGCCGACGGCATTACTATTACTGATAGGCAGGTGAATCACTACTTAACAACTGGCCTTACAGCTGTCAATCCGCATTGGTAGTGCAAATGCAGTTATAAAAACTAGGATTTGCTAAGGTTTGCGCAAGATGGGTTCCCCGAAGTCTCACAAATAACGACCGATTGCAAAGGAAAACAATTTCTTCTGAATTGTTGAAGCATTCCAATGCTGATAGAGAGAACTTTTTGGCTAATATTGTCACGGGTAACAAAACCTGGGCACATCATTTTGAACCTGAGACAAAAAGAGTCCATGGAGTGGCATCATCCGCAATGAAAATAATTCAAGATAACTCCAACTGGATAGGTTATGATCACAGTCTTTTGAGACATTGAAGGTGTGATTCTTGTGAATGTGATGCCAAGAAGAGAGACAATTGATTCGCAAGCTAACATTAAGAAATTGAATAAACTCAATCGGCATTTCCGCACAAGAATCCAGCAGATCTGTTTCTCCTTCACGACAATGCGCGCCCTCACATAAATCTGGTGACATGGGAAGCAATCACCAAATTGGGTTTGACCGAACTACCCCATGTACCATATAGTCCTGATTTGGCACCCTCTGATTTTCATTTGTTTGGTCCATTAAAAGATGCACTCTGTGGGACAAGGTTTGAAGATGATTCATGCAGCCAAGAAATGGTCTCATGATCAAGATAAAACCTTGGTACAGGCTTGGAATACATGCACTTGTTTCACGCTGGCATAAAGCTGTACAAGTTGATGGGGATTATGTTGAATAAAACATGTTTAGACTCTTGATGACATATCCATGTATAGTGTAGAAATATCATGCCTTTTGAAGAAACAGCACCTGAGAAAACAATGTGGTGCAGCATTACTTTCTGAACCCTACATTGTGATAGTAGTCTAGGCAAAATTCATACACCAAGATCATGAATCATACTAAATGATAAGATATCAGCTTGACAGAGTTCAAATATCAAGATACAATAAAATAATAAGACAATAGTTCAGCACTGAGTATTGTAAATTTTTTAAATGTACAAGTAAATATAGTTTCATATTAAATATTTCTAGCACTAAAATAAAAGTGATATCTTGATTACAATTGCATTGTATCTTACAATGAAAATTAAATAAATTATAAGATTGAAGTCATTTCATACTTAATTGTATTAAATTATTATGTTATGAACTATTTATATAATTTAGGGGTATGTATACTTATTATTGAGTTATAGTTACAGTCAATTCGACTCAAGGGAAGAACACGATTCAAAGAGTAAAAGACGTCCTTATCCTAGTCCTACCCTAGCCTTAGTAGTATTACTTACTACTAGATCTATAGAGTTATAGTTGAGTATTAGTATAGTTGTTATGTGTAGCTGTAGAGTGCCTATGCCATTTTGTCAGCATGTGTTCACATTTACAAAATTTAGTGATTTACTATCCACACTACACTCTACACAATCTGGTCCAAATACGAGACCTACCAGTACCATTTCATGGTAGCAGTGGAAGGATAAAGTAAATAAGTATTTACTTAGTTTTAAGTTTAAATTAGTATGAAATTCAATGAATTATTTTCGCCCCTTCGGATCACGTCAGTTGTACTTTCAAGTTGTAGATCTTACAAAAATGCATATTCTGATTTCATGTTGAATAAAAAAAACAGTTTACAAAGCGACGAACGTTTGATAAATAAAAAAAGAATTTGTTTATTGCATAAATAACTGAAAGTAGCTACAATGCGTGAAATTAGCTGCGTAGAGTACACATTGCTGTGATGACAACGAAGGTGGGAAATATAAAACAATGTAAATGCGCTTACTCAGATTAGTAGACAAAACTATTCGCGAAATCTTTTCTGTTTGAAGAAAAGTCCAGCATGCGGATCCGGAAATGGCTATTGTTTTGAACGCAAAAAGTTAAAATGCCAGCGTACTAAAGTCATTATAACATTTCGCATTTTTATTTATTTAACTTAAATTTAGGAGACATGTAGCAAGCATGTTATTTGAAGAACATTGCTCTTAACACAGCCGCACTATAAGACCCTTGATCTTTAGTCAGTTCTCCCGTCTCTATCACCGTCATCTTCAGAATATTTTTGATATCGTGTTACCCATCTTCTTCTTGGTCTACCTCTGCCTTTTTTTTTTTTTTAACCAGATACCATACCCTCCAGTACAGCCAAAGCTGCACTCCATAATAGAACAGCAAGCAAGAATAGACACAGGAAGAGAAACAGCATTTTTTTAAAAACAGTTAATATAACTGTATCAAATAAACATTTGTAGGGAGAGAAACTCGGAGAATACTTGAGTGCAGCACAGAGTCGAGCTTACTTTGCTGTTTGAGAAATAATTCTCTCCTTTCTTTTTGGTGAGTGAGCAAGTCCAGGTAGCAAGGAATAAGGCAAATGCAATGTTAGGTATGATAAAAAGAATTAGTAAACATAGGAGTAAGGAGGTGATAGTCAAACTGTATAAAGCATTAGTTAGACCTAGATTGGAGTACTGTGTACAGGTATGGAGTCCTTATCGTAGAGGATATATAAACATGCTGGAAAGGATTCAAAGAAGAGTGACACATCGGATAGTGTGATTCCAGAATTACAGTTACGAGGAAAGACTCAGAAAAACCTGCCTACAATGTTTAGAAAAGAGAAGAATTCGAGGGGACGCAATATATGTTTATAAGATAATCACAGGAAATGTTAAATTAGACTATAACAAGTTTTTGTTTTCTTCAAAATACAACCAACAACAAGAACAAGAGGGCACACTATACAAATTAGCTAAAGAAAGGTCCAGATTAGATATTAGGAAATAATTTTTTAGTCAGAGAGTGGTGAATGCTTGGAATGCATTGCCCCAGGAGGTACTGAGGCAGAGACAGTTAATGCATTTAAGAATAAATTGGATGCGCATAGCTTTTAGAGCAGAGAAATGTAAATGTAACTGGTTGTCTACAGACTCGGATAAGTCTTCTAAATCAGTATAAAAACGTTAAGTTAAGCTAAGAAAAAAAGGGAACAACAGAAGAATGGTAGGAAGCTAGAACAATGTGTCTTTTAGATAGTGACGAGGTAAATACGAACCACCAATCGTTTAAAAGGGAAGGTGGGAGGCATTTATAACAGCGGTGGGTAACAATAGTATTTTCCATAAGTTATGTCATATACATCTAAAAATGAACGAGGGAAATCTGTTATGTTATGAATCGAGGTTACTTCACTCATTGGTGCTCAGTCCCTCTCATCAAATGGCGAAGAATGTAGATACTGATGTTTCCTGTATCTCGCTAGTTAAGCAAACTCCTGCTCTGTTCTTTCAGACGCTCCTCTCTTGTGGATCCGTGTATGATTTCAAAACCGTACAATCTGTGTATGGCTGGTTCATCGACTACAGTTTATTTATCCAAAAAGCAATCGCTGATCAACTTTAAAAATGTCAGCTCAATCCATTGTCAATGTTTCCAGTGCGGGGTGTCTATGATGTCAGTTCTATTCATTGCCAATGTCCCTACTGCAGGGATTCATGAGACCAGGATGTCAGCTCTGTTCACTGCAAAACGCAGCATGACAAGGACAGTATGTTCACGTACGTTCCCCAAGGTTCGAGACCTTTAAATCCGCTATCTATTCAAGCCACAGCCAGCTCTTCTGCCCCTTTTGAAGCACGGATTGAGAGTCAGATACAAATACGACCCTCATTAAGATGTCCCAGAGAGCCACTTCAGAGCCGAAGTTCTTGCCTCGATCTCTATTCTGATATTGGACGTTGTTGTACGCGTGCACCGCTTCTCTCGGCAACGACTCTGCCTCTCACTCTAGCAAGGAAGTCCCAACAGACTTCCTTACCGTGTAAGACAGATCCAGAGGTACATCCGACAGCGTCATAATCGTGGGCATTTGTACTTATCAGCTGTTTAACCTCGATACCCGATTTCCCATTGCACCAGTCTTTCCATAGAGTGATAATGACGCAGTGGTAGCATGTCCCGTGTGAATCCATTCCTCCCCTTTGTTTATGATCTCCCCTTTGTTTATGATCTTTGCTTATGCCATTCATGACATCCCTCTCGCGATTATATTAAACCCTTGAAACAAACAGTGGCCGTGTCCTTGACCTGGAAGGTGGTCACAATCGGGTTCTTCTTCCTCTTTGCGTTCGGTTTTGTATGCTCGTTTTATGCCACTAGATGGGCTGCCTCCATGAAGGGACACGTCAGTTGCAGGTCCTCAATGGTTCCCCACAGTTTGTCTTGTATGTTTCTTTCCTCGGGCCAGGTCTTCTCACGAGAGCCTTGGTGCAGTGGACATGTTTGCTGGAGTCTGGGGTCCTCTCTGACATGTGCATTGTGCAGTCTGTGCTGCTTTCATTTTACACATGTGTGCATTTAGTTTGCAATGACCTGTTCTGAGGCGGAAAATTGTGGTATACTGTTTCCTATTCAGTCTATTGATTGGGTCCTGTGGGTATTTGCTGTTTGTTCTCTCTATCCACTGTTGTTTTGTTTTTTTAATGTGTGCCTTGACTTCTGGCAGTGACACTGGGTGGGTGAATTGTTCTCTTTGTCTTCCCTCCCTGGCCAGTCTGTCCGCCCATTCATTCCCATGTATGCCGCAGTGAGCTGGAATCCACTGGAGGGTGATTTTATTGTGGTCTGAGAGTTTGTTTAGCTGGCATATCAGTTTCCTTTCCATACCATCTCGTGGTTCTTTTTGTGTGGTCTGCAAAATTGCCATGCAGTCACACAAAAACACTATTCTGTTATCCTTTAATCCTTTCATCCAATAGTTTAACTGCTTCAATTATTGCCTGTTGTTCTGCTCTTAGATTTGTCGAGGGCTCCCCGGCAGCACTTGCTTTTCATATAACGGCTCCATCCTGTAGAAGTATGACGAGTCCCGCCTCTCCTTTCCTCAATGCTTCCCCTGTTGATCCATTGGTGTAGACGTGCGTCCACATGGGTTGAGGATAGGCGTCTCCAATATGCTTTAGAGTTTTTTTTTCTCTCAATGTATGGTCTGATTCTTCCCCCTTTCTATCGATTCCTGGTATTTTCGCTTCCACCGTGAAGTTGGGCTGTTGGTCTGTATTTTCATATACTTGTATCACTTCCCATGTCGTTGGACATTTTGATATAATGTCACTGTTCCTGGCTGTAAGGGCGTTTGATAGATGATTGAAGCTTGTTCTTTTTACTCGGTTTTTTTTGTTAATTCATTGAATTTTCCCTGCATTTGATGTTTATTCCTATGCTTGTATTTTTATGTCAGGTTTAGTATTTTTCCTTCTCTGCGCTCACCGAGGCTCTGGAGGCCTGCTACTGTTTAGAGTTCTCTAATTGGGATGCTTCTCAAACCTCCGGTAATAATTCTGAGTCCGGTATTCTGTGCCTTGTCTAGTTTCTGTAGGTTGGTCTTTGCCGCTGTTGCATAGGCACCCATGTCGTAATCCAGTGTTGGCCGTACATATCCAGTGTAGACCTGTCTAACTGTGTTTGCATCTGCACCCCAAATTGTCACTGCCAGTTTTTTCATCAGCCTTAGTCTGAGTGTGGCCTTCTTTTGAGTTTCCTCTATGTGTGGGCCCCATGTTAATCTTTTGTCATATCTCATTCCTATGTATGTAGAATTGTCTTCTCTAGGAAGTAGGCTGTTTTCTA
Source organism: Ariolimax columbianus (assembly GCA_036924085.1). NCBI lineage: Eukaryota > Metazoa > Mollusca > Gastropoda > Stylommatophora > Arionidae > Ariolimax > Ariolimax columbianus. The sequence continues at coordinate 82,585,729 of JAVGWX010000010.1, forward strand.
AATATAGGTCGACATGCTCTGGCTTTGTAGATAGCGAGAAGAGTGTTGAGAGGGTCTTGCATTTGTTTGTTGTGAATCCCCATGAGTCTGCCCATTCCTTTACTGCATTCATTGCTTCCTGCATTCTTGCTTTTGCGGTTCCAATGTTTTCTGCCTGGGTCCATATGACCAGGTCGTCCGCATGGAGTGCCTTGTGGATGTGTGGTCTGAACGGGTTTGGTAGATCATTAATGAAGAGGAAAAACAAGATAGGGGATAGTGATCCTCCCTGGGAAATCCCCTCATGTAGTTTCGGGTTAAGTTTGGGACCTTGATGCTCTGATTGAAGTAGTGTACAATCAACCCATTGCTGGTGGATCGGATATCACATGCTCTGATTGAAGTAGTGTACAATCAACCCATTGCTGGTGGATTGGATATCACATGCTCTGATTGAAGTAGTGTACAATCAACCCATTGCTGGTGGATCGGATATCACATGCTCTGTTTGAAGTAGTGTACAATCAGCCCAGTGCTGGTGGATTTGATAGCAGATGCTCTGATGCAAAGAACAGTTGTACTACGCTTTGGGATCTTGGACTGGCTCAGATAGTTCGAGACACCAATGCGACCTTGTAGACGGTGGTAGGGTGGGGGGGGGGGGGGGTTCCCACTTCTCGCATCAATCACACCAAGGCCTGCGTTATGTAATGCCCATTGAACAACTCTCAAGTGTTACCTGAAAGTGTTGACAGCTGCGACAGGTTGAAATATCTTGAAGCAACATTTAGTCGCAGCATGTTAAATAGGTCGACCAAACCATATAAAGAGCCAAGCGAGGGCTAGGGACACTCAAGACTGGAAGCTGTAAACTTGAAGCAGCAACAATTTTTTATTCGATGTCGTCAGTTAGTTCTGCCATTTGTTGATTATCGACCCGACATCCTCACTATCAAGATCCCAGTTGGAGTAGTTGACACGCGTTCAGAATATAGAAACGCGACTGGTTCTGGGTGCGCCAAAGATATACTAGATTATAAATATGAGGTACATGCTTGGACTTCATTATGCAGCATTCAGACATCAATCTATATGCGAGTTAAACAGTATATATATGGATAAATTCGATGGACGAGACATGTTTTTTGCATGTCAGATGAGCGCATTCCCAAGCAGCTGTTATACGACTAGATCAAAATAGGAGGACAGAAGAAACGCTACAGAGGCCTCTTAAAAGTGTCCCTGAGAAGCTTCAATATTAATATCCCCTCCTGGAATATGCTTGCACAAGACCGTACCACCTGATGAGCTAGTATCACAGAAGGTGCTCAGATTGCAGTGAGTAAAGCATACTGCTCGATAAAACAGTACTCTCAATGTTCCCACAGCAGGCTCCCTGCATGTGTGTCCTGTCTGTGGCAGGGTGTCGCGTTCCAGGATATGTCTTTACAGTCATCAGAGAACACATCCTGCAGCAATAGTCTGATGCTGTCGCCATCTTCGCTTGCGATAGACACCTATTATTGTTATATGTGAGTTACTGAATACAAGGCGCGCCAGCTGTACGATAACCCATTAGACATCAACTGAACAAGAATCAAGAGAGGAATGTTATGCATTGCACAGGCGGAGAGAATGATTGAACTAGTGACTGCGGTTGAGGCGATAGTAACGGAAAATGAATGAGTCCACACATATGATATAATGACAGATTACCACAGGGGATCAAGATGTATAAGCTGCATAGGTCAGCGATCTAAAGCTGACTGCTGGTTTCAGGGCCAGCGAACTAGAGCTGTCAAGCTCTGTCTACACATCCACGCGGTGATCCTGGATAACAGACTGCAACAGACTGGCTAAGGAGAAAGAATCGAAGAGGGAAGGCTAACCCGGTACTCAAAAATGCTTGCTGAAATCGGATGTGTCGGACTGAAAGGTGCAAATATCGCAGTCAAGCTGCAAACTACGACAAAACGCATTTCCTGTCCAGACAACATCTTGATACTTGCAAAGCCCTTTTCATGACTTGGTAGCGGGAGATTTAAAACGAACGAAGAAGAAGAAAGAAAAAAGATTACAACAGAGTCACCATAACCTAGACCAGGGGCTGACAAATTAGTTTAGGATCAAGGTGTCAGGTAAAGAATGTTTGAGCCAGGCACAGGACTGGATGAAGAGCTTCCTTTACGGTTGTGCAACATGCCGGAAGGTATGGCTGAATTGCTCTTGAGAATATGTTTTCCAAATATGCAAATGTCAGTTTATTTTCAAAGTAAACCTGACATATTTCTGCTATTCTTTATTTGTGGAATGCCTTAAATGCTGTCCGGCTTCCAAGATGCAGAAGTATATGAGTTGACGGCGGCTCGTAGCTGGCTGCTTGCACCAGGGTCAGCGAACCATAGCTGGCTGCTTGCACCAGAGTCAGCGAACCATAGCTTGCTGCTTGCACCAGGGTCAGCGAACCATAGCTGGCTGCTTGCACCAGAGTCAGCGAACCATAGCTTGCTGCTTGCACCAGGGTCAGCGAACCATAGCTGCTCAAGACTCTATTCTGCCTCCACGTTGACGCCTTGGAAACATACTGCACTAGCTACTGGTATAGCTGTGAAGTCTGGCCAAGTGATAAGATCACAGTGGGAAGACAAACCTGGTACTAAACATGCCAGAGGAAATCGGATATGTCGTACCGAAAGGGCAGGTATTGTATTCTCCATGTACATTATGACACAACGTTACAACGACCTCAACAGGACGAACGACAAAAAAGAAAACATTCTGTGAAAGTCCGACCTTACATGTTGGAAGAAGGAGAGGATATTATGTGGCTAAAATATTCTATTTTGTGCCCCTTCAAACTTTACAAGTAAATACGACACTGAACTTGAAATTCTAAGCGCTACAGTAACATTTCTAGACATCATGGCAAGCTGGCACCCAGGTTTTGTCGTGCCCTGTCCTAGACAGGGAATGCAGAGAGTGGTACAACTGTAAAGTACAGCGCAAGGTTAACCAGCTGACATGCGCCAACACCAAGTTGTTATTTATTAAAGGTTTACCTGTCTTGATTCTTACGACAGAGGCATGCACCTTTCAATACCAGACCGTGGTCTTTAATGTTATAGCAGGACGTGTTGGCAAGTGTATGAATGTGTTATGGCAACACGGCAACAGTCAGTATAACATAACATGAGATGTAGGATAGAAGAAGGGGAGATGGATAGGACTCTATAAGATAGAAACCCGACCACATAACCAGACATGCACTAGATTGAAACCCGTAGAGAAAGACAATAGTGGAAAGATCAAGGAACAACTGGCGGCGAACGGTCGAAGAGAAAGTTAGTTATTGTTGCTGCTTAGTTACGGATCGAGCAGCTTCCTGGCTCTTGCCCTTTGGCCCAATGTCATGTAATGATATCTGCACATATTTGTCAGTTGTTGTCTATTGTCATACAAAGTGCTTCATTTATCTGGCCTCGGAGGAAATAGCATTTTCCTAACATCGTGTTTTCTGGACACTAAAAGAGATGATGATCAACGGTTTCGTATGGATGTGCTTGTACTCAGAAGTGTGTTATGGTTGTATTCTGTTCAGGGCTTGTGTAGGATGTCTTGGGGTCTCAGTCGGAAAATGGTGCTCGTAGCCCGGTACTAAAAATATGCTTGCTGAAGTCGGATGTGTTGGACTGAAAGGTGCAAATATCGCAGTCAAGCTGTAAACTACGACACAACGCATTCCGTTCTCTGGACTACATTCTGCTACTTAAGTCCTTTCAGGGTTTAGTAGCGGGAGATTGAGAACGAAGAAGAAGAAGAAGAAGAAGAAGAAGAAGAAGAAGAAGAAGAAGAAGAAGAAGAAGAAGAAGAAGAAGAAGTGCAGAATAGGAACAGACAGTTGGTGAGCATCTTCATTGGTCTGAGTCAAGATTGTATTCATCCAAAATTTATGTTTGAAACTAGAGACTAGTTAGCAAAACCATTCGCACTATTATATTCTCAATAACTCGTGAAGGGAATTGTTCGAGGGTTTGGAAAGATGCAGGAGTTATCGCCTTGTTGAAAAAGAGCAATACATCAGATCTAGCAAATTATAGATCGGTGAGTTTGACAAGCACAGTCTGCAAAATTTTAGTCAATAATCAAAGAAAACATTGTAATTCATTTAGACAAGTTTAATCCAGCCAGGAATAGGCAGGATATGTTTATTAAAGGGAGATCATGCTTAACAAATCTATTAAAGTTCATGGAGGAGGTTACCAAAATGATAGATGGAAGTCAGTAGATGTTATTTATCTAGATTTTCCAAAGCCCTTTGATAGAGTACATCATTAAAGATTATTTAGGAAGTTCAAATCTAATGGATTAGGTGGCGATGTTGCCAAATGGATAAAAAAATGGTTAAGGGGAAGAAGACACAGAGTGGGCAGAAATAAGGAGAACTCTGAGTGATGTTAAATAAGCGTGTGTCCGGCGCATTTCTCCTCTTCTTACCTCACACTCTACTCTTTTTTCAATGTATTCTGTCCAGCAATCATACTCTTACACAACTTTCACATGCGCCCTCGTATTCCCGAGCCTACAAAATGGTAGAAAAATAACACTTTCAGTGGCAACTGGAAAATACTCAAGCAATTTCAGAGCGGAGGCAGAGGCACTGAGGGCTGCAGTAGAAGAAATGGTGCCGTGCAAAAGAAATGAAAGCCAGATAGTCCTGTTTACAGAAGCCCTGGCCGTAGTCACAGCACTAAAAAGCCAGAAAAATACTGAACTTAATGATTTAAGAGCAGTACTCTGTCAACTATGCCAGCAGTCCGCACCAAAAAGAGTAGTGATACAGTGGGTTCCATCCCACTGTAACATCCAAGGCAACGAGGAGGCAGACAGACTGGCAAAAGAAGGTAGAAGACTACCACAACCAGATACTAGTGTGACATACGAAGAGTCAAAAAGGCTTATTAGAGCTAGATACATGACCAAATGGGAAACAGAACATACTGGCTACACAAAAAACGATGCTTATTACCAGTTTAACAGAAGAGAGCAGTTCGTGGTTTTCAGACTTCGCACTGGCCATAATAGACTGAGGTACCACCTATTCATTAAATTGAAGATAGGTGGCACTGACGAATGCACGTGCGGTACTGGGAAAATGACCGCTGAACATTTGCTGCAAAACTGCCCGACATACGAGGATAAGAGAAAGCAGATGTGACCATCACCAGTGGCAACACTAGACAAGCTCTATGGCAGTGTCGACAGCCTCAAGATGACTGCTGCTTTTTTCGAAAAAATAAAGGTTGATGTCTGACTTCACTTTATACTTCACAATTGTTTTATTTTTTTGGTAAAGTGTTTGCCTCTCCGTATTCTACTGGCGGAGTCACGCCTTTTACAACCCGGGCCGCAACCTTTTAGGCGAAATCAGGACGTCTTAACCAGTGCTTGGGTGCGTATGTGTGTCTGTATGTACTTATGCTAGTTAGGGCACTCTCAGAGTTCTTCTTTTTCTTCTTCTTCTTCGTTCGCTCTCAATCTCCCACTACCAAACCCTGAAAGGGTAAGTAGCAGAATGTAGTCCAGATGTAGTCCAGCTGCTTTTTTCGAAAAAAATAAAGGTTGACGTCTGACAGCGTACGAAGAAGAAGAAGAAGAAGACATGCGCCCTCAGGGTGAGACCTTCCAACTGCACTTTGATTGGGTTGAACTCTTAGAGTGGGATCAAGATGGTGAGCAGCGCATGAGCTGCAGTGGTCAGCGACCCATAGCTGACTGCTAGCGTCAGGACCAGCGAACCAGAGCTACCAAGACCCTTCTACACCTCCACACAGTGATCCCGGATAACAGGCTGCAGCAGCGCAGACTGGCTAAAGAGAAGGGATCGAAGGGGAATGCTAACCCGGTACTCAAAAAATGATTGCTGAAGTCAGAGTGTTGGACCGAAAGGGACAAATATCGCAGCCAAGCTGTAAACTACGACACAACGCATTCCGTTCTCTGGACTACATTCTGCTACTTACCATTTCAGGGTTTGGTAGTGGGAGATTGAGAGCGAACGAAGAAGAAGAAAAAAAAGAAGAACTCTGAGAGTGCCCTAACTAGCATAAGTACATACAGACACACATACGCACCCAAGCACTGGTTAATACGCCTGATTTCGCCTAAAAGGTTGCGGCCCGGGTTGTAAAAGGCGTGACTCCGCCAGTAGAATACGGAGAGGCAAACACTTTACCAAAACAATAAAACAATTGTGAAGTAAAAAGTGAAGTCAGACATCAACCTTTATTTTTCGAAAAAAGCAGCGGTCATCCTGAGGCTGTCGACACTGCCATAGAGCTTGTCTAGTGTTGCCACTGGTGATGGCCAAATCTGCTCTCTCTGATCCTCGTACGTCGGGCAGTTTTGCAGCAAGTTCTCAGCGGTCATTTTCCCGGTACCACACGGGCATTCGTCAGTGCCACCTATCTTCAATTTGTTGAATAGGTGGTACCTCAGTCTATTGTGGCCAGTGCGAAGTCTGAAGACCACGACCTGCTCTCTTCTGTTTAACTGGTAATAAGCATCGTTTTTTTGTGTAGCCAGTATGTTCTATTTCCCATTTGGTCATGTATCTAGCTCTAATAAGCCTTTTTGACTCTTCGTAGGTCACACTAGGGTCTGGTTGTGGTAGTCTTGCACCTTCTTTTGCCAGTCTGTCTGCCTCCTCGTTGCCTTGGATATTACAATGGGATGGCACCCACTGTACCACTACTCTTTTTGGTGCGGACTGCTGGCATAGTTGACAGGGTACTGCTCTTAAATCATTAAGTTCAGTATTTTTCTGGCTTTTTAGTGCTGTGACTACGGCCAGGGAATCTGTAAACAGGACTATATGGCTTTCATTCCTTTTGCCTGTCACCATTTCTTGTACTGCAGCCCTCAGTGCCTCTGCCTCCGCTCTGAAACTGCTTGTGTATTTTGCAGTTGCCACTGACAGTCTTATTTTTCTACCATTTGTTAGGCTCAGGAATGCTCCTGCCCCTCCGTACTGTGTTGTGTTTGTTACAGAACCGTCGGTGTATGCATGCGTCCAATCCATGCTTGGGTAGTTTTTCGTTATGTACCTCAGGGTTATGTCTCTTCTTTCTTTTTCAGTCTGGCTGTTCTTGCTTCCAATACCTGGTATATTTTCTACCACCTCTGGAAATATATGCTGCCTCCAGGTAGGTTTGCGTACATTAGGGATCGGCTTTGGTGTTATTAATGCGTTCATAGGGTCTTCGCTCATCTTTGCTTTGGCTATTTCTGCAAAGTTTCTCCGCTTTAGTTTCCCATTTCCCAAATTGTTTAGTCTCTGGTGCATTGGATGGTCAGTCAGTCCTCTGAGTTTCTCTACGTGCTGCTGGGCTCTGCAGTCTCTTCTGTCGGTCATGGATTGCAGATTTGTAATCTTTTCAAGTTCTACAATTGGCGTTGACTTCATGCCTCCTGTTATAACTCTCATGGCTTGGTTTTGAAGTTTGCTAATTTTGTGAAAGTTCGCCTTTGCTGCTGTTGTCCATGCCGCAATGCCATACTCGAGAACTGGTCTCACTCTTCCAGTGTACAGTTTCTTTAGTATACTTTCGTCTGCTCCCCAGCTTGTGCCAGCATGTTTCCTCATGATTGCCATTCTTTCTCTGGCTCTCTTTCGGTTTCTCTCGATCTGACTTTTCCATGTTATGCGCCGATCAAATGTAACTCCCAGGTAGTTTGGGTTGTCGTTTGGCCGCAGGTATTTGCCGTTAAGACTTATTTTGGTGTTTTGGGGTTTGTTTGAAAGCGAGAATATCGTACATGTTGTTTTTTCTTCATTTATTTTGACCAGCCATGAGTTCGCCCACTCCTCCAACGATATTATGGCATGCTGCATCCGATTACTTGCTATAGTGAGATTCTTTTCAGAGGTCCACATAGCTAGATCGTCTGCAAACATGGAGCTGTGGACTCTTCTTGGTATATTCTCTGTGATGTTATTTATATACACCAGGAAGAGTGTGGGTGACAGTACCACCCCTTGGGGTACTCCCTGCTCAAGTGTCACCTTTTTGCTCATCTGCCCTTGTACTTGAACTCTGGCTGTTCTGTTTTTGAGGTAGTGGCTGATCCATCTGTACATTTTCCCACAAACTTCACTTCTTCGTAGCTTGACTTTAAGTCCCTCTTTCCAGACCTTGTCAAATGCCTTTTCTAAATCCACCAAAACCGCTACTGTGTGTTTTTTTCTCCTGGTAAGCATCCTCTATTTCTTGGGCTATGAGAGTGATCTGATCCTCAGTGGATCTGTGCTGTCTAAAGCCTGTGCTGTGCTGTGGAATTAGTATGTGTTTTTCTTCCAGATGCCACATCCAATATGGAACATAATTACAGAATGGGCGAAAACAATATTAAACTGATAGAAAAGAAAGGTCCCCTAAGGGTTATAATAAATCATACAGGCAAGGTGAGTGAGCAACTCCAGGTAGCAGTGAATTAGGCAAATGCAATGTTGAGTTCGATAAAAATAAATATTAAACAAAGGAGCAAGGAAGTGATTATCAAACTGTATACCGCTTTGGCTAGATCTAGATTGGGGTACTGTGTATAGGTGTGGAGTCATTATCGTAGAGGAGATATAAACATGGTGGAAAGGATACAAAGAAAAGCGACAAAACTGATAGTGGGATTCCAGAATTACAGTTATGAGAAAAACTCAGAAAACCCCGCATACATTGTCTAGAAACAAGAAGAATTCGAGGCGGCTTAATACAGGTTTATATGATAATCAACGGAAAGGCTAAATTAGACTATAACAAGTTGTTTCAAAGTACAGCCGGTTACAAGAACAAGAAGTCACAGCACAACCACAAATTAATTAAAGAAAGGTCAAGATTAGATATTAGAAAATATTTTATTAGCCAGAGAGCGGTGCATGCATGGGATGGATTACCACGAGAAATGGGAGAGACAGGGTCAATTAGTACATTCAAGAATAAATTGGATGCACATAGTTATATTTAGATCAAGTGAAGTAGAAGAAACTGGTTGTATGCAGACTCTGCAGTCTTCTAAACCAGTACAAATAAGTTATCAGTTGCGGTCTTATGTTCCAGAGGGAACTAGACGGATAAATATTTATGATGATAGGTTGTATGCCATACTTTTTGCTATCTATCTATGTCTGGATATGTTTGAAATAGTACCCACATCTCGTCGTTCGGTAAATATGTGACAAAAACTCATGCCTTCATAGTTGGCAGGGTAGTTACTGTTTACTGTCTGTCAACCCAGAGCCGGTGTTTGGGTAGGTGTCAAGAAAATACTTTTACACATAAGATACAGCCTGCTGCCTAGGCACGCCCGACGCGCCCCTGAGGCATGAATAGTTGCGCCAGCACACCGAGTTGACCTAAATTACACGAGGTTGACACAGTTGGTTGCAGTAAAAGTTTTTCTTCTGTCACTTATAATTTTATGTTTGCGTACACATTACACCCGTGTTGATATACTCCTAGTTCATAGATTGTGCGTGTTTATATACCCAGTTTTTGTTTAAATAGTAGATTACAGAGTTGTAGTCGCTCCATTAAGCAGTAGCGTCCAGTCACACTATTCAATGCTAACCGTTATAAAGGCTCTGTATTTTCGTTCCAATGTTGAACACTGTGATTCACAGTAGCGAGCTACGACGTGACGTATGTTTTTGATAAACTTCCCAAACTAATGAAGGAGAATCGATGATCGATTTGTTGTTACACAAATGTTTCATGCTTATTTTGATCGATATTCCTTTCATAACAATATTGAAACAGCCGTGACAGATTATTGATAATTGATGGATTCGCACTTTCGCTCCAAAACGAGCGTAGGGGCACCTCTACAGATACATAGCGGTTCCCTTTACAAGAAGCATGAATCTTAAAATATGCAGTGATAGTTTTGTAACTACGATTTTACATGACGAGGTTGCCATAAAAAATGTAATAGTCACGCGAACGTTATATTGTTAGGTGTAGCCTTACTTGTTTGTGAGCTTGCGATCTCTGCTTAATTGTACAATCTTTTGGCAATAAAATAAAATTGTTCGTGGCTGTCATTATCAAACCAATGGCTGGCACGTTTGGTAGATCCCATTGGTTGCAAATGTAGTCTATTACCATTACAGCCGTTTGGGTTGTGAAAACAATACTACCCAGCCTGCTTTAATCCCTTTATGAGTTCACCTTGTTCATCGTATTACACTGATATTTTTGTGACCTTCAATTCTAAATAAAACTCTGACACTGGTGTCTGCATAGTTAGCTGTGTGAACTAGTATCCATTTTATAGGTGACCGTGTACCTTTGACTTTGGCAGGGCACACCTAACGTTTTTATGGCTGAATAACTTGTTAAACAAGGTAGGGACGTTGCAGGTAGGCGTGTTGTTTAAACAGGTAGGGACGTTGCAGGTAGGCATGTTGTTCAAATAGTATACAACACAACTAATCCAGGCCCAGTGTGTTCTAAATGGGTTACCCTTAATTATGTGTATCTCTTCAACATAGATGTCAACGAAGGCAGTGTCGTTAAATCTGGACTGAGTGAATAATTTAGTTCTGGTAATTTCTAGGTAGACAATCTTATTGCTTCACAATATAGTGGATACTTTCTTTAGAAACTGATTTTTTTTCTAAAAGCGGATTTGTTCTTTAAAATATTCACCAAAAGACTGGACTGTTTTGTGTAATTTGAGGATTTGTGATTTGTGAATAAACATTCATAACATGTTTTTTTTTTAAATTTAAGAAATAATAATTTGATAACACCACGGAGGGGATATCCTTATAGCAGCACGTCAGCTGGGTGGTGGATAGGCGAAGGGCCGTAGGTTAACTGTTAATATCGAATAAACAGTCGTAAACATAACTTATACGTAACGTCTTTATACTAGTTTAGAAGACTCTACATAATCTGTATACAATCAGTTTCTTGTAGAGTGATTTAACCGATGTGCGCGTGCTAAGTAGACCCGCAGCCATTTAGGCGCCATATATAGCTGCTCTTAACAAACCACCTGGAGGAAAAACAAGAAAATGTGGTCTGCATGAAGGCCGCCAGGCAAACATACGACAGGACCATTCACCTGTTTTGTCTACACACTCGATTACAAGTATACACAGACAGACGACAAACTGACATGAATTAGGGCTACGATTTTTGGAATATGAAACCTCAGAGAGCAGCAAAGATTGCGCCTAACAAGCCATATGTCTAACTTTACTCTCATGTTTTAGTTGATTATGGATGCAGCAAAGCCATGGATTTGGCTGGAACTCATACTAGTCGACGACGTCCACCAAAACGTGTTGCTGTTTTCCATTTGGATTAGTTAGTTAATTAACTTTGTGGTGTTTTTTCCCCTTCGATTATCTTGTCATGGTCATCGGCTAAATGTAATAGTATTTCAATTATTCTGTGTCGTGTTTCCACGGTCTAGTGCACACGGCTCAACTTCGCGAGATTGGCGCCATTCTCTCGGTTTTGGTGTGACTATGAATTGTACACAAGGGACAATAATGGACTAAAACGCATCACACGGGAGAGATTGGGCCCTGTCCGGTTAGCAACACACCCAAGACACGCCACGCCACGCACACATGGAGTGATGCCCCTACGACTTTTTGCGGTTACGGGAAAGACAAGACATAAACTGGTTGTATATAGACTCTGCAGAGTCTTCTAAACCAGTATAAAGAGGTTAAGTATTAGTATTAGCGGAGTGATGGACACGCTCATTGAAGATATGACAAAGCCCAAATTGAAAATACTGACTCTCACAGAAACTAAGAAAACTACGACAGGGAGTCATGGATCTTGAAGGATATCATACTTTTCTATAGCGGAGTTACCACCATCGGCAGAGCCTGGGAGAGCCCCACTATCCGCAGACCCTGGGGGATTCCAACTATAGGCATAGCCCGGGGGAGTCCCGCTATTGGCAGAGCCTGGGGGCGTGGGCTGTAAGTGTAAACAGTAATCAAAGAAACAACACCAAGGGATGTATCGCCGAAGACATTCCGGTGCTGGACCTCAAAGAAGAAGACAAGCTGCGCAACATAATCATTGGTTATTTGCCGAATAAGGTGGATGGGGTAGGTGCCAAATAGGAATTATTTAACTGCTTGAAAAGACAAATGGACGATAGTCATGACGAAGCTATCTTTCTTGGAAATCTAAATGATAAGAGAAAGAAATGATCATTCTAAGATGTAGTGGAGTGATTGGGAGATATAGTGAAGCTTTCAGGGATAACGATGACAGGAGACTCCTGAAATTATGTAGCGAGCAAAACCTGGCCATTACAAATACAAGTTCCACCATACCCGCTACATTCGTTGTGAACCGACAAGGAATGACAAATTCATCAAAGCTTTAAACCATCGTGTGGAAAGATTAATTTAATTATTTGAGAGATGTCTGATCTTATGAGAATCAACATTGGGACGATAAAGAGAACACAGAAAGAGCAGCCACGCCCTAGGAACTTGTACAATCAAATAAGAAACCAAACACCAGAGAAGGAAAAGCATAAAGGCATTCACGCTAAGAGTGCCAGAAGTATTGACCAGATATCGATAGCTTATATGGACAGTAGTGTGACATGTGATAAAACTACCTGGTGATCTAGAACTCTCTAACTAAAATTCAAAAACCATCATCAAGGCAACTGCAGCAGAAGCATGTTGTGAAGTCAGAGTTCAGAAGAATATCAAGAGGACACACTGACAGGCAGAAGAAGTGAAAATGATAAAGTGAAATTAAAATGTATGGCAATAATACTTGGAAGCCAAGAATTGAACATGAGAAATAGATAAGTACAAAGAATATGTAGCACTAAGAACAGAATCCAAGCACACAATGCTAACAGCAAAGCAAAACATAAATTCTAGAATGACTTTGGAGGAAGACTAGAAAATAATGCCAAAGACAACCAACAACTGATTTACAGGACCCTAAAGAACACGTTGAAGGAAAAAGAGCGCCACTGAACTTTATTGAAGAGAAAGTGCTTCGTTTACCAGAACAGAGGAGATAATGGATTGATGGAACGACTTTTCCCAGAGTGTTTCATACACTGTGTGTAGAACAACTAAGTACCAGATAGGTCAGGCTCTAATACAGGGGAGAAAATGACGAATAAAACAGTGTTTCATACACTGTGTGTAGAACAACTAAGTACCAGATAGGCCAGGCTCTAATACAGGGGAGAAAATGACGAATAAAACAAATTCATAACGGACCAGCTGAAGGCAACATTCTAGAAAATGAAGATTGACAAAGCAGCTTGGCATGATGGTATAACACTAGCAAGGGTTAAGTACATAGCAACGACAGGTAAACTGTTTTTCCCCCGAAGGCTCAGTGGCCAACCTGACAAATACACGGCTATACCAAAGGATTGGGTGATGGTCGTTATTATACCAATATTCAAAGCAAGGTGACATCAGGCAGTACGATACACATAGAGAGATATTCCTTCCTTAGTGTCCTGTGTACAGTCGGGTAAGACGTCTAGCCGATCCACAAATGGAGGAGGCCCAATACTATTTCAGAGCAAACTGAAGAAATCAAGACTTCACACACAGAAACTCAGTTGTTTACGCTATAGAGTATGGCTTGGCTTGGCTTCGTTCGTTCTCAATCTCCCGCTACCAAACCCTGAAAGGGCTTAAGTAGCAGAATGTAGTCCAGAGAACGGAATGCGTTGTGTAGTAGTCTACAGCTTGACTGTGATATTTGCACCTTTCAGTCCAACACATTCCCTCTTCGAACCCGTCTCCTTAGCCAGTCTGCCCTGCTGCAGCCTGCTATCCAAGATCACCGCGTGGAGGTGTAGAAGGGTCTTGGCAGCTCTGGCTCGCTGGCCCTGACGCTAGCAGTCAGCTATGGGTCGCTGACCACTGCAGCTCATGCGCTGCTCAGCATCTTGATCCCTACTCTGGAGTATGATGATGAAATACACTTCTGTTTCTTGGACCTGGACAAGGCGTTCGATAAGGGCCTATGGAGCAGGCTGTGGGAATGTCTGGGATGAAAGAACACCCCAGCATCCTTGGTTTGTGGCAAAATAATTTCAGAAACTACAATAGGACAAGAAACAAATAGTCAAAGGAGTTGACGACCACAAGAAGCGTTATACAGAGCGACATTATATCGTCGTATCTTTTCATACTTCTCATGGATGGTGTCATCAAATCCTGTGAGGACATGATCAAAAGTAAACATAATGGTGCTGTAAGATTATGAGGCTAGTCTATGTATAGGAGCTGACGTATGTCCGTGACGGGAACTCTTATTACCAAATCAGAGGCACATCCCCAGACCGACCTTCAAATCTGGAAAGAAGATATTGAGAAGAGGGGGATGATTTTAATAGTTTCAAAACAAAAACCATGGCTGTCTCGAGGGTTTTAATGCAATCAGTATGGGATTCCTCATTCAAATGTGCATCGGTAAGAAACCTAAGAAAGCCGTGTACCTCTACACATATGTACCAGTGTTGACTTATGGATATGAACCATGAGCAATGATCACAACTCAAAGAAGAAAGCCACAGGCCTCCGAAATTGGATATGAAAGATAGGTGGTCCTAGTAACAAGAAGATACAGGGTCCACAATCAGACTATACACGATCTAGAAATTCAAACCTTGCAGACTCTTCTTCTTCTTCGTTCGTTCTCAATCTCCCACTACCAAACACTGAAAGGGCCAAAGTAGTAGAATGTAGTCCAGAGAACGGAATGCGTTGTGTCGTAGTTTACAGCTTGTCTGCGATATTTGCACCTTTCGGTCCAACACATCCGACTTCAGCAAGCATTTATTGAGTACCGGGTTAGCATTCCCTCTTCGATCCCTTCTCCTTAGCCAGTCTGCCCTGATGCAGCCTGTTATCCAGGATCACCGCGTGGAGGTGTAGAAGGATCTTGGCAGCTCTGGTTCGCTGGCCCTTACGCTAGCAGTCAGCTATGGGTGGCTGACCACTGCAGCTCATGCGCTGCTCAGCATCTTGATCCCCCTTGCAGACTCGAGTGGAGTAATCTGAATCTGTGGTTTTGCATGTCTGCAGAATGAAAGAATATCGGTTACCACGGAATCATGGGAGGCAGAAAGCCAAGGCTTATAATGGACTGATATATAGACGGAAACAGATGAAGATAGAGAATAGAATTGTCTGTTACTCTTTCTGACAAATCTCTGCACCTCAGAGTAGAAGACTCTACACTCCATGGGAGAATAGGCGACACTAAGTAAGGTAGAAGACTCTACACCCCAGGGTAGAAGAGGCGCGACTAAGTAAGGTAGAAGACTCTACACCCCAGGGTAGAAGAGGAGCAACTAAGTAAGGTAGAAGACTCTAGACCCAAGGGTAGAGGGAGCGACTAAGTAAGGTAGAAGACTCTACATCCTAGCGTAGAATAGAAGTGACTAAGTAAGTAATCTGATAAGAAGCATTCTTCAGACAAGATTTTTTCATGTAGTTTGAGAATTGTTGATTTGATAACAAATATGATATGATTTTTCAGTTGGAGAACAAATATTAAACAATGATATGATTTTTCAGTTAGGGAACAAATATTAAACAATGATATGATTTTTCAGTTAGAGAACAAATATTAAACAATGATATGATTTTTCAGTTAGAGAACAAATATTAAACAATGATATGATTTTTCAGTTAGAGAACAAATAATAAACAATGATATGATTTTTCAGTTAGAAAACAAATAATAAACAATGATATGATTTTTCAGTTAGAGAATTGATGATCTATAATCAAACATTCACGGACCGATGCAGGCATGTTTGAAAATTGATTATTTGATAACAAACATTTGCCAATGATACAATCGTGTCATATTTTTTGAGAAGTGATACTCCAGAAAGTTCCAGAGCTCGCGATATCCTCATCCATCATTTCTCAAATGGATAAAATCAGAGGTTCACATCTGCTGTGTCTTGTAGGTAAGTAAATCCAGGGGAGAGCACGCTCATATCGGGGATTGTTGTTGAATACTCATTATACTATGATTACTCTTTTGTCTGTCTGTCTGTCCATTTCTATCTATCTATCTATCTATCTATCTATCTATCTATCTATCTATCTATCTATCTATCTATCTATCTATCTATCTATCTATCTATCTATCTATCTAACTATCTAACTATCTATCTATCTATCTGTCTGTCTGTCTGTCTGTCTGTCTGTCTGTCTGTCTGTCTGTCTGTCTGTCTGTCTGTCTGTCTGTCTGTCTGTCTGTCTGTCTGTCTGTCCGTCCGTCCGTCCGTCCATCCATCCATCCATCCATCCATCCATCAACTCCATCCATCCATCCATCCATCCATCCATCAACTCCATCCATCCATCCATCCATCCATCAACTCCATCCATCCATCACTCCATCCATCCATCCATCAATCCATCCATCCATCCATCAACTCCATCCATCCATCCATCAACTCCATCCATCCATCCAAACCCCACCACACCCCACCCCACCCATCCCTTCCCATCCCATCACATCCCATCCCATCCATCTGTGTACCAACCCATTCCCACCAACCCACCCACCTACCTACCTGTCACTGTCTGTCTATATATTTATATATCCATCTTTATATCCATCTTTATATCCATCTTTATATCCATATATCATCTATCTTCAGTCCACTTGTGTCGTTAAACGTCGTAGGGAGGTTTGACCTTCTTTGTTTCAAACTCTTGTGTACTTCAGGAAAGGGCGTTAGGTGGCAGGTTACAGTAACTTTCCTCACATCCTGAGCGTGCTGATGAAGGTGGGCTAAGGTCCTCCAGGCGGTTGTGCTTCGTTTGACTTCATCAGCATGTCGCTCACTAATACAGGGGAAATGTTTATATCCCACCTCGTTAGTCGCCATGCCATAAAAGAGATAGTTTCCAGGGAGACCTGCGTGGAAGTGAGGAGGGGGTCTTGGCCAGTATATTTGATCTGACCCTGACTAACATGTCCGATAAGTATGTTTTACCTGACTAGACGTTTGTCTCCACTCCTATGAAAGTCCCGAATTAAAATATTTGCTTTTTATAAAATAGACAATTTTGACTAAAAACCCTCTAAAAGTCAAGTAACCCATAGCATTACTGCCGTAGAGGTGTGATGTGTTAGCGATCTCCCATTTCAAAGGCTCGGCTATATGAGGGCGGTAGCCATCTCCTCTCCCTCTCCGCCTTAACTTCCCGAACTGAACCTGTACCCATTTAAAGCTGGGTCGACCCGGGAGCTGTTGCTGTCTGAAAAAACATCTCCGCCTCAACTGGACCAGGACCACTCAGGTTTGAAGCCAGCACTCTAACCACTGCGCTACGCGGCTCTGCCTATTCTAGATATGTTTTAGTTTTTCTGGTATCTTCTTAGCAACTGATCCTTTCCTATGTATGCTACTGAGTCACCGAAGGTTTCCCTAACTCTTGCTACAGGTCTAGTAAGCTTTTAAGACACTACACGAGCACCATATTTGGTAATTCCAACGCATTTCAATAAATCTGTGTCTTGATGTGTGATAAACTCGTTTCAGCCGTGAAATACTTCACGTTTCAGCCGTGAAATACTTCACGTTTCAGCCGTGAAATACTTCACGTTTCAGCCGTGAAATACTTCGTTTCAGCTGTGAAATACTTCACGTTTCAGCTGTGAAATACTTCACGTTTCAGCCGTGAAATACTTCACGTTTCAGCCGTGAAATACTTCACGTTTCAGCCGTGAAATACTTCACGTTTCAGCCGTGAAATACTTCACGTTTCAGCTGTGAAGTACTTCACGTTTCAGCCGTGAAATACTTTACGTTTCAGCCGTGAAATACTTCACGTTTCAGCTGTGAAATACTTCACGTTTCAGCCGTGAAATACTTCACGTTTCAGCCGTGAAATACTTCACGTTTCAGCTGTGAAATACTTCACGTTTCAGCTGTGAAATACTTCACGTTTCAGCCGTGAAATACTTCACGTTTCAGCCGTGAAATACTTCACGTTTCAGCCGTGAAATACTTCACGTTTCAGTCGTGAAATACTTCACGTTTCAGCCGTGACATACTTCACGTTTCAGCCGTGACATACTTCACGTTTCATAGATGAGATGGAAACGACAAGTCTTTCAAAACTATTTCTCTGGTGCTAATATCTAACATAGCACAATAAGATCGCTTTGTTTTATTATGTCTATTCTTTCCACCAGTTGTAGGGGAACCTTAGGGGACATGCGAGCTCTTTCTAATAACTGTTCCTTGATAGTGACTGACGAACCGTCGATTGGCTTCTTAACTGTTTCATTTAACAAAGGTATTAAGGAAAGGTCCATGTCAACTTTCCCGTTGCACAAAGCAGAAACCATGATTTTTGCAACAGGTAATATAAGTTCTTAACTTAACTTAACGTATTTATACTGGTTTAGAAGACCCTGCAGAGTCTGTATACAACCAGTTACATTTACATCACCTTGCTCTAAAAGCTATGCGCATCCCTCTCTCTTTCTTTTTCTCTCTCCTCTTTCTGGTCTTTCAGCGACAAATCTTACGTAAGGCAGAACTTACAATTATCCAACTCGATCGATCCGACAACACTTTCTGTAGATCTTGCATGTTCCCTAGCTCCGTAGTTGCACCCTCCAACCTTGGTGATTGTTTTGCGTAGAGTCTCTCTGTGCCTACCCTGCTTCCTTTTGCCGCTATGTTTCCACATAAAAACACTTAGTTGCTGTCATGTTTAATTCCTCAATTATTTATTTGTATGTCAGCATTTGTCTCATGTTGCTGGAAACATCTTTTGTCCAGTCATGCCTAGTAGCTTCTCCATTTCTGTTTCACATCTTCACAAAAATATATCATTATATGTAAAGATTCGCTGGTCTCGAGATTGTCAAATTGGTTTACAATACTAACGTACTGGGTTCGGATTTCGTTGTGCTCAGATTGACAGACTGTACATGATGTGGGTGGTATTACCGTTTCTTCCAGTCGACCCATCTGTAAATGGGTACCTGGCGAAGACAGGGGAACATTTAGGAGCCGACTCGGGAGTTAAGGGGTTCGTGCTCTGTCGTCGGCACTTTGAGCAACGAAAGAGACTGAGCACACGTTAGGGCGCCCTGGAGCACTGAAGTCGATTGAAGGGCACTTTCAGCAACGAAAGAGACTAAACACATGTGAGGGCGCCCTGGAGCACTGAAGTCGGTTGAAGGGCACTTTCAGCAACAAAAGAGACTAAACACATGTGAGGGCTCCCTGGAGCACTGAAGTCGGTTGAAGGAGCATTTTCCCATCTGTTTTTTCATTATTATATTTCTCTTCTTCGTCGTTCTTTTTGAAAAGGATATTATGACGTTGTATCATGGTTTACAGCGAGGCTGCGATATCTGCTCTTTTCAGTCTGACGTATCCGGTTTCAGCACGACATTTTGGGACTACCTTTGTCTTTCCTCTTCGACCCCTATTCTCTTAGTCAGCCAGCATGGCTACAGTCTGTTTCCAGGGCCAACACTTGTCTGCGGAACTGCATGGTTGCAGTATTTTTGCAGGGCCACCACTTAGAGAAGGAACAAAGTCTTGATCAGTTATGCGTCGCTGACCCTGACGCAAGCAGCCTGCTATGAGTCACTGGCTGCTGTCAGCTTATTTGCTGCTGCATCTTCGGCCTCCACCATTATATTGTGTCAATGATAAGAGAAACCTTTGTATAGTTGTAGTATGCACGTTTGTATTCCTTTCATAAACCTGTTTCCTTGTCTACCTTTCTAATTATAATGATGTTGTGTCTTTCATTAACCACCAATCCATTTTCTGAACGTATCGTGTTTCCTAGCTTCACTAGTTCCTGTTACTTGCAGCCAGCAGAATTGTAGTTTACGCATTCATTTATCGACCATACCATTTCCATTGGCAGCTCCGCCATATTTGATACGGATCATTGATTGACTACACGGGCACGCTCTACTTCCCTAATAACGCCATCGTTACTGCCACCAACCTGTCCTCTATGTTTCCTCGCCCCTGCTCAGCCTCATTTCGGTCTTTATTGATGGTGACCGTGACCTCGTGTTTAGTCACGCGCGGAGAGCACGTTGTCAACAGACTTGTTATCGGCTCAACGTGTTCTCAGCTCGACAGAAAACACTTTGTTTTGCTGACGCTTGGTAGTGAATCACGTGTCTGACAGTAAACCAGGCGTGTTAAACCGGCAACCAGAGCTTTGTTATTGTCGATACTATTTACTAAACTCTTCTTTCTCGTTCGCCATCAGACATCCATATTGCTGGCTCCAATAAAGCGATGTATGTGGCTGTTTATTAGATGCGGGTTGCTTTGCGCTGCATTCTGGGCTCGTGGATAAGTGCATTCGTCTTCAGCAGGCATTTATTTTGCGCTGCTCTCCTAGCCTTATGGGGGTGCTCAGAAGTTGTTTATTGGTCAGCGTTGTCTCTCATAGGAAGATGTCTTACTAGATTATTGAACCTTTCCAGCCGGAAGTACACAGCGTGAAATAAACACATTGGTACGGATCTGTCTAACACCGACTCTCTCTGTCTCTCTCTCTCTCTCTCTCTCTCTCTCTCTCTCTTCCCCCCTTTCTTTCTATATGTCCTCTCACTCTTTCTCCCCTCCCCCTTCTCTCATACACACCCATAGATACACCCACCCACACACATTTGGTTCGCGTACAAACATGATTTAACACATACACGTGTGTACTTTCACCATGCATCCAGGATCATTATTAAGCTGAGGAGGGTCCCCTAGGCTTTGATCCCCTATTTGCTCTTTGGCATTATTTTTTCTCAAGACCCTTGCAATTGTAAAAGACTGATGGTATATGTAGTTTTATGAAATGTGCTATTCTGTTAGCATGACTTACCTCTTTTACTAGAACATTATGATTTTCAATTATTGTTTTATTATTATCATCATGGTAAGTAAACTCAATCAAATAACTAGTCTGATAATAGTTGCTTCGATGTGCATCAATGCCTAATTGTCCATGTTATCATCCTTGGGAGTGGATGGTTTGGTGAAGTCTCTCCATTAATAATGTTCACACAAGCACTAGTATGCCTTCTCCAGGAGGCGACTTAACTTCAAGAGTGGTCCTCTTGCTTCCTGTCATCTTGTGGCTTTCTCTTCAAGATCCTGGCCACATTTTTTCCAATGCTACATTTATTCTTTCATAGCCAGAGCCAAGTACCTTTGTGCGTCAGTGTGAGCAGGAACATGCATGAGTCGATTTACATCAGATAAA
This sequence comes from Ariolimax columbianus, assembly GCA_036924085.1. Classification (NCBI taxonomy): domain Eukaryota; kingdom Metazoa; phylum Mollusca; class Gastropoda; order Stylommatophora; family Arionidae; genus Ariolimax; species Ariolimax columbianus. Next base: position 82,607,009 of record JAVGWX010000010.1, read on the forward strand.
CCACTAAGATCAAGTAGACGTACTCATCTGTTTGTTGATGAACCGATTAGATGAATCACTAAGATCAAGTAGACGTACTCATCTGTTTGTTGATGAATCGATTAGATGAATCACTAAGATCAAGTAGACGTACTCATCTGTTTGTTGATGAACCGAAGAAACTTCTTCTTCTTCTTCTTCTTCTTCTTCTTCTTCTTCTTCTTCTTCTTCTTCTTCGTACACTGTCAAACGTCAACCTGTTAGGTTGTAACGTCATCATACAGCGATATACGTTGCACTGTTTCGTTAAGCCTGTGGCCCAGTGCATCCGATTTCAACAAGCGTTTCTGTAGGGATGCCCTCCTTAGCCTTTGGCTGTCCCCAGCCTATCTGCAAGGCAGCAGTTGTTTGTGGTCAGAGTTGTCGCTCTTAGAGAGGTTGTCTTGCAGGACTATCGAGTCTTCACCATTCGTGTCTATAGGGTGTGGTGATGATATAATATGATATGATGGACTGTATGTACTAGTTTTTCAAGTATTCCGGAAGAGAGGCAGTCCAGTGTGTCTGTGTCCCAGGATCGTCACGTCCTGCCAGAAACGTAGCATATACATGTGAGTGGGGTATCTTCTTGCTCCCTTTATTTTCTCGGCTCCTCTGCAGTGATGGTACGCCTAGCATTCCCCGCCACCTGGGAGGTTGTCACAATAGGGCAGAGGTGCAATGTCCGCTGGCCTGCATCTCTTCTGCGTCCATTGGGATGACTGATAGCAGACAGAGGTAAAGAACGAGGCAGGAGTGCATTTAACCAGGGGACAAGCCTGGTCATGGCACGGAGATATTGTTCGCCTGAACCGAAGAAACAAGTGATGTCTTCAAGTAATTAAAAATGTTCACCGGCTACAAAGATATAAGTACTGTCAACATTATAAAGATCCACCAAATGTAATAGTTTTAGTCCCAGGTCCGAACTCTGGCGTGAGCTGCGTGTAGCCGGGAGCGCTATCCCTGCTCAGCGGGCTGTGCTCGACCATATGTAGTAAGATCGCAAATCATGTATTTTAGCAAGGACACTTTTCTCATGAATTGTTAACCTGAATATTTCCTGTTCATGTTTGATAATTATCAAAATATTATAACTGGAATTAAAGAAGAGAGTTCTTGGGTGCTACGTATAACTAGTCTGACAATCAGCAGGCAAGCAAATGGATCATTGGATGAGACGGACATGTGATTTTACAGAGAAATGTTGAGAATGCTATGGCTTGCAAAGAAAGTTAATAACGTGGTACTTGAAAAAGCACAGACACGAAGACAGTTTATGACAAGAATCAGGACAAGGCAGTCAGCCATTTTAGGACATGTCATGAGAAGATGCAGGTCAGAGCACACGATGGCAACGGGCAGAATCTCAGATAAAAGGCACAGAGGGAGGCAAAGAAAGAACATTTTGGACAGCTTGGGGGAATGGGAAGGAAGAGGATCAACGGCGAAACTGATAAACGTCACACGTGATAAGGGTGAGTGGAGATCCATGATGGCCAACGCCAACCGGCAGGGCACTTGATGATGATCATCATATGCCTTACTTACTTCCCCTGTCCAAGCACTATGTTATACACTAGCCATCCAGTATCCAGCGACATCCTTACTTACTTCCCCTGTCCAAGCACTATGTTATACACTAGCCATCCAGTATCCAGCGACATCCTTACTTACTTCCCCTGTCCAAGCACTATGTTATACACTAGCCATCCAGTATCCAGCGACATCCTTACTTACTTCCCCTGTCCAAGCACCACGTTATACACTAGCCATCCAGTATCCAGCGACATCCTTACTTACTTCCCCTGTCCAAGCACTATGTTATACACTAGCCATCCAGTATCCAGCGACATCCTTACTTACTTCCCCTGTCCAAGCACCACGTTATACACTAGCCATCCAGTATCCAGCGACATCCTTACTTACTTCCCCTGTCCAAGAACCATGTTATACACTAGCCATCCAGTATCCAGCGACATCCTTACTTACTTCCCCTGTCCAAGCACCACGTTATACACTAGCCATCCAGTATCCAGCGACATCCTTACTTACTTCCCCTGTCCCAGCACTATGTTATACACTAGCCATCCAGTATCCAGCGACATCCTTACTTACTTCCCCTGTCCAAGAACCATGTTATACACTAGCCATCCAGTATCCAGCGACATCCTTACTTACTTCCCCTGTCCAAGCACTATGTTATACACTAGCCATCCAGTATCCAGCGACATCCTTACTTACTTCCCCTGTCCAAGCACTATGTTATACACTAGCCATCCAGTATCCAGCGACATCCTTACTTACTTCCCCTGTCCAAGCACTATGTTATACACTAGCCATCCAGTATCCAGCGACATCCTTACTTACTTCCCCTGTCCAAGCACTATGTTATACACTAGCCATCCAGTATCCAGCGACATCCTTACTTACTTCCCCTGTCCAAGCACTATGTTATACACTAGCCATCCAGTATCCAGCGACATCCTTACTTACTTCCCCTGTCCAAGAACCATGTTATACACTAGCCATCCAGTATCCAGCGACATCCTTACTTACTTCCCCTGTCCAAGAACCATGTTATACACTAGCCATCCAGTATCCAGCGACATCCTTACTTACTTCCCCTGTCCAAGCACTATGTTATACACTAGCCATCCAGTATCCAGCGACATCCTTACTTACTTCCCCTGTCCAAGCACTATGTTATACACTAGCCATCCAGTATCCAGCGACATCCTTACTTACTTCCCCTGTCCAAGCACTATGTTATACACTAGCCATCCAGTATCCAGCGACATCCTTACTTACTTCCCCTGTCCAAGCACTATGTTATACACTAGCCATCCAGTATCCAGCGACATCCTTACTTACTTCCCCTGTCCAAGCACCACGTTATACACTAGCCATCCAGTATCCAGCGACATCCTTACTTACTTCCCCTGTCCAAGCACTATGTTATACACTAGCCATCCAGTATCCAGCGACATCCTTACTTACTTCCCCTGTCCAAGCACCACGTTATACACTAGCCATCCAGTATCCAGCGACATCCTTACTTACTACCCCTGTCCAAGAACCATGTTATACACTAGCCATCCAGTATCCAGCGACATCCTTACTTACTTCCCCTGTCCAAGCACTATGTTATACACTAGCCATCCAGTATCCAGCGACATCCTTACTTACTTCCCCTGTCCAAGCACTATGTTATACACTAGCCATCCAGTATCCAGCGACATCCTTACTTACTTCCCCTGTCCAAGAACCATGTTATACACTAGCCATCCAGTATCCAGCGACATCCTTACTTACTTCCCCTGTCCAAGCACTATGTTATACACTAGCCATCCAGTATCCAGCGACATCCTTACTTACTTCCCCTGTCCAAGCACTATGTTATACACTAGCCATCCAGTATCCAGCGACATCCTTACTTACTTCCCCTGTCCAAGCACTATGTTATACACTAGCCATCCAGTATCCAGCGACATCCTTACTTACTTCCCCTGTCCAAGCACTATGTTATACACTAGCCATCCAGTATCCAGCGACATCCTTACTTACTTCCCCTGTCCAAGCACTATGTTATACACTAGCCATCCAGTATCCAGCGACATCCTTACTTACTTCCCCTGTTCAAGAACCATGTTATACACTAGCCATCCAGTATCCAGCGACATCCTTACTTACTTCCCCTGTCCAAGAACCATGTTATACACTAGCCATCCAGTATCCAGCGACATCCTTACTTACTTCCCCTGTCCAAGCACTATGTTATACACTAGCCATCCAGTATCCAGCGACATCCTTACTTACTTCCCCTGTCCAAGCACTATGTTATACACTAGCCATCCAGTATCCAGCGACATCCTTACTTACTTCCCCTGTCCAAGCACTATGTTATACACTAGCCATCCAGTATCCAGCGACATCCTTACTTACTTCCCCTGTCCAAGCACTATGTTATACACTAGCCATCCAGTATCCAGCGACATGGATTGTCTTGTCATTTGCCTCCAGCATGTCGCACCTATTGCATATTTCCTGGAGGTTGGGGCAGGTAATCAGATGGTCTGGGTTCTAAATTACCCAACATTCACATGTGTCATCATCTGTGTATTTACATATCTTCTTGTTTCCTCTTGCACCGTGATACACCAGTTCGGAGTCTGTTTAGTGACGTCCATATTGTGTATGGTAGATGATATCCGGGGGCAGGTTCCTCCAGAAGTTCCATCTCTGGAGCCTGCATCAATTCATGCCATCTCTCGATACCGCGAATCTCAGGGTTTGTCTGTATGGGCTGTGTTGATTTATGGAAGCTATGTCTGGATTTGAGTCTTGTGATCTGTACCTGCTTTCCAAACAATGGGTGCCTTGGGTCATGCTCTGTACCTGCTGTCCAAACAATGGGTGACTTGGGTCATGCTCTGTACCTGCTGTCCAAACAATGGGTGACTTGGGTCATGCTCTGTACCTGCTGTCCAAACAATGGGTGCCTTTGGTCATGCTCTGTACCTGCTGTCCAAACAATGGGTGCCTTGGGTCAGGCTCTGTACCTGCTGTCCAAACAATGGGTGCCTTGGGTCAGGCTCTGTACCTGCTGTCCAAACAATGGGTGCCTTGGGTCATGCTCTGTACCTGCTGTCCAAACAATGGGTGCCTTGGGTCATGCTCTGTACCTGCTGTCCAAACAATGGGTGCCTTGGGTCATGCTCTGTACCTGCTGTCCAAACAATGGGTGCCTTGGGTCGTGGTCTTGTTCTTCTCATTCGATTTCTGCTGCGACACTTCTTCGAATCTCAAATGGTGCTATGAGAATTATGTATTTGGTATATTTTGTCAATGGAGTTGAGTTTTAGACATCCTGATACTACCCAACCAGCCTCATTTATTGCCGTATCAACTAGTTTCGCATGGACACAGTTTTTCCAGATTGGCGCAGTGTATTCAGCTACGGAAAAACACAAGGCAAGTGCAGATGTCGAAGGACTGATGTGCTCGCCATGTTGTGCTGGTAATTTTTTGGATATTATTTCTTGCGTGTATCTTACGCTTTGTTATCGCATGACTACAATAATGAGAGAGGCAACTAACTTATGGTCAGGCAAACCTTGCTGAGCAGGGGACGGCATCGGCTAGTGGTTAAGTGACACGGCTCACAACTTAAAGGTACTGGGTTCGCCTCTCCCATCATATCACCAGCCGTTACCCCAGGGAAGGAAACCCTTAGAAAATACAGGAGCAAGCAGACTTTTACATACAATGATTGCCGAAGTAGGATGGAATGGGCCGACATACGCAAAATAAAAAACAAACATAGCGCAACGCACACCGCCTTGGGAAATGGAGAAATAAGGCGAACGCAAACAGAATAAATAAATATACAGGTGAGTAAGGGCCAGGTAAAATATACTGGCCAAGACTTCACCTCATGTCTATGCAGTTCTCCCTGGAAACAGACTGTTTTATAGCAAGCTGGCTAACGAGGTGGAAATCTACGCGATCCCCGTAGTGGTGAGCAAAAAGAAGTAGAGGCAGACTTAAAGATTCACAGAAAAGAGACCTCGTGACAAACAAAAAGGCAGAGGGGAAAACGTGGTCAGAGCTGGAATAGATGGCTCAGGACATGCAGATTTGGAGAGTATTTGAACATGACCTATGCCCCACAGGTTGCTGAGCGATTTTGATTGACTGATTGTTATGCACATGTTAACATACACACACTCATATATAGGTGCATATATTCACACATAAAGCACAACACACACCTCGCGCGCGCACACACACACACACACACCTCGCGCGCGCACACACACACACACACAGTTTCATACAGTAAGCACACACACACACAGTCTCATACAGTAAGCAGATACACAACACACACACACACCACATATACACACAGTTTCACACAGTAATCAGACACACACACACACAGTTCAAACAGTAATCAGACACACACACACAGTTTCATAAAGTAATCAGACACATACACACAGTTTTATACAGTAAGCAGACACACACACACACACACACACACCATACACACACACAGTTTCATACAGTAAGCAGACACACACACCACACACACACACACACACAGTTTCATACAGTAAGCAGACACACACCACACATACACACAGTTTCATACAGTAATCAGACACACAGACACACACACACCACACGCACACACAGTTTCATACAGTAATCAGACACACACACACACACACACACAGTTTCATACAGTAAGCAGACACACACACCACACATACACACAGTTTCATATAGTAATCAGACACACACACACACCACACACACACACAGTTTCATACAGTAATCAGACACACACACACACACACAGTTTCATACAGTAAGCAGACACACACACCACACATACACACAGTTTCATATAGTAATCAGACACACACACACACACACACACTATCCGGAAGACAGAATATAACAAGACCTCTCCGATTCATTCAAGGTTGAAAGTGAAATGAAATGGGCGGGAAATCATTACACGCGTTTGGGGACGGCGTGGCCTAGTGGTTAAGTGGCACGGCTCACAAACCGAAGGTACTGGATTCGATTCTAATCACAGCACCGACCGTTACCCCGGGGAAGCAAACCCTTAGAAAATGCGGTAGGAAACAGGCCCTTACATAAAATGCATGCTGAAGTCGGATGCACTGGGCCGACAGGCGCAAAATAAAAACCACAGTGCAACGCACACCGCCTGGGGTTTAGAGAAATAAGGCGAACGCAAAAAAAACTTTAAAAAAAAAGAAATTACATGCATTTTGGTTTGTTATGATTGCATGACTCCAGGACTTAAATTACATCTCTCCACTATGGTTTCTTAAGTTAGCCTACTTTCTTACGGCAGGTTACTTTATTACGCCCGCCTACTTTCTTACATTGGTCTACTTTCTTATGCTTGCTTACTTTCCAACTTTAGTCTGCTTTGTTACCTTAGCCTACTTTGTTATGTCGGCCTACATTCTTATGTCAGACTACTTTCTTACATAAGCCTACTTTCTTACATTAGTATACTTTCTTATGTTTGGCTACTTTCCAACGTTAGTCTGCTTTGTTACCTTATCCTACTTTCTTACGTCGGCCTACATTCTTACGTCAGGTTACTTTCTTACAACCGACTACTTTCTTACGCCTGCCTACTTTCTTACGCCTGCCTACTTTCTTACACCTGCCTACGTTGTTACACCCGCCTACTTTGTTACACCCGCCTACTTTGTTACATCCGCCTACTTTGTTACACCCACCTGCTTTCTTACGCCCGCCTACTTTCTTATGTCCACCTACTTTCTAATGCCCACCTACTTTCTTATGCCCACCTACTATCTTATGTCCGCCTACTTTCTTATGTCCGCCTACTGTCTTATGCCCACCTACTTTCTTATGCCCACCTACTATCTTATGTCCGCCTACTTTCTTATGCCTGCCTACTTTCGTATGCCTGCCTACTTTCTTACGTCTGCCTACTTGCCTGTGTCTGCCTACTTTCTTACATTAGCCTACTGATCAGACATGTCAGGGTCAGGCAAAATATATTGGCCACTACCCCCAGCACAACGTCCTCGTAGTTTTCCCTGGAAACAGACTGTTTTCATGGTAGCCTAATGAGGTGGATGATAGACGTAGTCCCCGTAGTAGTGAGCAGCATGCAGAAGAAGCCAAGCATAGCACAACCGCTTGAAGGACATCTGTCCACCTTCATCAGTCCTCTCAGAATGTGAAGAAAGCTACTGCAACAAAGTACATAGCGCCATGTTCAGGGCATACAAAAGAGTAATCCTTCTCATTTTAGATATTCAACAACAACAACAAAACAATCGGATCCAATGACTGCAACAAATAGGACATTAGTAAGTAACAACGGCTATTTTGAAACCTGATTGTGTTCATGATTTAGTCTTAATACAATTCTAGAATGTACCTTCCCCGCTTGAGTTGGTCCATTACCACTCGTTATATGTTTACAAAATTATGTACTTTTTGAAGAACATCTATTGAAGCTTCTTGAATGCGGCTTTAGTAAGTTGACAGCTAACTCAATGTGGCATTTAAACACGAAAACGTTTTTTACCCAATGCTTAATTCAAACTAAATCTGTTAATATTGAATCAAACTATAGAGCTGCAGAATAAGATTCGAAATGAAGATGGGCAGCATCAAAACCAACGAATATTCGAATAGTGGCACTGAAGGTGGTGGTCTAGGTCGTTATTTGGGACAACTTGATTTGATCACATGGTGGTTTGTAGGTCGTTATTTGGGACAACTTGATTTGATCACATGATGGTTTGTAGGTCGTTATTTGGGACAACTTGATTTGATCACATGATGGTTTGTAGGTCGTTATTTGGGACAACTTGATTTGATCACATGGTGGTTTGTCGGTCGTTATTTGGGACAATTTGATTTGATCACATGGTGGTTTGTCGGTCGTTATTTGGGACAACTTGATTTGATCACATGGTGGTTTGTCGGTCGTTATTTGTGACAACTTGATTTGATCACATGGTGGTTTGTAGGTCGTTATTTGGGACAACTTGATTTGATCACATGGTGGTTTGTAGTTCGTTATTTGGGACAACATGATTTGATCACATGGTGGTTTGTAGTTCGTTATTTGGGACAACTTGATGTGAATCTACTTCTTCTTCATTCATGCTCAGATCAAGGTCCTGGTTTCTCTTACAAAGGACACCGTTGCTTGTAAGGCTGTTTTATCTCCATACAGCTTTTGTCTCATATCTGTCTCGCGAGGACAATATTGTTCTCTCTTTTCCTGCGTGAGCATGCAGCTTTGTAGGATGTGTTCCACAGTCATGGTATGCTCCACACATGGACACTTGTCCTCTGTCCCAATCCTTATTCTGTTGTATAGATGACCATTGAGTCTGTTATGCCCAGTTCTGAACCTGAAAAGATGATGACTTGCTCTTCTCTAGACAAGTTATAGTAGCTGTCTTCTTTACGGAAGTCGGGGTGTTGATCAGCCCATTTTACCCTAAAGTTGGCTTTAATTATGGTCTTGGCCTCATTATATATGATACTCAGGTCTGTTTGTGGGGATGCTCCTCCACTCTTTGCTAGTTTGTCTGCAGCTTCATTGCCTTGAATATTGCAGTGAGATGGGATCCTTCTTCGTACGCTGGATCCACTGTACGACCAACCTTGGGTGTTCTGCTGAGAGCTGTCTGTGTCAGGGAGAAAATACATTTCTCTAGATCTTCATCTTTGTGTTGTTTTAGCGCTGCTATTTCTGACGCGTCATCAGTCAGGAGTACTATGTTTTCTTGGTGGATATCTTTATCTTGGGTTACAAGCTCAGCTGCAGCCTTTAGTGTCTCTACTTCTGCACGGAAGTTATAGCCATCTGTATATACGTGTGTCCATGTTTCTGGTGGGTATACTCTCCAAAGAAATTCTTCTGTGATAAATTTCCTTTCTAAATCTGTCTCAGTTCCCTTTTCCCCTATTCTCTATATGGTTTCTACCCTCTCAGGGAACTTGGCTTTTTTCCATGGTGGGATTTTGGATGTTTATTTTAGATCTCTAACCACTGTCTGGCTTATGATTTGCTCTGCTCTTGCAAGTTCTTTTGTTTTTGATATGGCTTCGTTCGTTCTCAATCTCCCGCTACCAAACCATGAAAGGGCTTAAGTAGCAGAATGTAGTCCACAGAACCGAATACGCTGTGTCGTAGTTTACAGCTTGGCTGCGATATTTGCACCTTTCGGTCCAACACATCCGACTTCAGCAAGCATTTTGTGAGTATTGGGTTAGCATTCCCTCTTCGATCCCTTCTCCCTAGCCAGTCTGCCCTGTTACAGCCTGTTATCCAGGATCACCGCGTGGAGGTGTAGAAGGGTCATGGCAGCTCTGGTTCGCTGGCCCTGACGCTAGCAGTCAGATATGGGTCGCAGACCGCTTCAGCTCATGCGCTGCTCAGCATCTTGATCCCGTTTTTGATATGAAGTGGTTTCTATTTAATCTCCCTCTTCCCATGCGATTGATACTGTCATATATTGGCTGATTTGGCTTTCGTTGTGGGGGGGGGGGGGGGGGTGTTAGCATTCGTTTGAATGAATGACAATGTTGGTCGTTCTTTGTGAGAGCTTGATTTGGTTAAATGGGGGTGCGCAAGTCGCTCTTTGTGAGAGCTTGATTTATTTAAGTGGAGACAGCCACTAGAGTTAAATACCGTCCAGTTTTCCTAGCTTTGAAAGTGGGAATACATAGAGAACAAATGATGTTTTCAAAGTTCATTCACTTAGAACAAAAATAAAAAGGTGACAGATTGTCGTCTTCGATCGCTCTAAAACTCTCGCTACCAAGCGCTAAAAATGGCTTTGTAAGTAGCAGAATATTATCCGGAGAACGGAAATGCGTTGTGTCGTAGTTTACAGCTTGACTGCGATATTTACACCTTTCGGTCCGACACATCCGACGTTGGTAGGCATTTGTGAGTACCGGGTTAGTCTTCCGTCTTCGATCCCTTCTCCTTAGCCAGTCTGCTCTGCTGCAGCCTGTTATCCAGGATCACCGCGTGGAGGTGTAGAAGGGTCTTGGCAGCTTTGGCTCGCTGGCCCTGACGCTAGCAGTCAGCTATGGGTGGCTGGCCCTGACGCTAGCAGTCAGCTATGGGTGACTGGCCCTGACGCTAGCAGTCAGCTATGGGTGACTGGCCCTGACGCTAGCAGTCAGCTATGGGTGGCTGGCCCTGACGCTAGCAGTCAGCTATGGGTGACTGGCCCTTACGCTAGCAGTCAGCTATAGGTGACTGGCCCTGACGCTAGCAGTCAGCTATGGGTGGCTGGCCCTGACGCTAGCAGTCAGCTATGGGTGGCTGGCCCTGACGCTAGCAGTCAGCTATGGGTGGCTGGCCCTGACGCTAGCAGTCAGCTATGGGTGGCTGGCCCTGACGCTAGCAGTCAGTTTTGAGTTGTTTACAATTAGAGTTACATACAATTAGAGGGTTACATACAATTAGAGGGTTACATACAATTAGAAGGCTACATACAGTTTCAACGAGAAACTACTTTGGGAAGTCGTTGATGGTAATCTAACAGGGTGCTCGAATTACAGTCCGGTAAATAATTTGTGGTCCGTGTCACGATGTGTCATATGGTATTGATTGATGGAACGTATATTTGTGCGCTCTGAATAGTTGCCAAGTTGCCATGAAAGCAGCCATTTTTCAGGGGCAACTGCGAGGAAATCGAGATGTGGTTTGGGTGGATGATGAGGAGGGGGACGGGTCTTGGCCTGTATATTTTGCCTGACCAGACGCTAGTCTGCTCTATCCTGTATGTGGTATAAACTCATAGAAATATATTTCTTCAAGTAAATGTATCTGATCCTGTTTACACAGTCTGTGACATATCGGAGATCATTTGGTGTTTAGGTCTATATTTTCTTAACCAACAGTATACTGGAGGTGTTAGCATCACACCGGCCGCCATTCATTCCCATACATGTTCTGATATCCAATCTGTGAACCAGGTTGACCTCATGAACATTTTGCAATCGAAACAAATATCCAACATTAGGATTGAACCTAAATCACGCTGCTAGAAAGCCAGTGCACTAACTGCTGCGCTACAGCGGGTCTCTAACAAATATAGATACTTAGAGACCATGATAGTAGTTTACGGAAGCAGTATCAGAGAAATAAAGGCTAAAATGGCGCTAGCAAAGGCAGGCTTTCACAGCATACATACATTAACGAGCAGGTTCTTGGCAACGAAGCGGGGAGAGTCATACCGTGTTATCTAGAACAAATATTGGTTTACGGATATGCAGCCTGTAACATGAATAGACAAACAGACAAATAACTGCCAGCAACAGAAATATGCTTCCTGAGATGAATGCTACGTACATTTAGGACCGCTAACAAAATTAAACAAAGATATCACAACTAAATTTTTAAAAAAAACCCAGATTGAATGGCCCCATACACATGCTAAAATTGGCTCCTTCCCACAGCACAGACAGCCGGACATATCATGCAAGGCTGTTATTAGCTTACCAAATTGCCTACTAAGCACTGGGCCACGGAGACGAATCTCCACAGATAACTGTTTGGAAGTCTTAAAGAACACTCCAGTAAAGGCGTAATTAAGAAGAAACGTTGCTAATAATAATAATAAGAAGAAGAACAGCAACAACACTGCTATATCAAATGAAAACACGACAGGTATGTTTTATTGCATACATAATTAATAGCGTTGAATAAACAGTATTAGTATTCCTCAGTATCTGAGCCTCAATTTGCGTCACAGTACTCAACGATATTCCCGCTATTTTCACCCACAAATGACGGTACTATGGCATCGGAAGTGCTCGAATGTTATCGATTCTCTCCGGTTAGAGAAACAGCCGAAGTAAAACTAGTCTCCATGTACAATAAGATATATGCTAGCCGCTTGGCGTTCTGTGATAATTCAACATAATTTTCGTTTGCTTCTTATGAGTGGCAGTGTTGTAGTTATTAAGCTAATGTAATTATTCCTGTTAATAAAAGGGATCTTGCGAAGTGCTAGTGTTCCATTGTCAACACAGGTTGACAGGGTTTTAAAGGGTGAAATGTGGAAGGGGACGGATTTGAAAACTGCTCCCTCACAACAAAGCTTGCCGAAGACAAGTTAGTTTAAGTAGGTCAAAGGGTTGTAGCACGATCACATGTCGCAATGTCGTGTTCTCGATTCACATCCTCGTTTTGGACCTAGTAATAACCGAAGTTAATCCAACTCCAGACATTTCTGTTAAAACAAAAACAAAAAACACGTACAACTAAACACATCATCTCAAAACAGAGTGTTATACTTCTTCGAAATAAACTGCATGCAAATCAATAAACAGACTATATTGTTGGCCTTGTGTGGTGATCGAAACATAGAGAGTTTGGAATAATAATGGCTTTTGTGATATCGGTCATGTTCTCAAAGCCAAGATGCGTAACAAAAAGACTTACACCTATCTGCAATATCTAAATAAAATACTTTCGGGAAAACCAGATTAGATTTTTGAAAATTTGTAGAAATATATTTCTTTGTTTATTCCATTTCTACATATTGTGAATCGGTTGAAGGGAGCTGTGACCTGTAAAAGTGTCATTGGAAAACTACATATTCTACATTGTATGGAGAGTATTCCTCTTTAGCCCAAAAATGAAAGGTGTTCTCGGACCTAGTCCCCTTTGAGAAAAGTCACCATACGCCACTGCTCAGTAGGGCTGTAATTGATCCTCAACACCACTCTGCATGACGTTTGATGATAATGAAAATGAATATGCTTGAGTCTTGACTAAACAACGTCACATGAGAAGCAGTGTCCTACTGTCTGCAGCAGTCATCACCTAAATCAATCTATTGTGTATGAGGCGGCGTCCTGTGATTCAACACTGCAACGAAATCTCGCGAGATATGTTATTGGCTTTCACGATGAAATATTTTATAAACATTTGAAAAATTAATGGTGAGGTAAGGGTGTGTGTTGTCACCTTGCCTGTTTATAGGCTCCACAGATAAAATTTTCAGACAAATTGAAGGGATGTTAGAGCGAAATATCAATGGAAGAATGATCAATATTAGTTACACCGATGAATAAACTGAAGATAGGTGGCACTGACGAATGCACCTGTGGCACAGGGAAAATGACCGCTGAACATCTGCTGCAAAATTGCCCGACAAACGAGGACCAGAGAAAGCATATGTGGCCATCACCAGTGGCAACATTAGACAAGCTCTATGGCAGTGTCATCAGCCTCAGGATGACAGCTGCTTTCTTCGAACAAATTCAAGTTGACGTCTGACAGCGTACGAAGAAGAAGAAGAAGAAGAAGAAGAAGAAGAAGAAGAAGAAGAAGAAGAAGAAGAAGAAGTTACACCGATGGCACAGTAATGTTGGTTGAAAATGAGCAAGAGTTGCAGAAACTGGTGGAGTCAGTCCACAACAAAAGTAAATAATATAAATTGGACATTAATATTAGGAAAACAAAAAACTATGATAATTAGCAAAACATATGGTCCACAGTTAACATCACAGTAAACGGGGAGATACTGAAACAAGTAAATAGTTACTTGAACCTTTCATTTGATCTTCCTGTCTTGTCAGACGATAGTAATTGTGCTTTGAAAAGGTATGCAACTACAGTCCATGACGGTAACGAATGTGACTCGTAAGATTAATACAGGCAGAGAAGCATCTTCCACAGTGTGTGCAAGAAAAATTAGGACCCATTGCGGCATCGCATGGTGTGGCGTGTCTTCTCAAACTCTGAGTCTTTAGCCTATCAGCAATCAGTATCTTCTTTGACTGTATTCCATGCTTAATCATGCCCCTCCATGTAACACGATCCATGGCGTCCTGTTCCCATGATTCCAAATCGATGCCTGCGTCATTCATATCCCGCTTGCATACATCCTTGTACCGAAGTAGTGGCCAGCCACATGACCTTTTCCCCAACTGTAATTCCCCATAGAGAAGATATTTTGGTATTCTGCCATCATCCATCCTCCGAATGTGTCCCAGCCAGCGGAGCCTTCGATGACTAAGCATGGACAAGATTGTGACACTGCCTGTTCTCTCCAACTCCTCAGCGTTGGTGATCTTGTCTTGCCACCCAACGCCCAGGATTCTGCGCAGGGACTTCATGTGATAGCTGTTTAGCCGCCTCTCCTGGTGCATGTAGGTAGACCATGTCTCACTGCCAAAAAGAAGAGTGCTGCGGATACAGGCCTGTTAAACAAGTGTTTTTGTTTTAACAGTGAGTTTCTTGTTCTCCCAGACCCTTTTTGTTAATCTGCTCATTGTTGTTGCTGCTTTTCCTAGCCTGATATTGATCTCTTGGTCCAGGGATAGTTTATTATTGACTGAGGATCGTAAAGTGATCTACTACTTCGCGAGCTTCATCATCACTAGAGATTACTGGTGGCTTGTTTGCACCCTGGACCAAAACTTGTGTTTTCGTTTTGCTGATTGTTAACCCGAACTCACAGCAGGCATCCGAAAATGCAGATAGTAAGCTTTGCAGTTCCTCCTCTCAGGGAGTCGTAATTGCGGCATCTTCCGCAAAGAGCAGGTCTTTCATCAGCACCCTGTTTATTTTGGTCTTGGCTTTCAGCTTTTGGGAATTGAATAGGCCGTCATCTGTGCGAGAGTGAATGAAGATACCACCTTCCTGGTCACGAAATGCAGGCCTCAAGAGAAGTGAGAAATATATTCCAAAGAGGGTTGGAGCAAGTACACAGCCTTGTTTTACTCCCCACTTGATTGCGAATTCCTCTGAGGACGCACCGTCAAAGTTGACGGTGCCTTTCATGTCAACGTGGATCGACTCGATAATGCTCAGAAGAATCTGTGGGCAACCAATCCTCTAGAGGGCTTTGAACAGACCCACACGACTGATGAAAGGACAGATATAACAAGTTATAGTAGATGTGAAAGGAAAGTACAGAGTAGAAGAAGAATAGCCAAAACCACGTTTAACAACATGAGACATATACGACACTTGACAGTATCAATGAACGCATGCTTCGTTATAAATCTAACCAGTTATAGCGATTGGTCTATATTTCACGTGCAGCCAAAAGGCCAAAAGTCATATCATAATATGGTTTGTTTTTCTCTCCCACATCTTGGCTTCCAGTGTTGCTGGTCAGTTGGAAGTTGGCCTTGCCTCAGACATGTCCAGACGTGGTCAACTGTGTCTCAGCGTTCACGAGCATCATGGAGACGGCGGGGCACGACAGGGACGAATTCTGCAAGTAAGTCCTTGACCTACAGTTTGAGCTGACCAAATCGTTAACAATAAGTGAATGATTAGGTAAACACGAGACACAGTGAGTATGTGATAGGATCACTTAACTTCACTTCATTATACTTGTTTAGAAGGATCTAGTCTACACAACCAGTTTGTTCCACTCCACCGATAATAAAATAACTGAGCAACCAATCTATTTTTTGATGCATTAACTTAAGTTAGAATAACTTCATTATACTGGTTTAGAAGGCTCTACAGAGTTTGTATAAAACCAGTTTATTCCACACCACCGATACTAAAATAACTGAGAGCAATCTATTTTTGAATGCTTTAACTGACCATGGCCTACTTTAGATATGCCCTCTGGCCATGACCTACTTTAGCTAGGACGTCGGGCTCATTGGGAAAATACCAATGAAACGTCACATACTTAGGCCAACTAAATTACAGAACACATCATAACTCATATTGTGCCAAGGTTTAAATCAAACCATGCTCCACACAGAAACATAAAACAAATTAACGATATAAAACACAAGTCACTGTTGAGAGTGGTTCTTTCGTAGAATCTTGCCATGAAACCAATTGCATGTCCATCTTTGTTTCCCGGACATGCTTTTATAGTTGCACTGATACATGCAAGTTTTGTTATTTAGTCAGCCTTGGAATGTGACGTTTCAAAAGGGATTTCTCCGTGAGTAAGAAGGCCTGTAGCTACAGCTGGCTGTGAACTGATCCTGTCTCCACCATATCCAGTGGCAATGCATTCCAAGCATTCACCACTCTGTGACTTAAAATACATTTCCTAATATCAAATCTGGACCTATCTTTAAACAATTTGAAGATGTGCCCTCTTATTCTTGTAGCTGGTTGAACTTTGAAAAACTGTGAGTAGTCTAATCTATCCTTTCCATTGATTCATTTATAAGCTTGTAATGTCACCTCGAATTCTTCTCTGTTCTTGACACTTTAGCCCATTTTTTTCTGAGTTCTACCTCATAACTATAATTGTGAAATCCCACGATCATTTTAGTAGCTCTTCTCTGTATTCTTTCTAGCATATTTATATCCACTCTATGATAAGGGCTTCACGTCTGAACACATGACTCCAATTTAGATCTCACCAATGATTTATATAGTTTGACTATGACCTCCCTGCTCATATGTGAAATGTTTCTTTTAATCATACCTAGCATTGCATTTTCCTTGTTCGCTGCCAACCGCTCTTGCATCGTTGCTTGTATAACCTATTATAACACCTAGGTTTCTTTCCTTTTTTATTGTCCTAATATTGTTCTCTCCCATCACGTAATTAAAATCCATATTGGATCTTCAAATGTGAGCTTCTTCTTTCGCTTTCACGTTGCAGGTGAAGCATAGGGCCACCACTACAGCTGACCACCTAACAGAAAACCTGAATGACAACACTTGCAGTGGCGGTTTCAATAGTGATGATTTTATGTTAAAAATTGCTAGCCCCATGGAGAGTTTGTCTCAGTCGCCTATTACCACACGATTTGAAGTTTTCAGTTGTTATCGTCTGTCCTTTCGGGTACCACTCGGATGAAGTGATATTAGCGCTAGTGTGTTCATCAAATGGGATAAACTGCGGTACTTGTCTCTTAATTCACCCCAAACAGAGTTCACTGGGTTCCATTCATACATATTTGACCGCTGATGCATAACTGTAGCAGGACATTCCAATTCGGGTTATGGGGAGAACTTGTCGATATAATTTTATTTTAAATACATTTTTAAAAACGTAGATAAAGATAGACCTGTAGAAAAGATGGTTATATTCAGTTGCAAAAATGGATGCTTTTCAGCTCTTCAGACCAGC
Organism: Ariolimax columbianus; assembly: GCA_036924085.1. NCBI lineage: Eukaryota > Metazoa > Mollusca > Gastropoda > Stylommatophora > Arionidae > Ariolimax > Ariolimax columbianus. Next base: position 82,624,672 of record JAVGWX010000010.1, read on the forward strand.
AGTATGCAAACAGAGGTACTTGTTCCTTTATTCACCCCAAATAAATTTAAAAAATTTTAGCGCTATATATTTATATTTTTAGCACCTGATTTGGGGGTATAAATTAAAGGATACGTACCTAAACTGGTTGCATACAGACTTTAGATCCTTCTGGAACAATATAATGAAGTTAAATTAAATAACGATTTATTCTTCTTCTTCGCCCCTAACACTTTTGGCTGCACATGTCACCAAACATATGTCCTGTGCTGTTTTGTCCAGTTATTTTCAGCTTCTCTCCGTTTTTCTTGTATCGGCCTTTAAGTCTCTTTTCACCATGTTCTTTGTCCATCATATGCCGTTTTTCCTTGAAGTATCCCACGGTAGATATTGTCTGGCTATGCTGGCTTGATTCTCTCGCAACTTTTGGCATATTCAGCGCCAGCTTCTTCCTGAGATTTCGCGTTTCACTTTGTCTTTGTGCTGGTCTCTCCCATAAGTTTCGTTTGTAGCCTTGTCGAACCTTTGGATGCCCGGAATTTTCCCCTGGTTTCATTTATAAAGCCATGTACTCGCAAAATATTGAGTTTAGTTATCCAAAATGTTTCCGTCACATATAAAAAGAATGACTTCAACTCAGCGTTGAAGATTTTTGACCGTAGCTTGGTAAACAAACATCTCACTTGCGATTGGTGAATGTTTGGCACGTGACCAGTGACCTCCATTTCATCTGCTGACTTCCATGAAAACGAGTTTCTCTTTTATTCATGTACAATTCTTGGAAAGAGTCTAACTGGCATACTTGTTGAGCGATCGCTTCTCACTGCAAAGACTCCGATTTCGATCCCCGTTATCCACTCATTCATGTCCACTCAGATGTAGCAATGTGTGTTATGACACTACTTGGCCCAATTATTTTAGTGCTTTCTTTCACATTCAGGATATTTCATAGTTTCAAATTACGGATACTCCACACTTTCAAATTCATGAAACTCACACTTTAAAATTCATGAAACTCCATTCTTTCAAATTCACGAAACTCTATTCTTTCAAAGTCATGAAACTCCACACTTCCAAATTCATGAAACTCTATTCTTTCAAATTCATGAAACTCCACACTTCCAAATTCACGACACTCCAGCCTCAACAATCTTTTGTTCTGTATGAGTGACAAGTTGTTCAATTGTCATGACTTTGAACGCCCTCTACTTTAGACACAAGCAGACCTCGTTAATAGTGTGTCACTTTTTTTTTAGTAAGACACACATGAAAAACATTAAATTAGAAGGATTCCCATATACTGCTTAGGATGAAGTGTTAGATAGTTCATTGTACTAAGCCTCATCGTTTTCTGGGGCAGGGACAGGTGTCAGCTCTCTTTCTCGCTGCCTTCTTTCCTCAGGAATTAGCCGGGTACCCATTTACAGCTTAGTCGACTGAAGCATGGTTTTGTAACGGGTATTGAACCCGGAACCTTTTGTCGCAAGAAACAAGAGCTCCATCCGTCCACTACTCTGAGAATCTCTTAGTTGACAGGGGCCTAGAGAAAGCGATATAGATTATCAACCAGAGTCATGTGCCATTTGCTGTGACTTAGTCGCTGTTATTCTAACATGTGATATGAAAGTCATCTATGTTTTTCTTGTGACTTACAGCGTCTACAGGATTAGGGTAGCCTCCTCCATGCCCGGCCATCCTTTGTCGTTTCTTAAAACACGCTTGGCAGTTTACGATGTTAATTTTCTTTGCTCATCTTTCAGGCCAAAGTAACACGAGCAATAATAAATATAACAGCAATAATAATGAAAATAATAATCACAACAATGACAATAATAATTATCATGATTACAATGATAATAGTAATGATGCAATTAATAATAATAATGACAATATTAATAATAATTGCATTGATGTAAATAGTACAAATAATAATTATCAATATAATTATTATACTAATAACAGCAATAATAATAATAAAAATATGTTCTTTGTTGAGATACTTAGCCAATGTATTTTCTGAGTGGTATTGATGTAATATGCATGAAGCAACAACCCTCTACAGTTGCTCTTCAATGGCTACCCTCCCATGCCCTACCATTTAGTCACGGCTATAATGAACTGAACACATCACGGGAGGGATGCCCAACTCACTCACACGCTGAGTAATGTCCTTACGACCTCTTGCGGTTATGGGAAAGGCACGACACGCAACGTTAGATGTCATCCGAGAAGTGAAGTTTGTGGGAGAATGTACAAGTGGATCAACCACTACCTCCAAAAAAGAACGGCCAGAGTCCAAGTACAAGGGCAGATGAGCAAAAAGGTGACACTCGAGCAGGGAGTACCCCAAGGGGGAGTACTGTCACCCACACTCTTCCTGGTGTATATAAACGACATTACAGAGAATATACCAAGAAGAGTCCATAGCTCAATGTTTGCAGACGATCTGGCTATGTGGACCTCTGAAAAGAATCTCACCATAGCAAGAAATCGGATGCAGCAGGCCCTAACATCGCTGGAAGAGTGGGTGAACTCATGGCTGGTCAAAATAAACGAGGAGAAAACCACATGTACAATATTCTCGCTTTCAATCAAACCCCAAAACACCAAATTAAGCTTAAATGGCAAATTCCTGCAGCCAAACGACAACCCAAACTATCTGGGAGTCACATTTGATCGGCGCATGGCATGGAAAAGTCAGATCGAGAGAAACCGAATGAGAGCCAGAGAAAGAATGGCAATCATGAGGAAACTTGCTGGCACAAGCTGGAGAGCAGACGAAAGCATACTAAAGAAACTGTACACTGGAAGAGTGAGACCAGTTCTCGAGTATGGCATTGCGGCATGGACAACAGCAGCAAAGGCAAACTTCGATAAAGTTAGCAAACTTCAAAACCAAGCCATGAGAGTTATAACAGGAGGCATGAAGTCAACGCCAATTGTAGAACTTGAAAAGATTACAAAACTGCAATCCATGACCGATAGAAAAGACTGCAGAGCCCAGCTGCAGTCAGGGAAACTCCGAAGACTGACTGACCATCCAATGTACCAGAGACTAAACAATTTGGGAAATGGGAAACTAAAGCGGAGAAACTTTGCAGAAATAGCCAAAGCAAAGATGCACGAAGATCCTATAAATGCACTAACACCAAAGCCCATCACTACTGTACGAAAACCTACCTGGAGGCAGGATATATTTCCAGAGGTGGTAGAAAATATACCAGGTATTGGAAACAAAAACTGCCAGACTGAAAAAGAAAGGAGAGATACTACTCTAAGCTTTAGATCGAAAAACTACCCAAGCATGGACTGGACCCATGCATACACCGACGGTTCTGTAACAAACACTACACAGAACGGAGGGGCAGGAGCATTCCTGAACCTACCAAATGGCAGAAAAATAATACTGTCATTCGCTACTGGTAAGTACACAAGCAATTTCAGAGCGGAGGCAGAGGCACTGAGGGCGGCAGTGGAAGAAATGGTGACACATAAAGAAAATGAAAGCCATACAGTCCTGCTTACAGATGCTCTGGCCGTAGTCACAGCGCTAAAAAGCCAGAAAAACACTGAGCTTAATGACTTAAGAGCAGTACTCTGTCAACTATGCCAGCAGTCCGCACCAAAAAGGGTAGTGGTACAGTGGGTCCCATCACACTGCAACATCCAAGGCAACGAGGAGGCAGACAGACTGGCAAAAGAAGGTGCAAGACTACCACAAACAGATACTAGTATGACGTACGAAGAGTCAAAACGGCTTATTAAAGCCAGATACATGACCAAATGGGAAACTGAACATACCGGCTACACTAAAAACGATGCCTATTACCAGTTGAACAGAAGAGAGCAGGTCGTTGTCTTCAGACTTCGCACTGGCCACAATAGACTGAGGTACCACCTATTCAACAAATTGAAGATATGTGGTACCGACGAATGCCCGTGTGGTACCGGGAAAATGACCGATGAGCATCTGCTGCAGAACTGCCCAACATACGAGGATCAGAGAGAGCAGATGGGGCCATCACCAGTGGCAACACAAGACAAGCTCTATGGCAGTGTCGACAGCCTCAGGATGACCGCCGCTTTTTTCGAAAAAATCATGGTTACTGTCTGACTGCGTACGATGAAGAAGAAGAAGAAGAAGATGTCATCCCCTCTTGCGGGATACCTGTTTACGGGAAAGGCTTCGGGAGTAAACCCTGAGGAATAATCTGCATCCTGTGCTATATCCAGTCTTCTCGATGGTAGCTCAAGAGCAGAGAGTGATGTTGACAAAAGGCGCAGTTACTTCCTCACTTTAATCCAGATCACCGCGCGTCACCAATATCAGCGGACACAGCAAGAGTAAAGAATGTCCACACGGCTGAACAAAGAGAGTGATCTTCATCACTTTGATGAACGAACATCATCACCCTCCCATTGTGAAATCACAAGGAACGACAGAGCTGATGCCCTGTCCAAAGCAGGTAGCAAAATGGAGCAACTATTCCACATATTATCTTACCAAGAAGCAAAAACTATCTCCACAATCAGGGAAACTCAAAATGGAGGAAAGACATGGACATTAGCAGTATATAAGATCCAATCCACCAGTTCCACAGACACCAACAATCCACCAGTTCTACGGATACCAACAATGCACCAGTTCGACAGACACCAACAATCCACCAGTTCGACAGATACCAACAATGCACCAGTTCGACAGACACCAACAATCCACCAGTTCGACAGATACCAACAATGCACCAGTTCGACAGACACCAACAATCCACCAGTTCGACAGATACCAACAATGCACCAGTTCCACAGACACCAACAATCCACCAGTTCTACGGATACAAACAATCCACCAATTCCACAGACACCAACAATCCACCAGTTCCACAGACACCAACAATCCACCACTTCCACAGACACCAACAATCCACCAATTCCACAGACACCAACAATCCACCAGTTCCACAGACACCAACAATCCACCAGTTCCACAGACACCAACAAACCACCATATTTCGCCAGAGAACAGTCCACTGCAGACTATTGGGTCACCTACATCGGCTCAAAATATCACACACGTGACTGCCCATGTGGATCCAGACCCCTGAACACATCCTACAGGACTGCCCAATACACAGAGACCTGCGATGCCAAACTTGGCCAGCGGGAGCTGAGGTCATGCAGAAGCTGTGGGGCTGACACCTGGACCTGGAGAGGACTGTGGACTTCGTCCTAGCAACGGGACTACAGATCTTGCAAGCCCAAAAAGTCTGAACACAGAAGAAGAAAATGCATTGGGCTTGCGACCTCACCATGTAAAACAAATTATTACAGAAACCACCCCAGAAAAACATGCAAAATGCTTTGGTGCATGATTGCTTAAGGAGGCTAACTATAGTAGATATAATATGCTCAGATTTGAGTGAAGAAGGGACAAAAAGACGGATATAATAAATGGTGTGTTTTGATTGTTTGTTGTACTACAGGCAAAAGGGTTTTCTGATTCGGTGCATCAAGAAGGCCAACTGTAGCACGTTCACTGCGGCACACAAGGCGGACGAACTCAGAGCATTTACTAGGAATGGACAGTGTGGTATGTGTCCCTCCATCATCGTTGTCACAAGCTTATCTGTCTGTCTGTTAACTGTCAGTCTGTCAATCCATTCGTCTGCCTGCCTGTCGCTGTCTGTATGTCTACCTACCTGTCTGTCTGTTTGTCTACAATCAGACAATATGACACAATCTCGGAGCCCAGCACTTTCAGATTAGAGTGTAGAGCAATTTCAACTTTGAGGGTTTGGCCATGTTTGGCTGTCCCGGTAGTCATGAGAACGAAAGACCCCGAAGATGACCAAAAGTCTGCTGGGATGACAACATATGTCGTTGTTGCTATTACAGATTCAGCAGCATCCGGCCCTTGTCCTTCATCCCAAAACCGTAAAATGGTAGCTGCATATGTTTATTATTGTTGTTTAGTGTCATACAAAGTGTGTTTTTTATGTGGTCTCGGAGGAAGAAGCATTTTAAACACATTTAAACGCTGAGCATATGGGTATGTACACAGTTGGCACTTTGGGGTATGTTGTAGTTGGATTCTGTTCAGATGCTTGTTAAGAGGGATGTGTTGGATTCTCACCTTAAAAATGATGCTCTGATCCTTCCTTTTGAGTTGATTGATTCCTGTTATCTGAATTGGGGCCTGCCATATATCATATACCTCTCTACTTGTGTTTCCGTGTCCCATCTGGTCAGCTGTTTTTGTTGTAGCTGCTGTTATAAGTTGTTTGGAAGAGACAATGGACTAGACTGGGACCAGGTCAAAAGGAAGACACAGGATAGAATGATCTAGAACTCTTTCAGGCAAACCTTTACACACCAGGGTATAGAAGGAGCGACTAAGTATCTTGTAATATTACTCCATCTGAGAGCCACTGGTTGAGACGATGTAAATTATATCTCTTCTGCTTCTTCCGTCATCCTCAGATCAAAGTCCCAGTATCTCACAATGGACACCGTTGTTTGTAAGGCTGTTTTATCTTCATACGGAGTTTGTCTCATATCTGCCTCGCGAGACCAGTATTGTTTTCTCTCTTCCTGCGTGAGCATGCAGCTTTGTAGGATGTGTTGCACGGTCATGGGATGCTCCTCGCGTGGACATCTGTCATTTGTCCAAATCCTCATTTTGTTGTAAAGATGACCCTTGAGTCTGTTATGCCCAGTTCTCAGTCTGAAAATGATGACTTGCTCATCTCTAGTTAAATTATAGTAGCTGTCTTCTTTTCGGAAGTCGGGGTGTGGATCAGCCCATTTTCCACTGGCATTGGCTTTAATTATGGTCTTGGCCTCATTATATGTGAGCTCAGGTTTGTTTGTGGGGATGCTCCTCCACGCTTTGCTAGTTTTTCTGCAGCTTCATTGCCTTCAATGCTGCAGTGGGATTAAATCCACTGAATGAGCAGCCTTGGGTGTTCTGCTGAGAGCTGTGTCAGGGAGAACATACATTGCTCGAGATCTTCATCTTTGTATTGTTTTAGCGCTGCTAATACTGACGCGGCATCAGTCAGGAGTACTATGTTATCTTGATGGACATAGTCATCTTGGATTACAAGGTCAGCTGCGGCCTTCAGTGCCTATGCTTCCGCTCAGCCATCTGTAAATGCATGGATCCATGTTTCTGACGCGTTTACTCTTCTACGATATTTGTCCGTGGTAAATTTCCGTTCTGAATCTGTTCCTTCATCCTTTTACACTCTATTGTTTCTACCATTACAGGGACATTGACTTTTTTTTTGTCCATGGTTGAGTTTGAACAAGCTCAACATGTCTGACCAGTATATTGTGCCTGACCCTAACTAACATGTCTGACCAGTATATTGTGCCTGACCCTAACTAACATGTCTGACCAGTATATTTTGCCTGACCCTAACTAACATGTCTGACCAGTATATTGTGCCTGACCCTAACTAACATGTCTCATCAGTATAGTGTGCCTGACCAGACGTTAGTCTTCCTCCCCGTTCTTCTCAAATCTCCCTCATATCTTCATTCTTGAATCTTCTTCTTCTTCTTCTTCTTCTTCATCGTACGCTGTTTACAGCGATATTTACGTTGCACTGATTTAATTTGTTAGCCAGTGGCTCAGTGCATCCGATTTCAACAGGCGTTTCTGTAGGGTTGCCCTCCTTAGCCTTTGGCTGTCCCCAGCCTAACTGCAAGGCAGCAGTTGTTTTTGGTCAGAGTTGTCTCTCTTGGGAAGTTGTCTTGCAGGACTATCGAGTCTTCCCTACTCGTGTCTATAGCGTTTGGCAATGATATGATGGACTATGTACTAGTTTGTACTATCCCGGAAGAGAGGCAGTCCAGTGTGACTTTTTCCCAGGATCGTCACGTCCTTCCAGAAACGTAGCATATGCATATGAGTGAGGTATCTTTTTGCTCGCTTTATTTTCTCGGCTCATCTGCAGTGATGGTACGCTTAGCATTCCCCGCCACCCGGGAACTTGTCACCATAGGACAGGAGGTGCAATGTCCGCTGGACTGCATCTCTTCTGCGTCCATTGGAATGACTGATAGCAGACAGATGCAAAGAGCGAGGAAGGAGTGCATTTTACCAGGTGCATTCCTGCGGCTCGATCGGGCCGGGACACAAGCCCCAGCCATGTCGTAGCCTCCCATCTCAGCGGCGCTGAGATTTTGGGCGGGATTCTGGCTTAGAGGCGTTCGGCCGTAATCCCTCAGATGGTAGCTTATCAGCCAAGCACGTGGACCAAATGTCAGCCCCCTGTGATTCCTCTCGAAATAGTGCATTTGACCAGGTGACAAGCCTAGTCTTGCACGGAGATGTTGTCGGCCTAGGGAGCGGACATATCTCATGGTCAAGGGTTGAGTCTCAGCAGTTCGCAGTGAGGTAGCTGATCTACTGCTTAGGGCACCCGATCGAGAACTAAGTCTTCTACAAATGATTTCATTCCTCATCGCCGTATGGGGTGAATATCGAGCAGCTTCCCGCCCGCTTTTATCAGCGGGCGGCAGAGACCTCATTCTGCGGCTTGACCGGGCGGGGCTGGAGCGTGGCCCCCAGGTCCCCACCATATCGAAGCCTCCCTTTGCATTCGTGCTGGGCTGCTTTTGGGCGGGATTTTTGGCTTAGAGGCGTTCGGCCGTAATCCCTCACCTTGCACCGTTGGCTTATCCGCCTAGTACGTGAACCAAGTGTCTGCGGCTCCTCTCGGGCTTAGCAGGATTACCGTAGCAAAGCCCTGTCATTAGTAGGGTAAAACTGACCTGTCTTCAGAGGGTCTATTTCCAGCACCCGTTCAATATTTGCCAGACCGTATCAATAGAGGGCTTTTAGTTTGTCAATGGCCAAGTTGCTTGAGCCTGCAATTTCTGCAGGGTGAAGACTAGATTACCGTAGCAGGCGCTCTTTCATTTGGGGGTTTGTAGACTGACCTGTCTTCCCTGGGTCTAATACCAGCACATGTTCACTATTAGACCCATCGAAGGTGCTCTCTTTTGACAGTCATTCTACATTATTGGCGTGTTTAGTCAATTTAAGCCTCAGGCTCCACTCCTGATAGTGCTCTTCCGTCAATTCCTTTATCAAACACTAGATGCAGACCAACCGAGCCACAGGGGGCATAACCCAAGATTTCTGAGGGTCTAAATCCAGCACCAGTTCCATATTAGACCCCAGGAAAGTGGTCTCGGCATGTCAGTCATTTCAGTGTTGGCCGTGTTGAGTCAAATTATGCCGCAGGCTCCACTCCTGGTGGTGCCCTTCCGTCAATTCCTTTAAGTTTTAGCTTTGCAACCATACTTCCCCCGGAACCCAAACACTTTGGTTTCCCGGAAGCTGCCCGCAGAGTCATCGAAGCAACTCCTGCGGATCGCTAGTCGGCATCGTTTATGGTCAGAACTACGACGGTATCTGATCGTCTTCGCGCCTCTGACTTTCGTTCTTGATTAATGAAAACATTCTTGACAAATGCTTTCGCAGTAGCTCGTCTTGCGGCGATCAAAGAATTTCACCTCTAACGCCGCAATACGAATGCCCCCGTTTGTCCCTGTTAATCATTACTTCCAGTTCCGAAAACCAACAAAATAGAACCGAGGTCATATTCCATTATTCCATGCACCATTATTCAGGCAGCCGAGGCCTGCTTTGAACACTCTAATTTTTTCAAAGTAAACGCGCCGGCCACCCAGGACGCTCAGCGAAGAGCACCCGTGGGAGAGAGCCGGCAGACGGTAGGGCAGGAGACAACGGGCAGTGAACCGGTGCGAGCCGGACCGCCCGCCTGCGCCTGAGATCCAACTACGAGCTTTTTAACTGCAACAACTTTAATATACGCTATTGGAGCTGGAATTACCGCGGATGCTGGCACCAGACTTGCCCTCCAATAGATCCTCGTTAAAGGGTTTAAAGTGTACTCATTCCAATTACGGGGCCTCGAAAGAGTCCCGTATTGTTATTTTTCGTCACTACCTCCCCGTGCCAGGAGTGGGTAAGTTGCGCGCCTGCTGCCTTCCTTGGATGTGGTAGCCGTTTCTCATGCTCCCTCTCCGGAATCGAACCCTGATTCCCCGTTACCCGTTACAAACATGGTAGGCATGTCACGTACCATCGACATTTGATAGGGCAGACATTTGAAAGATGCGTCGCCGGCACATGAGGCCATGCGATCAGCACAAAGTTATCCAGAGTCACCAGTGGGGACGCCGCAACCCCGCGAGGGGAAACGACGATTGGTTTTGAACTAATAAAAGCGCTCTTTCCGCGAGGGTCGGAGCTTGGTAAGCATGTATTAGCTCTAGAATTGCCACAGTTATCCAAGTAGGATCGTGTCATCTAAGGAACCTCGACTGATTTAATGAGCCATTCGCGGTTTCACCGTGAGACAGTGTGAACTTAGACATGCATGGCTTAATCTTTGAGACAAGCATATGACTACTGGCAGGATCAACCAGATATCTGTCGGAGACGTACGTACAGCACACACCGGTCGGCGGAGGAAGGGTGTGTTAAAAGCCTCACTGGGACGGCCGCAGGGACCGACTGACAGGACGGACGGACGGTTGTTCCACCCGTCCCTCACTCCGTCGACCTAGGACCGCCTGACAGGGGCCTCCCACACGCACCAGACGACCGACCGACCGGGCTCGCTCGAGGAGGGATGGCAGCGCTCTGTGCAGAACGGATCCCAACGACCTCGGCGATGAATTTCACTGGGACTAGAGACAATTTGGCCTGCCGGCCTGCCCTTCTCCGTAGGAGAACGCAGGGCCTCGAGGCACGATTCCTGCTTTCCATTTGCCGGTCACAAGCTCTTTGCGAGAGTCGGACCACCAGCGAGACGTACTGTCGAGCTCTGCTATAAGCCTTAGATAAATCACCACGGACGGACCACGTTTCCTGATACGGACCAGACGAGCGCACCTCGGTGGAGGAGCCGCTACAACAAACCGCTTCCAATTCGCTCTACGGGGAAAGGCAGGCGAGCGTTTTCCTCAAGCCCGCGCTATTGCTCCGCCTGGCGGGACTGAGATCGCTTTACGAACACTGGTTGAAATTGAGTCGCTGCGGCGAGACAACTACCCCAGATCATTCTTGAATCACATTTCTGCCATTCATTTTCTTTCTCTTCCATAGTTACATTTATATTAAAGATGATATTGTGGTGCAATTAATAACTTTTATTATTTTGGTTTCAGATAATGCAACCGTCCTAGGCTCATCTATTATTGTTGTCTTCTCCGTGACCATTTTGTCCTTGCTCTTGAACTTGGCATTATCGTGACAATGTGCAGTTGATCGCAGACCCCATACAGTCAAGCTGGAGATGTTACGTTTTGCATAACTGCTATAGTGCTATAGCCACAACATAATAGGACTGCCTTGTATATTAGAGCACTGTAGAAAATACATGCTGTACATTTGCCTAGTTATTTTTTCAAAGTTAGTTTTCTCAAATTATTGTTGTTCTGCTATTGATAATTTCAAACATAATGTGTTTTCAAGAAGGTTTTGAAACTCTAAATATGGAATGTGAATTGCTGAAAATATACAGCTTGTATTCTATTTTACTTATGCAGAAATATCATTATATACGACAACAAAATTACACATTAAAAAAAAAAAATTAAAAAGATGAAAGTAGCCAAGTTTATCTACATAAATATATGATTGCCTCTTTGTCACTCCACATGGAGCATAGGTTCATCTCCGAAGCTGTCATTTTACTTCGTCTATTTCTTATCTCCATTAAAAACAAGTTATTTGGTCTTTTATTCCTGATTATATAAGCTCTTTCCAACACTAGAATACTCCTCACCCAGCAGGCTTTTCATCTGTGTGAATGATGGCCAGTGCAAGCCATAAGTTGCAGAGCCTTCTAACCTACCGTACTGGAATTGACATCCTGGTATTCTTCCTCTACTTCTTCATGTATTCTCAATTTCCCACTAGCAAGCACTGAAAAGGGCTTTGCAAGTAGGATGTTGTTTGGAGAATGGAATGCGTTGTCGTAGTTTACAGTTGACTAATATTTGCACCTTTCAGTCCGACACATCAAACTTCACCAGGCATTCTTTAGCACCAGGTTAGCCTTCCCTCTTCAATCCCTTCTACTTAGCCAGTCTACTCAGTTGCAGCCTGTTGTCCAGGATCACTGCATGGAGGTGTAGAAAGGTCTTGGCAGCCCTGGTTCACTGACCCTGATGCTGGCAGTCAGCTATGGGTCACTGACTGCTGAAGTTCATGCACTGCTCATTCTAGTGTTCAATCAGGGAGATCTATGTCTGATGTGAGGTAGCCAAGATATAATTTTGTTCTGTAAATCCACATGGTTGACACTTTGAGTGCGCCATCCCACATCTACCCTGGTTTACCTTTTGGACTCGCATCTGACTATTAGTAGTAAGTTTCTTGGTGGTTTCCATCTTGTAACTGGACCTGGGCAAGGCTCCTAGATGGATTAAACAGTACTGCTAGTTGCCTCTTATGGCATGCTCTCAGCTAAAAATGTTTTTAGTTTATCATAATGGAATGTTGAAACAGCTAAATATGTTTATTTGTCATAATGCTAGCCTGAAATAGCTAAATGTTTCATGTTTATTTGTTATAATAAATGCTACGCTGAAATGGCTGTGTCTTGTTTATTTGTCATACTGCTACCCTGAGATAGCCATATCTTGTTTATTTGTCATACTGCTACCCTGAGATAGCCATGTCTTGTTTATTTGTCATATTGCTACCCTAAGATAGCTAAATATGTCTTTTATCAAAATATTAGTGAAACAGCTACAAATTTGAAATCAATAAATATTATTTTTTGTTTGTCATAATGCTACTGAAAAAGCTAAATATGTTTTATGTTTATTTGTCATAATTTTACTATGAAATAGCTAAATATGTTTTATGTTTATGTGTCATAATATTATCCTAGCTAGTAGCTAAATATATTTTATTTGTCATGTTACCCTAAAATTGTTATTTTTGTTTTATTTGTCAATGTTACCATAAAATAGGAAAATATTTGTTGTTTTTTGTTCTTTTCCTTCTTAATATGACATTGACAGAGCTAAACTACGTTATGTTTAGTTGTCATAATGTGGCCTTTAAACAGCTAATTGTGTATAATGTGACTGACCATGCATCAGCTAATACCATTTCATGTTTATATGACAATAAAACAGCAAAGTATGATGTATGTTTATGTGACATAATGGTTTTCGTGAAACAGCTGCATGTGTTTCATTTGTTATAATTCTATTTTGGAGCAGCTGCAAACGATTATGATTAATTACAATAAAATTACGTTTCCTTCTGATCCCTAGAAAAAAAAACAATTATGCCCTTTTTATTCTCATAAAATGAGTGTACTTGATGAGAGGTCACAGAAATTGGAATTGAAAATACACAGAGAAAGAACACAAGGTTTGGTAATAAATACAACTTACGATAATCAGATTGTTAGGGGGACGTCATGGCCTAGTGGTTTAGTGGCACGGCTCACAACTGGAAGGTGCTGGGTTCGATCCCCATCACAGCACCGGCCGTTACCCCGGGGAAGCAAACCCTTAGAAAATGCAGGAGGAAGCAGACACTTACATAAAATGCATGCTGAAGTCGGATACACTGGGCCGACAGGCGCAAAATAAAAACCACAGTGCAACGCACACTGCCTTGCAAATAAGAGAAATAAGCGAACGCAAATAAAAAAAAAAAAAAAAAAAAAAAGATTGTGTTAGAAGACACTCCTACAAGATGTGAAATCATTCCATGTATCTTGGCAGCAATATAGACAAAGTACGAGGTACAGATAAAGATTTGAAAATAAGAATATAAAAGACGATGGGAGCTTTCCTGGTGTTGAGGACCTTATGGAAACCAAAAGAACTAAAGTCTAACACACAAAAAACCAATTTTTAACCCAATGCAAAGTCCGCTTTTTTGTATGGCTCTGAAACATGGAGGACAGCAAATACAAAACAGAAAAAAGTACAGACTTGCCATCACAAAATAGAGAGATTGAAATGGTATGATAAAGGTCACTAAAGTTGAACTGTTGAAAAGAACTAGATATCAGTGGAACGTGATGTGAGGAGATTGCATTGGCATTGGATAGGAGACCTTTAAAAAACCAGCTGTTAGCATTATAAAACAGTCTTTGCTCTGGAATTCCCAAGACAAAAGAAATAGAGGCAGACTAAAACACACATGCAGAAGAGAGCTGGAGACAAGCATAAAGAAAACTGGAAAGATGTGAACAGAACTGGAATGGATGACAGATCAGACCAAGTCAAAATGGAGTATAATTATTAAAGATCTGCTTCACAGGGAACTGCAAGACATTTGATTGGCTGCATTATAACAGACTGTGTTATTCCTATGTTAATTTGAATATTTTGTAACTATGCATATTAGCCAGGTGACATATAATCTTGTAACATATTTACAGTTTTGGATTATTTAGATTTGGAATTATTTGTTTTCTGTCTTGTATTTTGAAACTCTTTATTGCACAATTTGTCTTCGTTGGTTTTAGTAATAATTGATGATAACATGTTTCAACCTTCAGAAGTGTCAGACATTTTGAATGTTGCATGTAAGATGAAACAAGGGATGGTAGCTTTGTTCTTTGTTACTGTACTATTTATTGACTTTATTTCCATTGCTGTAGTATTCAATGGGATTTTAGGCTGAGAACTAGAGACCGCCTCACCACGTCATGTACTGGATATGTTTTTATTTCACCCCCACCAGAAAAACAACTTATGCCTCACCAGGGATTCGATCCACTGCCTTCCTTGTCAGCAGACAGACATTCAAACCATTCAGCTACGTGCTCTTTTTTGTCGACTCTTTGAGTATCTATGGTCATGGTAGATATCTCAAATGGAGACCGAGGATAGGGTGGACTAGTAGTTAAATGACACCGCTCACAATTTGAAGGTGCTGGGATATGATACCCTTAGTCTTGTCCTATGTCTCAGAGCCATATAGCAGAACTGACTTAAGCTTCGTGTTACACAGCATAATCTTATTCTTCATGGAGAATGCTGCAGAGTTCAACATTGAATGTAGAGAGTTGAAAGCAAATTGGGCCTTGTTAATCCTGGCATTAACATCTTGGTTTGCTGCTCAGTCTTTATCAATGTTACTTTCCAAATAGGTCACATTATCTGACCATTAATCTTGATGGAATCTCTTTGTTTGTCATTTATTCTAATTTCCTTTGCTCTGTTCACAGTAATCAGACGTTTATATAAACTACACTAATTTAGTGTAACTCTATTTAACATGTAATGGCATTAGTAAGGAGCATACAACAGACCTTTTTTTCCAACTTTCCTAACAGAAGGTATAATTAAGTTCTTAGTCGACCTGTACTTCTACAGTGGCAGATACCCCTGTGCAGGTCCCAGCTCTGGTATGACCTGGATGAAGCTGGGAGAAGGGTTTCCTGCTTAGCGGGCTAGGCTCAAGCAACTTAATACTCCGCTGCGTTGGGACAAGCGCTTACGGAGGGTGGTTAACCGATGTGCGAGTCCATCTTAATAGACTCAAACCCTAGAGAAAAGTAGACCCCCAGCCTGTTAGGCGCATCTATGCTGTTCTAAACAAACCACCTTTTCAGCATCTTATATCTAAATAATATTTTGATATGCACAGACGATTTGCAGGTCAAGACCTTGATCACATAATGTTGTCTAGTTGAATCCTTTGTTAAACATCTCTTGTCTACACTTGCACTTTCTTTCCCATTTCTATATCATTTGAGTATGTTTGCTTTCATTTGTCAACAACATTTATTATTGTACCTTTTTTCGGTTAAAAAAAAATCTACATTTTCTCTTTACCAATTAATATCATCTTCTGGACATTTAATATTTTGTTATTTAGTTGAAAAATATATATTAAACTGCCGCAGTTTATGTGAATATTTTTGATACACTTAAAATGCACTTGCATATTGTTTTCAAATCTGGCCTCTATATTTGGTCTCAAATACTGGTAAAGAGCTGGCTACATTCATTAGCTTATGTCCTGGAGTAGCCTCGTTTATGATATATTTGCTCATATTTTCTGGAACACATTCCTGCAATATACTTACTGGCATTTCTTGGAGTAACCTTCTAACAATATAATTACTTACATTTCTTGGAGTAACCTTCTAACAATATAATTACTTACATTTCTTGGAGTAACCTTCTAACAATATACTTACTGGCATTTCTTGGAGTAACCTTCTAACAATATACTTACTGGCATTTCTTGGAGTAACCTTCTAACAATATAATTACTTACATTTCTTGGAGTAACCTTCTAACAATATAATTACTTACATTTCTTGGAGTAACCTTCTAACAATATAATTACTTACATTTCTTGGAGTAACCTTCTAACAATATAATTACTTATATTTCTTGGAGTAACCCTTCTAACAATATACTTGCACTTCTTGGAGTAACCTTCTAACAATATAATTACTTACATTTCTTGGAATAACCTTCTAACAATATACTTGCACTTCTTGGAGTAGCCCTTCTACCAATATATTTGCTTACATTTCTTGGAGTAGCCATTCTACCAATATACTTGCTTACATTTCTTGGAGTAGCCCTTCTACCAATATACTTGCTTACATTTCTTGGAGTAGCCCTTCTACCAATATATTTGCTTACATTTCTTGGAGTAGCCCTTCTACCAATATATTTGCTTACATTTCTTGGAGTAGCCCTTCTACCAATATATTTGCTTACATTTCTTGGAGTAGGCCTTCTACCAATATATTTGCTTACATTTCTTGGAGTAGCCCTTCTACCAATATATTTGCTTACATTTCTTGGAGTAGCCCTTCTACCAATATATTTGCTTACATTTCTTGGAGTAGCCCTTCTACCAATATATTTGCTTACATTTCTTGGAGTAGCCCTTCTACCAATATATTTGCTTACATTTCTTGGAGTAGGCCTTCTACCAATATATTTGCTTACATTTCTTGGAGTAGGCCTTCTACCAATATATTTGCTTACATTTCTTGGAGTAGCCCTTCTACCAATATACTTGCTTACATTTCTTAGAGTAGCCCTTCTCCCAATATATTTGCTTACATTTCTTGGAGTAGCCCTTCTACCAATATACTTGCTTACATTTCTTGGAGTAGCCCTTCTCCCAATATATTTGCTTACATTTCTTGGAGTAACCCTTCTACCAATATACTTGCTTACATTTCTTGGAGTAGCCCTTCTACCAATATACTTGCTTACATTTCTTGGAGTAGCCCTTCTACCAATATACTTGCTTACATTTCTTGGAGTAGCCCTGTCTGCAATATATCTGTTATCATTTCCCAGAAAAGCCAAGTATGCAAGAGGTTGGCTTCTACTTTTGTCTTCTGAAGTTCAAATCATGGCAGTTCTGGTGATGGAATCGTATTCTCTTATTAGGAAATGTCCTATCCAATTCCAGACTTGACCGTTATGGAACTCTGGCCAAACAGTTGTTTGTGTTTGGCCAGAAAAGTTTATGAATCTCCCTTAGATCATTGCGAGGAAAGAGGATACAATGTAGACAATTTCTCTTACTCGCTTTTCAGATTAATTTCTTTGGAAAATACACACAGAAATATTACTAGTTTACGCGGAGCTCACCAGTAATATTAAAAAAAATTAATAAATTATAAAATGCACACGCAACATGAAACAGACAAAATAATAATACTAATTGCCTATCGCAATCTGAGATGATGCCAGTGTTCATCACTGATCATCCAGAAAGTCCCTCATCCATGACAGATGACGCCAGTGTTAATCACTGATCATCCAGAAAGTCCCTCATCCATGACATATGACGCCAGTGTTCATCACTGATCATCCAGAAAGTCCCTCATCCATGACATATGTTGCCAGTGTTCATCACTGATCATCCAGAAAGTCCCTCATCCATGACGCCAGTGTTCATCACTGATCATCCAGATAGTCCCTCATCCATGACGCCAGTGTTCATCACTGATCATCCAGATAGTCCCTCATCCATGACGCCAGTGTTCATCACTGATCATCCAGATAGTCCCTCATCCATGATGCCAGTGTTCATCACTGATCATCCAGATAGTCCCTCATGCATGACGCCAGTGTTCATCACTGATCATCCAGAAAGTCCCTCATCCATTACAGATGACGCCAGTGGTCATCACTGATCATCCAAATAGTCCCTTATCCATGACAAAGATTTCTAAAATCACATTCACAACGTGTCAATAGAGTCTAGTAAAACAGACAGTTCTATCGAAGATGGATGTGTTAAACCAAAAGATAAAATATCGCAGTCAAGCTATAAACTAGCGATATAACACAATCCATTTCGCTACTTGAAAAGCCCTTTTCATGGCTAGGTAGTGGGAAATTGAGAATGAAGAAGAAAAATCGACAGCATCATAACAAATGTTTATTAGCATGCGTTTGTTGCAGACAAAAAATTGCTCATGAAAAAAATTTGGGGCTGAGCGCTGAACAATACATGAACAAAATTTAAGTGGACAACAATGAGCTGTAAAATGCTGACAATGAAATATAACATTAGTGGCATGGAAGCAGTTGTTGTTGGTACGGCACGTTGAGACACAGATGATTTGTAAAAATGATGTACCACAATGGTGGTTAACAAATGGTCTACTTTCAGACAACCTCTAAGCTAGATCATATAAATACCTGTTTAAACATATGTAAATATAACTTGATGCAGTTATAAACCTTATTTCAGTTGGTATGATTGTCTGTTATACTGAAAAATATTAGTTTTCATTTTGTTTCTCTGACAACACATTCACGAACTGACATCCAGTTTTATGATTAAAAGAAAACAATAAAATAATGTCCTTTAAAACATGGAATTATTTTGTTTTCTGTCAAGTCTAGACTTGTTCGCTTTATTCTTGACAAATTTGTGTTTTTGGTTCTGCGTTGCTTTGTTGATGTAGCTGAGGTTTAACTGAGTAGTTGCTGAAATAATCACATGTAAATAAACTTGACGATCAGTTTCTTAAAATGATAGCGAGCCATGCAATTCAGAAGAGCAGTAGACGGAGCATACACTAGAAGTGATAAAGTTAGAGTAGTGGTCATCCTGGTCCACATTGAAAGACATTAGTACTCCTCCCCTTCCTCTGCTCCTCCTTCAGCATCAGCTGAGTCCACTCCAACTTCTTCATAGTCCTTCTCTAATGCAGCCAAATCCTCGCGTGCTTCGGAGAATTCTCCCTCTTCCATACCCTCGCCAACATACCTGAAGATGATAGTATATAAGTAAAGAGATACCTAAATATCAGAATATATTGACGATAACATCATGAAAAAGTTACAGATCAGATGCCGCAACAGATCAGAAACAGAATAAAACTTACATTACAATCGGGGGAACTGAGATGCTAGTCCAGTCAGGGTCAATACACTTACCAAGACCACAATCTGTCTTCCATGTGGTGTTCCCTCGAAACAGGCTGTTTTCAAGGCAGCCTGGCTGACAAAGTGTAGATAGATGTGATCCCCGTTGTACTGAGCGCCACAGAAATGAAGTCAAGCATAGCACAACCGCCTGGAGGGCTGCGGTCTACTTTCATCAGCATGCTCGGGATGTCAGGAAAGCTACTACAACCTGCCACTTATCGTCCTTTTCAGGGCGCACAAAAGAGTAAACTTACTCATTGTGGGCATTCAACAACACACATTATGACCAAAAGGTTTTCATCAAGGACAAGGAACAACACAAATAAAAACACAGAACAATTCATAGCAATAATGATGAAATAGTTTCATAAGAACAAATCTGTTGTGATTGCCACTTGCATAAAAAGGACTAATTGCAATGATAAATTACAGAAATTGAGTTTTGTACATTATAAAGCAAAAGTTCGCAACTGGCTCCTTATAGGAAGCCTGTACCAAATTGATGTGTGCATTCCTGCTGTGGTGATTTCTGTATCAATTTGTATTGTTGTTGTTGGAAGCTACTCGTACTAAGTTCATTTAACTCTTGACATTTCTTTAGTGGTGGCTTTTAGTAGCTCTTCTTACATCCTGGAGAACACTTGAGGTCCTCCTGGCTGTAGTGCAATATGAGGCTACATAGTGAACTCACCACTATGAAGGATTATAGTACTGACACCCACCACGTTGGTGAGACTGCTAAGACACAATCTGTTTCCAGGAACCGTTTGAAGAAGTGAGGTGGGGGTCTTGATCAGTATGTGTCACTTGACCTTGATGTTACTTGTCTCTCCCACCTTGATCAGTATGTCTCACCTGAACCTGGTGTTACTCGTCTCTCCCACCTTGATCAGTATGTGTCACTTGACCTTGATGTTACTCTTCACTCCCACCTTGATCAGCATGTCTCACCTGGCCCTGGTGTTACTCTTCACTCCCACCTTGATCAGTATGTCTCACCTGACCCTGGTGTTACTCTTCACTCCCACCTTGATCAGTATGTTTCACCTGACCCTGGTGTTACTCTTCATTCCCACCTTGATCAGTATGTTTCACCTGAATGTATGTTACTCTTCACTTCCACCTTGATCAGTATGTCTCACAAGACCCTGGTGTTACTCTTCACTCCCACCTTGATCAGTATGTTTCACCTGACTCTGATGTTACTGTTCATATGATTTGGTTGCTAGCTTTATTCATAAACTTCTTTAGTTACCTTTTTCAACATGTTAGGAAGACTTCAGTCATATTTTTTGCTGCCTTGGAATCTCCATGGGTGAATTTTGAGAGTAAATACAGTAAAAGAATGTAGTCAACATGCATTCTACAAACTGCAGCCACATCAGATTAATAAAATACTAAAATTCACAAAAGTATTATTTAAAAAAAACAAGAAAACATCAAAAACAAAAATTGCAGCCATTTTGTACTGACCAGTGGACAAAGGCTCTCTTGGCATACATCAGATCAAACTTGTGATCAAGTCTAGCCCAGGCTTCTGCAATGGCAGTGGTATTGCTCAACATGCACACAGCACGTTGAACTTTGGCAAGGTCACCTCCAGGGACCCCAGTTGGAGGCTGGTAGTTAATACCCACCTGTCAACAAACATGAAAGATAGTTTGTATGGGACTCACACAAAAATGTTGAATTGAATATACATCAATCAGTTCATCACGTAACCCATCAGGTCGTTGGGGCATACTTGAAGACAATCCCACGCCATCTCTCTCAGTTCGCTGCCGCCAGTCATGCCTCACAGAGACAAAGGTTTGGCCACTCAGTGATGTTGTCTGGCCCTCTCTTTTTCCTGGTACGGAACCATGCAGTATAGAATTTGTAATTCCGCTTGACCTTGTGATGTGCCCATACCAAGACATCTTCCGCCTTTTCATAGCTGTGAACAGATCATCAAAAGGCCCAATTGCGTTTTCCACTCTTCGTAGTATTTCTACGTTCGTGACACGATCCTTATATGTAACATTTAAGTCTTCTAAAGCACCTCATTTCCATTGCACGTATTCTGTACTGGATATCTGCAGTAATGGTCCAAGTCTCACAGACATACACAAATATTGAGAGCACCAATGAGCACACTAGTCTAACTTTTCTGCTGAGGGCGAGCCGCTTATCCTGCCATAAGGTTTCAAACGTGTAAGCGCCGCTGTTGTCTGTGCTATTTTGGCAATTATCTCAGGCTGCGGGCCCTCGTAACTGATCAGTGATCCCAGATACTTGAACCGGTGTACAACTTCTAGTTTCTGACCATTTGTTTTTATCCCAGATGTAAACCTTTCCATGTTATTAGACATCAGCTTTGTTTTCTCTGCATTTATCTCCAAGCCATAGCTCTGTCCAATCTACTAATCAGCTCCTGGAGTTCCATTTCTGTGCCTGCTAGACCATCTATATCATCTGCAAATTGTAGGTTTGTAATCGTCTTGTCACCTATTCTGACCGAACCAACATGTCCCTCCTGTGTACAACCCTGCCTCAACCCAACAGACGTGTGGAACCATTCGTCCAGTATTCTGTCTACAAAAACTGCATTTGACACCTTCTCAAAGAGGTTCTCAATTACCTATACACCAATAAAACTAAATAAATATGGAATGAAGCGGTCTTCCCTGTTTCTTCCAATAGGCCACGACTGCAGTTAGTCTCCCTGCAAACAGCCTGCACCAAAGCTGTTATATACCCTTTGCAAATAAGGTTGCTGAAGCATTTGACTATCAATGGTCTTTTAACCCTTTCCAGTCCAGCCAGCAGTTTAACCCTTTCCAGTCCAGCCAGCAGTTTAACCATTTCCTGTCCAACCAACAGTTTAACCCTTTCCAGTCCAGCCAGCAGTTTAACCCTTTCCAGTCTAACAGCAGTTTAACCCTTTCCAGTCCAGCCAGCAATTTAACCCTTTCCAGTCCAGCCAGCAGTTTAACCCTTTCCAGTCTAACAGCAGTTTAACCCTTTCCAGTCCAGCCAGCAGTTTAACCCTTTCCAGTCTAACAGCAGTTTAACCCTTTCCAGTCCAGCCAGCAGTTTAACCCTTTCCAGTCCAGCCAGCAGTTTAACCATTTCCTGTCCAACCAACAGTTTAACCCTTTCCAGTCCAGCCAGCAGTTTAACCCTTTCCAGTCTAACAGCAGTTTAACCCTTTCCAGTCCAGCCAGCAATTTAACCCTTTCCAGTCCAGCCAGCAGTTTAACCCTTTCCCATCTAACAGCAGTTTAACCCTTTCCAGTCCAGCCAGCAGTTTAACCCTTTCCAGTCCAGCCAGCAGTTTAACCCTTTCCCATCGAACAGCAATTTAACCCTTTCCAGTCCAGCCAGCACTTTAACCATTTCCAGTCCAGCCAGTAGTTTAACCCTTTCCAGTCCAGCCAGCAGTTTAACCATTTCCAGTCCAGCCAGTAGTTTAACCTTTTCCAGTCCAGCCAGCAGTTTAACCCTTTCCAGTCCAGTCAGCAGTTTAACCCTTCCAGTCTAACAGCAATTTAACCATTTCTAGTCTAACAGCAGTTTAACCCTTTCCAGTCCAGCCAGCACTTTAACCATTTCCAGTCCAGCCAGCAGTTTAACCATTTCCAGTCCAGCCAGCAGTTTAACCATTTCCAGTCTAGTCAGCAGTTTAATTCTTTCCAGTCCAGCCAGCAGTTTAACCCTTTTCAGTCCAGCCAGCAGTTTAACCATTTCCAGTCCATCTAACAGTTTAACAAGCCTTTCTTGCTGGCTGAACTGCAAAGGGTTAATGGTTGTTGGATGAAACTAGATCAATATTCCATAGTTGCAGTAGAGTGCAATGAAATATAAGTAGTTAATGATGACTCTTTTTTGGGGAAGTGTCTGGCTGCAATCTGTAACATGTCTTTCTTGCCTTCAAATACTCTGGAGTTGTAACGGTTCAGAATGGGTGTAACAAAGACGTTGCCTATTTGAAGGGTGCATATTAGGCCCATATTATTTTGTAACCCACGGCACTTAGTGGATGATGTGGTCAGCACGCCGGATGCCATTACTTCCCGGACTGAACCGGTACTATTTAAGGCTGGGTCGACCCGGGAGCCATTGTGGTCTGAAAATACATTTCTGCCTCAACTGGGGAATGAATCCAGGACCACTCAGATGCAAAGCCAACGCGCTAACCACTGTGCTACGCAGCTCTCTATTCGAAGGGCAGCAACTAGTAAACTTTTTCATGTCATAAATATAGGATTCCTCAGAAGAAGAGAAATAAGTAAGAAAGCTAAGATGACTGTGTACCATTTTTGATTTATGGATGTGAGATATAGGCAATGATAACAACCCAGAACAGGTGACTTTAAGCCTCTGAAATGAGATCTAAGGAAGGTGGCCCAGGTAATGAGAACAGACAATGTTCACAAACCCACAATCTCGAAATCCAGCCCTTGCAGACGTGAGCGGAGCAGCCACATCTTTGGTGATTTGATCTCATGTCTGCAGAATGATTGATGATCAGCTAGCATGGGCGTCATGGGAAGCAAGGAGTCAAGGATGACCCAAAGTCTGCTGGGATGACAACCTAAGACAGTCCAGGGTAAAAGAAGAGTGACTAAGTAAGTAAGGTAGAAGACTTTACACCCCAGGGTAGAAGTGGAGTGACTAAGTTAGTAAGGTAGAAGACTTTACACCCCAGGTAGAAGTGGAGTGACTAAGTTAGTAAGGTAGAAGACTTTACACCCCAGGTAGAAGTGGAGTGACTAAGTTAGTAAGGTAGAAGACTTTACACCCCAGGTAGAAGTAGAGTGACTAAGTAAGTAAGGTAGAAGACTTTACACCCCAGGTAGAAGTAGAGTGACTAAGTAAGTAAGGTAGAAGACTTTACACCCCAGGTAGAAGTGGAGTGACTAAGTTAGTAAGGTAGAAGACTTTACACCCCAGGTAGAAGTAGAGTGACTAAGTAAGTAAGGTAGAAGACTTTACACCCCAGGGTAGAAGAGGAGTGACTAAGTTAGTAAGGTAGAAGACTTTACACCCCAGGGTAGAAGAGGAGTGACTAAGTTAGTAAGGTAGAAGACTTTACACCCCAAGGTAGAAGAGGAGTGACTAAGTTAGTAAGGTAGAAGACTTTACACCCCAGTGTAAAAGAGGAGTGACTAAGTTAGTAAGGTAGAAGACTTTACACCCCAGGGTAGAAGAGGAGTGACTAAGTTAGTAAGGTAGAAGACTTTACACCCCAGGTAGAAGTAGAGTGACTAAGTTAGTAAGGTAGAAGACTTTACACCCCAGGTAGAAGTAGAGTGACTAAGTTAGTAAGGTAGAAGACTTTACACCCCAGGTAGAAGTAGAGTGACTAAGTTAGTAAGGTAGAAGACTTTACACCCCAGGTAGAAGTGGAGTGACTAAGTTAGTAAGGTAGAAGACTTTACACCCCAGGTAGAAGTGGAGTGACTAAGTTAGTAAGGTAGCAGACTCTGCATCTCAGAGGAGTGACTAAGTAAGTATGTATTTCTTGCAATAAGGCTCATCAGTCCCCTGGTGGGCCGTTATTCGATTCTAGATTGTCTGTTGCTTTACTTTCTGTTCTGCTGTCTGTTTTCCACTTTCACTGTTTGATGTGTGCTTCTGACATTCTCTCCTGCTGTCTAATGTGAGCTTTCCCCTTTCTCTCCTGACATCTAGTGTGAGCTTTCCCCTTTCTCTTCTGCTGTCTAGAGTGTGCTTCTCTCTTTGTCTTCTGCTCCCTGATGTGCACTTTTACACTTCCTCTTCTGCTCCCTGATGTGCACTTTTACCCTTCCTCTTCTGCTCCCTGATGTGCACTTTTACCCTTCCTCTTCTGCTCCCTGATGTGCACTTTTACCCTTCCTCTTCTGCTCCCTGATGTGCACTTTTACCCTTCCTCTTCTGCTCCCTGATGTGCACTTTTACCCTTCCTCTTCTGCTCCCTGATGTGCACTTTTACACTTCCTCTTCTGCTCCCTGATGTGCACTTTTACCCTTCCTCTTCTGCTCCCTGATGTGCACTTTTACCCTTCCTCTTCTGCTCCCTGATGTGCACTTTTACCCTTCCTCTTCTGCTCCCTGATGTGCACTTTTACACTTCCTCTTCTGCTCCCTGATGTGCACTTTTACACTTCCTCTTCTGCTCCCTGATGTGCACTTTTACCCTTCCTCTTCTGCTCCCTGATGTGCACTTTTACCCTTCCTCTTCTGCTCCCTGATGTGCACTTTTACCCTTCCTCTTCTGCTCCCTGATGTGCACTTTTACACTTCCTCTTCTGCTCCCTGATGTGCACTTTTACACTTCCTCTTCTGCTCCCTGATGTGCACTTTTACCCTTCCTCTTCTGCTCCCTGATGTGCACTTTTACCCTTCCTCTTCTGCTCCCTGATGTGCACTTTTACCCTTCCTCTTCTGCTCCCTGATGTGCACTTTTACACTTCCTCTTCTGCTGTCTTCTGCTAAAAGGTAGTGAAATTCTTACGCCAATAATGTCCTTCATGAAGGAGGCCCCTCCATTATCTAAAAACCCCAACAGGTTTCTCTGCACACTCGATTGCAGGTATATACAAATAAGGACCTCTATATCTCCAGAGGTAGAGAGTAGAAGTGTTCCAGTGTACTCATCTGTAAATGGATACAGGAAAGCAAGGTAGCGAGGAAGAAAACCTGTCATCCT
This sequence comes from Ariolimax columbianus, assembly GCA_036924085.1. Classification (NCBI taxonomy): domain Eukaryota; kingdom Metazoa; phylum Mollusca; class Gastropoda; order Stylommatophora; family Arionidae; genus Ariolimax; species Ariolimax columbianus. Next base: position 82,650,776 of record JAVGWX010000010.1, read on the forward strand.
GCCTCAAACCTAGTTCAAAGAATCCATCCCAGATGGCAGTGTCTACTATGGGATTCCAATTACCTGTTTTTTACCTCTGAGCTCAACAAACTTTCAGGAAGGTCAAGGCTATGAATACCTTAAATCCAGTTGGGCACCAATCAACAAACTGGATTGTTCGCTTGGTCTTGATGGTGGCAATGGCAGCATTGACATCCTTGGGCACCACATCGCCCCTGTACAGCATGCAGCAGGCCATATACTTGCCGTGGCGTGGGTCACATTTGACCATCTGATTGGCTGGCTCAAAACAAGCGGTGGTGATCTCAGCGACAGAAAGCTGCTCATGGTAAGCCTGTAGAAGGTATCAGCGAGATGGATAATTTTGTTAAATGATGTATATAGAACAACGAGAGATAGAATGATTGACATCATTAAAATATTGTGAAAAATACTTCCTATGCCAGATATATAGCAAGACATAAAATGTGATGGTTAGGTCATCTCATGAGATTGGAACCAAATAAACTACCAATGTATGTTTATAACAATAGATATGGTTTTAGCACACAAGGAAGACAACAATGACAAATGGATAGATGATATAATAGAAATCCTGCAATAAAATTGGCTTACAACAACCAATGCAACACACATGGCTCAGGAGAGGAAACACCAGCTCTCCCAAGTTTGAAGTCAAGTAAAGGTTTGTCTCATTGTAGTTATACTACTGTCAAGGAATGAAGTATACTCAGCCCTCCGCAGAATGGGTCTTAGAGACACCGTCACGTGCGATTGTAGAGCACCCTAGCAAACACCAGAACATATCCTGTAGGAAATTTCCCACTTATGCAGACCAAAGAGAGGCAGTCTGGTCCGGGGTAGCGAACGTGCTTGAAAAGCTGGGGAGGACCGGCAAGGACTTGAAACTCATAGTCTCCTTTGTGAACCTAACTGGGTTAGAAGCACAGCATCAGTTGATCAAAGAGGAAATATACTAAGCTACAGCGTGTATGAGGTAGGGTGACAAGTGACTTTCCTTGCTGCCTTTTTCTTTGCTAGTCGCATGTCAGCACCCATTTACAGCTGGGTTGACTTAAACCAGCACAATCATTTTTTAATGTTAAACCAGCCTTATAAACTATCCTCAAGGGACCTCTCAATAATGGAAATGAACTCTGTGGTAATAGTTTTACAAGAATGAAATCACAACAGTTGTGGTGGTTGCTGCCAGAGAGCTAATCTACCATTAAGGTTAATTGTTTAAGAGAAAAAGGGCATATAAGTTTAAACATCTTCATATTAGAGATTTTGACCTGCCAAAGATGGATGTGTCAGACCGAAAAGTGCAAATATTGCAGTCGGTACAAATATTGCAGTCACGCTGCAAACTACAGACAACACATTCCATTCTCTAGACTACATCCTGCTTCTTGCAAAGCCCTGTTCAGGGCTTGGTAGCGGGAGATTGAGAACGACGCAGAAGAAGGAGGAGAGATTTTGAGTCTTGAAAGATTGGAAGAGCTGACAAGAGGGACACAATCTAAAGGTTTATTTAGGTTTAAGCTGGACAGTGAGAAACTTTCAAAGATAAGACGGTTTGTTACTCCAGATAGATTTGTGTGTGAGTGAGAGTTGCTGTATAGACGTCTCTGTCAACATAGATAACCCCTTCCCCCCCCCCATGTCCACATTTGTTCACTTTTTACATACCCCTCCCTCCCCCTTCTCCTGTGGATGTCTTTAATGGATAGCCCCTATTCACAATCCTCTTTAGTCAGATGCTTGGTGAAAAACAGTGATTTCCCAGTGTCGGGTGCTGAGATCCAGATGGATGAGCTAATGAAACTGGTAAAGGATTCTATTAAGGATGATGCGACAGAATACCATACACATGTAATATCTGTCCAATTAAAAATTAAATAGGTTTCACCCCTTTGATAAATTAATTGCCAGCCCAGTTCCCTATTCTGAAGAATGAGCCGTACCCCAAAGTTATAATATTAGACTAGGGTAAGTCTAATGTTACCTACAATTTATCTTCTGCCTTAAATCATCTAACAAATGACAAGTTAAACAAATACAATGGGCTGGACAACCAATACAATATGTAAGGTGGTAGCCATTAGCCAGAGAGTGGTAGAGAATGTGTGAATCACAGCATGCCTATTATGACAAATAATATTCACGTTGCTGCCCATACAAATTACTTCCCTTCTCCTGTTACTCTTTTTTTTTTTAAGCAATGATTGATATTGCCTTCTAACACAATCATTTTTACTACTGACTGCTTTTTGTTGTTTGGTGGAAGTCAGATCTGTTCTGTAATTTATTGAAGAATATAATGCTTTATCTCTTGTCATTGTTTGCATGGTTCTTGTATTTTTCAAACAATTCCTGTCTTGCAGCAAACTTTCATCTAATCTTTGTGCATGATATTAAAGAATGAATGATGTCACTGGTTTCTGTAGCTATGTGCTGTTTCTATTATCAATAATAACATAAATAAGTATTTGTCAGTTATTATAGGGACACAGATACAAGACAAAGTACATTACAACAAATAGGCCTTTATCAGGGCCTAAGTTCATCACAAATTAAAATATCTTGATCTTGATGATTCGTTCCTCAGCCTCGCTGCGGATCCCAACTTTGTCTCCATTGGACTGTCTTTTGGCCACGGAAGTCCAGTGTGTGGTAAGTGGTCCTCTAGAGGCATCTCAGATGTTGCAGTGTACAGCAAGGGAGTCAGACCAACACATTGGAGGTCTTCTCCGCGGTCTCTTCTTACCTCGAGGGTGCCAGACTGCTGTCGCTATGCTCCATCGACCATCTTAACATATGACCTATGTTTTGCCATGTCTGCATAGATTACCGCATCCTTCACCAGGGACAATCGTCTGATGTCAGAATTGTGGAGACCTTGCATACGTTGGTTTCGGAGAGTGATTCCGACCGAGCGTCTCTCAAGGGAGGCCTGGATCACTCAATTTGTACTCTAGTGATTTTGGAAGAGTTCACGTCTGACCACCATAGCACATTGCAAGGAATACAGTGGAATTGAAATATCTAGCTAGTCCAAGTGATACAGACAGTAAAGAATGTCATAATACTCAAATTAGATTTATCAGCAATGCTTGAGATACTTCAAGACACTCTATAGCATCTATTAACTCACTCATTTAGTATATATTTTTGTTACTGGATTAAGTAGCCAACCTAGTGCTTAATCCTCATTAGCTGCCTTTTGAAAACCAGACCCTAATTAAACATGAGAGCTCTTCATACTGGATGCTGAAATTCATTTATCATTTTATACATATTCCATGTAAAACAATAATTTATTGCTTCCATAAATGCAAATTTATACCATTATTATAAAACAATTTAAAATAGGAAGCACCCAGAACCATTAGGGGAACAAACCACACTTTTATAGGTAATGCAAAGAATAGAAATGTTATTTCCCTTCAGACAGTACAAATTAAAGTTCCGTTAAATGTCTTTAAATTTTAAATCCAACAAAAGAAAACCCCCACCTGCATTTAGATTACATTTTTGTATGATGTATCTTTACGATGAAGACATTTCCCTTTTCCATACGTATTCGGATGTAACATCCGCATCTAGCAAGATTAGTGCGCCAATTCATTGGACCTATGGGCCAGTGCATCCAATTTCCAACATACATTTCTGCCGTTTGCCTTCGTAGTTCTTGGCTACACCATCTGAATGCAGGACAACAGGTTTGTGTCCCATTTGGTTTGGTTCCTGCCCTTTGATTTATCCAGCTTTGGAGACCATTCTTATAGTTATACTGTATATATATACTGCAATATCGGATTAAGATTTTGTAGGTCCCTGGAATACAGATACTGTAAGACCCCAAGTAATATATTCAATGTAAGGGTGTCCTTCAGCAGACTTAACCGCTGGTCAGGACTGAATTGTTAGGGACTTCATTATACTAAGCCACAACTTTTGTGAGATGGGGTGACCAGTTCCCTATCATGCTGCCTTTTCCTTCCCAAACCGAAATCAAGACATCAATTTACAACTGGATTTTGGTGGTTGCAGGAATTTAATCCTGTACTTTTGCCACATGAGTGTACTCCTACACTAATCAGATGCTAAACTTCAATATACATTTATTATTAAAAACGAAGCTGCAGAAAATATCACTTCTGGGTTGGAGCCCCCAAAGGCCTTGTCTCAATTCGACACTGCACTGGCATAGATAGCTGTTGTGGTCACTGGGTCACATAAACTCTTCTACCATGAGAAATTAAATGAACGAATGCCCGTACTGGGAAAATGACTGCTGAGCATTTGCTGCAAAACTACCCGACACACGAGGATCAGAAAGAGCAGATGTGGCCATCACCAGTGGCAACACTAGACAAGCTCTATGGCAGTGTCGACAGCCTCAGGATGACGGCTGCTTTTTTCAAAAAAATAATGGTTACTGTCTGACTGCGTACGATGAAGAAGATGAAGAAGAAGAAGAAATGAACTTAATTAAAGGAGTTTGCATTTTTTACTTACTTTTTCGGCAGAAATGACAGGAGCGTATGTTGCCAAAGGAAAATGGATGCGTGGATAAGGCACCAAGTTTGTCTGGAACTCAGTCAAATCCACATTTAGGGCACCATCAAACCGAAGTGAGGCAGTGATAGAAGAGACAATCTGACCAATCAGGCGGTTGAGGTTGGTGTAAGTAGGGCGGTCAATGTCAAGGTTGCGACGGCAAATGTCGTAGATGGCCTCATTATCGACCATAAAAGCACAGTCGGAATGTTCCAGTGTTGTGTGGGTGGTGAGGATGGAGTTGTACGGCTCCACAACGGCTGTAGACACCTGCAACATTTATAACAATAAGATTGTCAGAAATGTGAGAAGAAACAATCATTGCAGATCCATGCAACTGTGAGATGAAATAATAACTGCAGATCTATGCAACTGTGAGATGAAATAATAACTGCAGATCTATGCAACTGTGAGATGAAATAATAACTGCAGATCTATGCAACTATGAGATGAAATAATAACTGCAGATCTATGCAACTGTGAGATGAAATAATAACTGCAGATCTATGCAACTGTGAGATGAAATAATAACTGCAGATCTATGCAACTGTGAGATGAAATAATAACTGCAGATCTATGCAACTGTGAGATGAAATAATAATTGCAGATCTATGCAACTGTGAGATGAAATAATAATTGCAGATCTATGCAACTGTGAGATGAAATAATAATTGCAGATCTATGCAACTGTGAGATGAAATAATAATTGCAGATCTATGCAACTGTGAGATGAAATAATAATTGCAGATCTATGCAACTGTGAGATGAAATAATAATTGCAGATCTATGCAACTGTGAGATGAAATAATAATTGCAGATCTATGCAACTGTGAGATGAAATAATAATTGCAGATCTATGCAACTGTGAGATGAAATAATAATTGCAGATCTATGCAACTGTGAGATGAAATAATAATTGCAGATCTATGCAACTGTGAGATGAAATAATAATTGCAGATCTATGCAACTGTGAGATGAAATAATAATTGCAGATCTATGCAACTGTGAGATGAAATAATAATTGCAGATCTATGCAACTGTGAGATGAAATAATAACTGCAGATCCACAGATGTTAGGATTTGACAACAGACAGGTATCACCAGCTTTGACTGATAATAACATGATTATAGTCTCTTTTACAACTAACCACAAACAGGTAACAACACAGTTATAACCCCTCTTCCTCTTCTTCTGCGTTCGTTCTCAATCTCCCGCTACCAAGCCCTGAATAGGGCTTTGCAAGTAGCTGGATGTAGTCTGGAGAATGGAATGCGTTGTGTCGCTAGTTTACAGCTTTACTGCGATATTTGCACCTTTTGGTCCGACACATCTGTCTTCGGCCGGAATTATGACCCCTATTACGGATAATAATAATTTGATAAATTCATAGTTACAGCCCCTGTTGTTCATAATAACCTGGCTTGGCTTGGCTTCGTTCGTTCTTAATCTCTCGCTACCAAACCCTAAAAGGGCTTAAGTAGCAGAATATAGTCAGAGAACGGAATGCGCTGTGTCGAAGTTTACAGCATGACTGCGATATTTGCACCTTTTGGTCCAACACATCCGACTTCAGCAAGCATTTTTTGAGTACCGGGCCAGCATTCCATCTTTGATCCCTTCTCCTTAGCCAGTCTGCCCTGCTGCAGCCTGTTATCCAGGATCACCGCGTGGAGGTGTAGAAGGGTCTTGGCAGCTCTGTTTCGCTGGCCCTGACGCCAGCAGTCAGCTATGGGTCGCTGACCACTGCAGCTCATGCCCTGCTCAGCATCTTGATCACATAATAACCTGATAACAATAGTTAAGGCTCAGTTTTAACCATTGTTAACTGTGAAGATGGATGTGTTAGACCAAAAGGTGCAAATATTGCAGTCAAGCTGTAAACTAGTGACACAACGCAATCCGTTCTCCAGACAATATCCTGCTACTTGCAAAGCCTTGTTGAGGGCTTGGTAGTGGGAGATTGAGAATGAACGCCGAAGAAGAACCATTTTTTTAATGACTGTATTCTTCTTTCACATTCAGACAAGCCTTTTTCGTTATATCAGAGAGCATGTAATATAACAAATTAATTGACACCTAGGGATGGCGTGGCCTAGTGGTTAAGCTCACAAAGTGAAGGTGCTGGGTTCAATCCCCATCACAGCACCGGCCGTTACCCAGGGGAAGCAAACCCTTAGAAAATGCAGGAGGAAGCAGACCCTTACATAAAATGCATGCTGAAGTCGGATGCACTGGGCAGACAGGCGCAAAACAAAAACCACAGCACACCGCCTTGGGGATTAGAGATATAAGACGAACGGAAAAAAAAAAGAAAAAAATTGACACCTAGATCAAAACTCTTGTGCAGTGCTTAAAAGCACTTTACTCCAAAAAATTCTGCAAACCACTTGATGGTTCAGGCTGTAATTGTTAACAAACTATTAACAAGACTGTTAGATTCTATCTTATGGTTGACACTGAACTGATAACAGTTAAGGCATCTTTTATGATTGACAACAAACTCATAACACAATACAATAATCTTTGTTACAACTAAAATGTCTTCATCAGTGATAAAGGATAACACAAATGAGGATAAATAATTAGTCTTAATAACGAAGATGACATTGAATACATAAATGCTAGTTTCTTCTAGAGAAATCAAATCTTTAACAATCCCATTCAACTCGGATCAACAAAACACAAAACATCAATTAATTTGGATGATAAATCAACTGAAAATGTATATTATTGCAATGATGGTGATGACAATGGTGATGAGAGTGACAATGGTGATGATGAAAATGGTGATGACAGTGACAATGGTGATGATGAAAATGGTGATGACAGTGACAATGGTGATGATGAAAATGGTGATGACAGTGACAATGGTGATGATGAAAATGGTGATGACAGTGACAATGGTGATGATGAAAATGGTGATGACAGTGACAATGGTGATGACAGTGACAATGGTGATGATGAAAATGGTGATGACAGTGACAATGGTGATGAGAGTGACAATGGTGATGATGAAAATGGTGATGAGAGTGACAATGGTGATGAGAGTGACAATGGTGATGAGAATTACAATGGTGATGACAGTGACAATGGTGATGACAGTGACAATGGTGATGACAGTGACAATGGTGATGATGACAATGGTGATGATAACAATGGTGATGATAACAATATGGTGATGACAGTGACAATGGTGATGACAGTGACAATGGTGATGACAGTGACAATGGTGATGATGACAAGGATGGCACTGATGATGATGACGACAATGATGAAGACATTAGTGATGATGATGAGAATGTTAGTAAGTCCTACTTTACCTGTGGGGCAGGATAGATAGAAAATTCCAGCTTGGACTTCTTGCCGTAGTCCACACTGAGTCTCTCCATGAGAAGGGAGGTAAACCCAGACCCTGTGCCTCCACCAAAGGAATGGAAGATCAAGAAGCCTTGGAGGCCAGTGCACTGGTCGGCCAGTTTCCGGATACGATCAAGGACTAGGTCCACAATTTCCTTGCCAATTGTGTAGTGGCCGCGAGCGTAGTTGTTTGCAGCATCCTCTTTCCCTGTGACCAGCTGCTCAGGATGGAAGAGCTGGCGGTATATCCCAGAACGGACTTCATCTGCAAAAGTAACAGTCACATGACAGGTTTTCATTTTATTTTTTACAGTGACCATAACTTAACGTGGCAGTGGCCGTTAAGCCTACTCTTTTCAATTTCCAACTGCCAAAGAATTTTTAACATGCTCGACACTGAACACGAGAGTCCGATCTCACTACCCAGAGATTAGCGGAATTTTTACCAGAAGATTCATGTGAAAACAATTCCAGCCTTCACCGTGATTTGACCCACGGCTCCGGCACCCGTGCCCGATACCTTACCTGCTTTGGGATGTAGAAGTCATCTTTTATTTTTCTTCTAGCATATAGTTTCTACAGGATTAGGTAGCTGGCCCCATGAACAACTCACAATAGTTATCTATTATATCAACCCTGGCAGATTGTAGCGCAACCATAATGTGCTCCTTCATCAGGTCCTTGTAAACATACATTTTTTTGAACAGACTAAATTCTTTAAAGTAAAAATATCAATGACACAGCCTGAGAGCCATTGGGGAAGGGGGTTTAAACTACATTCTGTTTTGCTGCCAATCCATCTTAATAGACTCAAACACTAGAGCAAAGTAGATCTGTGAGCTGTCAGATGCCATCTATGCTGCTCCAAACAAACCACCCAACCATGTCTGGTGTTACGCCACATGACATAATTAGTCGTCTCTTACAACATGCTCTCTGTCTAGCAGTGGTGCTGTTTTTATCCTTGACATACACAAAGACCCCGGTGCACCACTTTGTTAGTGAAGGTCTGAAATAACCAATTTTGTCAGACTGAAGATTGTAATGAACTCTGGACAATATTAGACGTATTGGAATACAACAAACAACTATTGAATAATGTAAAGCAAGGTACTATATGAATAAAAATTTAATAAGAACAACTGATGGAATCACATATGTTTCTTTTAAATAACCACAGGTGATTGCAGCATGGAAGTCTGCTTTCATTGCTGCTGTTCAACCAAAATAAAATAACAGAAACCAGAAAAATTACAACAGCAAAACAAAAAAGTGGAATTCAACACTGGAAGCACTGAACTTCACTCAATTCATGAACTGCTTGTTGCAGACGACCAAAGCGTAATGTAATGTACGAGGACTAAGATAGACTGCAAAATCATTTGAATGCACTTGACACAACTTTTGGAAAATGGAATGTGAAGGTCAGCAGAACACCAAGTATACTAAACAAATGTGAAAACAAGATAGAACTTTAGCAGATCCAAGAGTTCAAATACTTTTGAAGTATTTTATAGAAAGTGGAAGATTCAAAAGAGAAATTGAAGCCAGATGTCACAAAGTCTGAACTGTCATAACTATTTAAACATCTAATCAAGTTAACCTGCATGCAATAAAACAACAAATTATAAACAGTATATGTACAGAAACTAGGCTCTATTAATGTTAAACTTGGCCCTTATCAATAGGACAGAGGAAAAAATTAAATGTCTAAATAAAGTTATTAGAGTCACCAGGAGAAATGTCATGAGAAAGTATTAGTCACCAGGAGAAATGTCATGAGAAAGTATTAGAGTCACCAGGAGAAATGTCATGAGAAAGTATTAGAGTCACCAGGAGAAATGTCATGAGAAAGTATTAGAGTCACCAGGAGAAATGTCATGAGAAAGTATTAGTCACCAGGAGAAATGTCATGAGAAAGTATTAGTCACCAGGAGAAATGTCATGAGAAAGTATTAGTCACCAGGAGAAATGTCATGAGAAAGTATTAGTCACCAGGAGAAATGTCATGAGAAAGTATTAGTCACCAGGAGAAATGTCATGAGAAAGTATTAGAGTCACCAGGAGAAATGTCATGAGAAAGTATTAGTCACCAGGAGAAATGTCATGAGAAAGTATTAGTCACCAGGAGAAATGTCATGAGAAAGTATTAGTCACCAGGAGAAATGTCATGAGAAAGTATTAGTCACCAGGAGAAATGTCATGAGAAAGTATTAGTCACCAGGAGAAATGTCATGAGAAAGTATTAGTCACAAGGAGAAATGTCATGAGAAAGTATGAGTCACCAGGAGAAATGTCATGAGAAAGTATGAGTCACCAGGAGAAATGTCATGAGAAAGTATTAGTCACCAGGAGAAATGTCATGAGAAAGTATTAGTCACCAGGAGAAATGTCATGAGAAAGTATTAGTCACCAGGAGAAATGTCATGAGAAAGTATTAGTCACCAGGAGAAATGTCATGAGAAAGTATTAGTCACCAGGAGAAATGTCATGAGAAAGTATTAGTCACCAGGAGAAATGTCATGAGAAAGTATTAGTCACCAGGAGAAATGTCATGAGAAAGTATTAGAGTCACCAGGAGAAATGTCATGAGAAAGTATTAGAGTCACCAGGAGAAATGTCATGAGAAAGTATTAGTCACCAGGAGAAATGTCATGAGAAAGTATTAGTCACCAGGAGAAATGTCATGAGAAAGTATTAGTCACCAGGAGAAATGTCATGAGAAAGTATTAGTCACCAGGAGAAATGTCATGAGAAAGTATGAAATGATAAATTATGATGAGAACAACAACATTGTGCTGTGCACATTTCAAGGGACGTAAGACTTACGTCTGGTCAGACACAACATACTGATCAGACATGTTAATCAGGGTCAGGCAAAATATACTGGCGAAGACTCTCACCTTTCTGGAAACGGGCTGTATTCATGACAGCCTGGCTAACGAGATGAGGGATCGACGTGATGCCCGTAGTAGTGACACGCAGATGAAGCCAAGCATAGCACAACCGCCTGAAGGACCCCGGCCCACCTTCATCAGGAAGTTCTGGATGTGAGGAAAGCTACTGCAACCACCACAACGTCATTTTCAGGGCACACAAAAGAGTAACCAACTCATTGTGGGCATTCACAAACAACAACAACAACTCATTGTTGGCATTCGCAAACAACAACAACTCATTGTTGGCATTCGCAAACAACAACAACAACTCATTGTGGGCATTCACAAACAACAACAACAACTCATTGTTGGCATTCGCAAACAACAACAACTCATTGTTGGCATTCGCAAACAACAACAACAACTCATTGTTGGCATTCGTAAACAACAACAACAACTCATTGTTGGCATTCGCAAACAACAACAACAAAACATTTCAAGACAAAAACAAGATGGTTGAACTATCTCAAGAGAGTGAAATCTGATCCACTACCACATCACACTTACAACACAACATGATCTGGCTATAAAGCACGAGGAAGACCACACGGCAGATGGATAGATGATATTAGTGAAATATACACAGGTTTACAACAACTGCCACAATACACTTGGCAGAAGACAGGCAACTTAATTTTGCACACTTCACTTAACGGCACATGTGACCGAGAAGTGAGTAAGTGAACGAATGGACTAACCTACAACTGTTGGCTCCAGATCTACAAAGACAGCTCTCGGCACATGTGACCGAGAAGTGAGTAAGTGAACGAATGGACTAACCTACAACTGTTGGCTCCAGATCTACAAAGACAGCTCTCGGCACATGTTTCCCTGCACCTGTCTCGCTAAAGAATGTATTGAAGGAGTCATCAGAACTACCAACGGTCTTGTCCGAGGGCATCTGTCCATCAGGCTGGATGGCATGTTCCAGACAGTACAATTCCCAGCATGCATTGCCAATCTGAACTCCGGCTTGACCAACATGGATAGAGATGCACTCACGCTGAAAATTAAGACCAGCACCTCTATTATTTTACGTGAAAATTAAGACCAGCACCTCTATTATTTTACGCTCGTACCGAACCAGGGTCTTGATTGGGGAAAAAAATAATAGTAACCTACCAGGCAAGTGTAAAAGTTATTTAAGGAGGGTTCAGCATGGCGCTGGCCACCACATCCTGTAGAAATTAGAAACCATGAAAAAACTACAATAAAATCTTTACACCCCAGGGTAGAAGAGGAGCGACGTAGTTATCACTTTTATTTTTTAAATGTGTTTCTCTGCTACACGTAGCATTTTCCCTAGTTGCTAAGAATAGACAATAGAACAATAGTATAGACTGAATGAGTGGCTTGGATGTCGGTCTTCTGACAATGAGGACAAGGGTTCAAATCCTTGATAAAGTATAGATCTTATTTGGATCAGAAGTGAGATGACAACCTAGCTTGTATAATTTGTGGTGACTGCAAGGCAATCAGCCTTGATTCCTCATTAATATAATTCTTACTGGGGGGTGAGGAGGTGGGGAGCGGGCGGGGGGGGGGGGGGCTCTGAAATAGAAATATATGCTGTGATGTCAGTTTAAAATAGCTTTATAAAGACATTATTTAGAATAGGAACTGACCACCATGCAGACTCAGATACCATCTTTTCAACAATTAAAAATTGGACACACAGACATGTCCCCACACCAGACATGTCCTCACACCAGACATGCCCCCAAGCCAAACATGCCCTCACACCAAGAACAGATAAGTGGTAGAACATGTTCTCAAAATGTGTGTCAAGTCCATGAGAGGAGCAGTGTGACAGCATATGCATCCCAAACCCAAATAATGGATACCAAATCATACGATGATCAATTCAGTCTTAGACACATCCTGAAGTTTATGAAGGACATAGATTCCCACCACAGAGCTGTCCTTCACAGGAGGGTAGGACATTTGGTGGAAGAGCAGGGTTGGATGTTTGGTGGAAGAGCAGGGCTGGATGTTTGGTGGAAGAGCAGGGCTGGATGTTTTGTGGAAGTGCAGGCTTGGATGTTTGGTGGAAGGGCAGGGTTGGATGTTTGGTGGAAGAGCAGGGTTGGATGTTTGGTGGAAGAGCAGGGTTGGATGTTTGGTGGAAGAGCAGGGCTGGATGTTTGGTGGAAGAGCAGGGTTGGATGTTTGGTGGAAGAGCAGGGTTGGATGTTTGGTGGAAGAGCAGGGCTGGATGTTTGGTGGAAGAGCAGGGTTGGATGTTTGGTGGAAGAGCAGGGTTGGATGTTTGGTGGAAGTGCAGGCTTGGATGTTTGGCGGAAGTGCAGGGCTGGATGTTTGGTGGAAGGGCAGGGTTGGACGTTTGGTGGAAGAGCAGGGTTGGATGTTTGGTGGAAGAGCAGGGCTGGATGTTTGGTGGAAGAGCAGGGTTGGATGTTTGGTGGAAGAGCAGGGTTGGATGTTTGGTGGAAGAGCAGGGTTGGATGTTTGGTGGAGGCTAAGACGTTTAGTGGAAGCTAGGGCGCTTATTTATTTGGGGGTGGGGGTGTTGGTTGGTGGGGTGGGATGTTTGGGGGAAGAAGACCATAACCAGAAATATGGCAAAAAAACAAACAAACTGTAAGTAAAGTAGAGGTTTGTCCTATTATAGTTACACTACTACCAGGGTAAAGTAGAGGTTTGTCCCATTATAGTTACACTACTACCAGGGTAAAGTAGAGGTTTGTCCCATTATAGTTACACTACTACCAGGGTAAAGTAGAGGTTTGTCCCATTATAGTTACACTACTACCAGGGTAAGGTAGAGGTTTGTCCCATTATAGTTACACTACTACCAGGGTAAAGTAGAGGTTTGTCCCATTATAGTTACACTACTACCAGGGTAAAGTAGAGGTTTGTCCCATTATAGTTACACTACTACCAGTGTAAAGTAGAGGTTTATCCCATTATAGTTACACTACTGCCAGGGTAAAGTAGAGGTTTGTCCCATTATAGTTACACTACTACCAGGGTAAAGTAGATGTTTGTCCCATTATAGTTACACTACTACCAGGGTAAAGTAGAGGTTTTTCCCATTATAGTCACACTACTGCCAGGGTAAAGTAGAGGTTTGTCCCATTATAGTTACACTACTACCAGGGTAAAGTAGAGGTTTGTCCCATTATAGTTACACTACTACCAGGGTAAAGTAGAGGTTTGTCCCATTATAGTTACACTACTGCCAGGGTAAAGTAGTTAGAGACTTCAATACACCAAGCCACAGCTTGTGCGAGGTATGGTGGCCAGTTGTTTTCCTCGCTGCCTCTTGCTTTCCTAGGCATATGCCAAGTACCCATTTACTGCTGGGTCGACTGGAGTGCGACGGTTTGTTCGAGTTGAACCTCACACCTTAGCGTGAAAAGCGATTGAACTACCACTTATCAGAGGTTCAAATAACAGCACACGAAGCTATTCAATGAAAATGTGCATGCAGACGTCTATAGCTGATTGGCAGGATGAGTTGCAACTCCTGTTAGAAATTAGGTGTTTCGTGATAAGAATAGCCAAAGTCCGGCCTTGACAGTTTGATGAGGGATATTTTCTATTTGAGATCAAATTTTTTGTTAAATGAAAAACAAAGACTGAAGGCCAGTTATGTTGAGTAAAGTAAAGTAGAGTAGAGTAGAGTAGAGTAGAGTAGAGTAGAGTATAGAGTAGAGTAGAGAAGAGTGAAGTGGAGTGGAGTGGAGTGGAGTTGAGTTAAAGGCTAAGCTAAGTTAATTTAAGTCAAGTCAAGTTAAGTTACAAGTCAAGTCAAGTCAAGTTAAGCTAAGTTAAACTAAGCTAAGTTAAGTTAAATCATTAAATCAGGTTGAGATAATGCACATTCTTCTAATGTTAGTTGGCGATTAGATTGATCAGTGGAGAAAACTAGAGACGTTTGTCAAGAGAGTAGGCTCAGTGGCAGTGACATCTTGGCTCTCCATTGGCAGTGACATCTTGGCTCTCCACTGGTAGTTACATCTTGGCTCTCCACTGGTAGTGACATCTTGGCTCTCCACTGGAAGTGACATCTTGGCTCTCCACTTGTAGTGACATCTTGGCTCTCCACTGGTAGTTACATCTTGGCTCTCCACTGGTAGTGACATCTTGGCTCTCCACTGGTAGTGACAACTTGGCTCTCTACTGGTAGTGACATCTTGGCTCTCCACTGGTAGTGACATCTTGGTTCTTCACTGGCAGTAACATCTTGGTTCTCCACTGGTAGTTACATCTTGGCTCTCCACTGGTAGTTACATCTTGGCTCTCCACAATCAAAATGAAGGCTAAGCGTATGGCGACGTGGGAAGCATCATACAGACTGCCAAGTTGATGTGTGGAATAGATTGCAGATTTGATAGCGACGAAGAAAAAACCCATCAATATTTGTCAACCAGGGTGATATCAGGACCAGGGTCATGGGGCGGGCAGAACCGGACCAGAACTGAGCTTCGCGCGTGCTCGCTGGACAAGGCACATGGGAGCTGTGACGTGCTGATAGCATGGCTCAGGGAGTGAGTGAGGACGGACCAGGAGGCAGCGAGGGAGTGGCACACTTTATGGAGTGGGGGAAATATTGTGTGGAGGAGGGTTGGATAAAACGAGAAAAAGGACAGACATTTGAAGATAGTTGCCAGTACACATATTTTATTGACATTCCCAGTGGCGGCTCGCCATTTAGCTCCAGCCAGTGAGTCATCAGGCAACCACTACAGCAACACTTTTACAGGGAGTCTCCGATCATTTGCAGTGGCGTTTTTAGTAGCAATGTTTTGCATATCCCTGATTAGACGCCTTTTACTGAATGATTGCAAATGACCGATTATGTTGCTCATAGTACCACTCTGGTGGTTCTTGCCAGTTTTATCTTCTGTTTTGTGTGAGCCTAGAGTCACTTTGAAGTTAAAATGTTCGATGACTTTTGTCTACGAGGGACCTCTGACGATGCGATTAACCACTCTTTCGCGTTCCAGTACTTTGTATAATTTCCCTGTTCATTTTGTTTCAATAAGAGCACGACTCGGGCTTCCCACAGTGAGATCAACTGTAGTAGTGACCCCATGTTCCAACTTAGCTGTCCCACAAATAGACTATAGCTGTAGTAGTGACTCTATACTCCAACTTAGCTATCCCACAAATCGACTATAGCTGTAGTAGTGACTCTATACTCCAACTTAGCTATCCCACAAATCGACTATAGCTGTAGTAGTGACTCTATACTCCAACTTGGCTATCCCACAAATCGACTATAGCTGTAGTAGTGACTCTATACTCCAACTTAGCTATCCCACAAATCGACTATAACTGTAGTAGTGACCCCACGATCCAACTGGCGTGAAGGTTATCATAATGATTTATGCTGATTTAGACTGATTTAGTTCTATTATGTTTCCCTCAAAAAGTATCAACAGCAAACACTCGCTGAAAGTCAACGTATAGATAGATATATGTCTGACAGACACAATGATATACGATATGTCAGCACATCTCTGTATGCCCTTGATACAGACAAAAGGACTCGATCACCACCTGATAGTGTCTGATTCGTCTACTGGTAGAGCCTCACTTTTTACGGCAAAGGCACGGGGTTCAACCCCCGTAACAGGCACGCTCCAGTAGACCGTGCTTGGCTTACTTTTAGGGAAGGAAATGCAGCGAGGGGGAGAACCTGCGCCCCACCTCATAAACAAACTATGTCCTCTACCACTTCATCCTCGACATAGTCTGCTATGAGACTACCGTTACGTGTTGTTGAAAGATACGTGCCTCGCAATAATGAGACAAAGATACCTACAATTCCTACAATTAACAGACATACACAGTGTAAAGCTCAATTCAATTCGATATCACTAAAACAAAGAACGCACGCAAGTTTCAAGAAAAAAGGCAGGTATACACTTACCATTTTGATGTCCTGGAATTGTTAAATTGGGGGAAGAAGTCTGGTCCTGCTCACACAGACGTTAAGTGTCTTTGGTGAGTACAGAGATCTCCCTTCTGGCGGCGTCTGGAGCCGGCTTGGGCTATTTAAATGCGCGGTGTACAAGACTTAACGAACCGAAGGATTTGATTGGATGTTTGGATAGACTGCTTATGAATAATGTAAAAAGGTATGACATCATCTTTTTTTGCGCGGTAGAACTTATTGTAAGCCTTTGACTTCCCCCTTCCCAGTCATCCTAATATAACGAGTACATGCAGGTGCTAGATTTAATTAAAATAAATTAAAAATTTAAGTAAACACAGCTAATCCTTTGATCTGTTATATTTATTAGGATTGGCAAGCTTGTTCTTTTTTTTTTTTAGTCCTTGCAATGCAAACTAAAAGTGCAGCGCTCTCTCCATCTCTCTCCATCTCTCTCCCCATCTCTCTCTCTCTTGTCCAAGGTTGGCCAGGACAGTCAGAAGGACACCATTATCGCCCAGGTTACTCATTCCGAGCCTGTGACTCATGCTCACGAGCCTGTCTGGTAGCCGGGTCATTCAGCTGATCGTCAAAGCAAATGAGATAGGCGTTCAATGTCGTTGTGCTAGCGGGCTGTCAATGTTATGGCTGCGCTGTTATTGACCACAACAGACCAATCGATTGCAAAAATATACAAAAAAGACATGTAACACCCCAGATGGCAGAAGTAGGGTGACTAAACCCAGTGAAATGATATATTGAGAATTGTAGTGTCTACCATAAAATATTCACCATTTTTACTAACAGAGTAGGGTGGTTATAGCGCGTGCTACTGTACAGTAAAGATACTGGGTTCAATTCACTGTAGATACTTTCCAGTCTACGTTGATGTGCATGTACACCTGACCTTCTGTTAGCAAATGTATAACAGACAAGGAAACTGGTAACTCCACCTCACCCTCCCCCTAAACAAATTAAAAACCACACGAAAAAAAAACCACGAGACCTAGTCAAGTGAATGTTTCTTACACCATTTCATCTCCGACAGCATTGTATGTAATAGGACTACCCTTACTATTTTTTAAACACCACTTTATTTTCTGAAGTTGCAACAGTTCACTAGTATAGTTGACCTTCTTGCAGGAAGCCTGCGCCAAAACACTTCAAATGCTACTGCAGGAGGTGACAAATGTGTCTAGGATCTTGGCGCCTGGTACACGTATTAGGAGCCAGGCGTAAAGTCGGATAGAGTTCAAGGATTGTGTAACAAGCCGGTAAGAATGAGTGAATTGTTCTTAAAATTGTGAATTCTTCTTCTTTTTTTCTTCTTCTTCTTCTTCTTCTTCTTCTTCTTCTTCTTCTTCTTCTTCTTCTTCTTCTTCGTATGTTGTTAAGAAAATCAGCGGTCATCCTGAGGCTGTCGACACTGTCATAAAGCTTGTCTAATGTTGGGACTGGTGATGGTCACATGTGCTTTCTCTGGTACTCGTATGTCGGGCAATTTTGCAGTAGATCTTCAGGGGTCATTTTCCCTGTACCACAGACGAATTCGTCATCATCATGTAGCATGTCCTTTATAGAACGTCGCTCCCATCATAGTCTGTCTGAAAGAAACTCGTTCCCTTGCCAAAACTCCAGCCTCCGCCACTGTCATACCCAGGCCATCCTGGATATCTTGGTGCCATCGTCTTCTTGGTCTACCCCTTCCTCTTTTGCCTGGCACCATGCTTTCCATCACTGTTCTCTCGAGACCGTTGTGTCTCTTGATGTGATTAAAGTATTTCTATTTTCTAGCCAAAATGGAATTGATAAACTAGTTTCCCTCTATGCTCAACTTTTGCCGAATGTTTACATTTGTCTTTTTTTCTTTTCAGGGTATTCTGAGGATCTTTCTGTAATATTTTGACTCGAAGTTTTAGTAATCGTCCAAAATTCGCAGCCATAAGCTGCCACAGGAAAAACATAGGCTCTCAAGACTTTAATTTTATCGTTTTGTTGGTGCCCTGCCATAATTTCTTCAGGCTGTTCAGTCTCTACATTGCCATAGCTAGTCTTCTTCTGATTTCTTTCGAGCAGTCGCCATTTTGTCAATTCTGGAGCCCAGATATTCAAAATGTGTGACCTGATCTATTTCCTCACCCCCCACTGTAAATGTATGCTCTCATTGTGTTTTGTCGGTGGTCATTATCTTTGTTTTATTTATGTTTATGAACAGGTTTTGATCTTTACTATGTCCATTTACGGCTGAAATTAGCTGCTTTAGCCCTTCTGCACTTCTTGAAAGTATCACTGTGTCGTCTGCGTATCATAACTCTGGAATCTCTTACCCGCCAATCGTAAATGGGTCGAAACTTTCAATGTTCTCGTCTTCTCGAACATTTCTCATTATACATTCCGCATATCTGTTGTATAGATAAGGCGAGAGGATACATCCCTGTCGGGCCCCCTTTTGTACTGTAAACCAAACTGATGTTTGTCCAGATACTCGGACAGCGGCTCGTTGATCTTGGTATAATGTTTCAATGAGATGAATAATATGCACAGGAAAACTCATTTCCTTCATGCATTCGTCAGTAGTTTGAATTCTAAAAGTGCAAATGCAAGTTTATTTTAACATAAATACGTATCTATTTCTGCTAATCCTTCTCCATCGCGCTTTCAGAATCTTCAGCCATGTTATATCTGCAGGCTCAGTCGCCATGATGAAGTCTGCAGTCTTCATCAGGTCGGAGCGGCTGCTCCACAGCTTTTTTCCTCACTTCTGCATCCTCTGGCCAGGTCTTGTATATCATTTCACTGCTAATCCTTATTTGTGTTATGCATTAGACGGCGCGGACCATGGCGCCTGCAGTCTGACCTTGAAAGTCGGAGAAACGAAAGGAAATTGCGAGGGGAAATATTATATTGTGTGTTATTTAAAACGGTCAATAAATGCAAAAATGACCCTGTAATATTACTCCATACACAAACATCTGTATGCGGCAGGGCGACCTGTCGCCAGAGATCTGTCGTGACCTGTTGTTGTTGTTGTTTGTGAATGCCCAAAATGTGTAAGTTTAGTTGTTTGTGAGCCCTGAAAAGGACGTTAATTGGTGGGTTGCAGTAGCTTTCCCCACATCCCGAGCATGCTGATGAAGGTGGACCAAGGTCCTCTAGGCGGATGTGCTATGCTTGGCTTCAACTGCGTGCCGCTGACTACTACGGGAATCACGTCGATCCCTCACCTCGTTAGCCAGGCTGTCATGAAAACAGCCCGTTTCCAGGGAGGACTGCGAGGAAGTCATGGCGAGGGTCTTGGCCAGTATATTTTGCCTGACTAACATATTTGATCAGTATATTTTGCCTGGCCCTGACTAACATGTCTGATCAGTATGTTTTGGCTGAACAGACGTTAGCCTTCCTCCCCGCCGTGACCTCTAATACGGCTGTTGTGGTGTACTAGCCTCGTATTGTGCACGGTATCCATGTTTTCCTCGTGTTTAGTTGTCCTGATTGTCTCTTACATCATGCTTGACATGCCCAGATGCACCACGGGAGGAAGGCTAACGTCTGGTCAGGCACAACATACTGATCAGACAAGTCAGTCAGAGTGAGAGTGTGAGCGATAAATAAGAGAGAACGAGAAGGAGAGTCGGGCGCAGTGAGTGGGAAATACAAAGAGAGAGAGAGACATAGAGAAAGAGAGAGAAATAAAGTGAGAGAGCCAGGTGTTATATTACATTACTCGTTCCTGTGTTGCATAATGGTTGAATGAAATGTCCCCATCTGCGGTTTGTTTAAGTGTTGTAGGCGTGACAGCTCGTGCGTTAATGTCCTAGAGTCTTACATCATGACATCATCTCACGAGCGAACACATCACCGAGTCTAACACGATCAGATATCGATCGGTGAGCCGTGTGGGCGAGTGTGTGTAGATCGATTTTCACGAGCAACTGCTTCGTCAATCCGACACAAATTTGGTTTCTCATTGTTCCTGAGAAATGCTTTAGCTCAGGGGCTCTCAACAAGGGAAAATTGAGGCCACTATTCAGTAAAATGGTACTCAGCCTTTTGACGATTTTGGGAAGAGGGGAATGATATTCTGAGCAAAGGTGAAAGGGGAAGGGAGCAAAAGAGATTCACAATCACTGCTTTAGCTAGTACAAGTAAAGGTAATATGGTTAGTTCAATGAAAGATGGTTTAATTAGGTCAAAGAGAGATCATTTGGTTAGATCAAAGAGAGATTTGGTTAGGTCAAAGAGAGATTTCGTTAGGTCGAAGAGAGATTTAGTTAGATCAAGCAGACGGTTAGGCCAAAAAGAGATTTGATTAGGTGAACGAGAGATTTGGTTAGGTCAAAGAGTGATTTGGTTAGGTCATCGAGAGATTTGGTTAGGTCAACGAGAGATTTGATTAGGTCGAAGAAAGATTTGATTAGGTTAAAGAGAGATTTTGTTAGGTCAAGGAAAAATGTGGTTAGGTCAATTAAAGATTTAGTTAGGTCAAAGATAGATTTGGTTAGGTCAACATTACATTTGGTTAGGTCAAAGAGAGAGTTGTCTAGGTCAACGAGAGATTTGGTTGGGTCAACAAGAGATTTGGTTAAGTCAAGGAAAAATGTGGTTAGGTCAAAGAGAGATTTGGCTAGGTCAAAGGGAGGTTTGGTTCGATCAACAAGAGATTTGGTTAGGTCAACGAGAGATTTAGTTAGGTCAACGAGAGATTTGGTTAGGTCAACGAGATTTAGTTAGGTCAACGAGAGATTAAGTTAGGTCAACGAGAGATTTAGTTAGGTCAATGAGATTTAGTTAGATCAACGAGAGATTTAGCTAGGTCAATGAGAGATTTAGTTAGGTCAACGAGAGATTTAGTTAGGTCAACGAGAGATTTAGTTAGGTCAACGAGATTTAGTTAAGTCAACGAGAGATTTAGCTAGGTCAATGAGAGATTTAGTTAGGTCAACGAGAGATTTAGTTAGGTCAACGAGAAATTTAGTTGGGTCAACGAGATTTAGTTAGGTCAACGAGATTTAGTTAGGTCAACGAGAGATTTAGTTAGGTAAACGAGAGATTTAGCTAGGTCAATGAGAGATTTAGTTATGTCAATGAGAGATTTAGTTAGGTCAACGAGATTTAGTTAGGTCAACGAGATTTAGTTAGGTCAACGAGAGATTTAGTTAGGTCAATGAGAGATTTAGTTAGGTCAACGAGATTTAGTTAGGTCAATGAGAGATTTAGTTAGGTCAACGAGAGATTTAGCTAGGTCAATGAGATATTTAGTTAGGTCAACGAGAGATTTAGTTAGGTCAACGAGAGATTTAGTTAGGTCAACGAGAGATTTAGCTAGGTCAATGAGAGATTGAGGCCAACGAGAGATTTAGCTAGGTCAATGAGAGATTTAGTTAGGTCAACGAGAGATTTAGTTAGGTCAATGAGAGATTTAGTTAGGTCAACGAGATTTAGTTAGGTCAACGAGAGATTTAGCTAGGTCAACGAGATTAAGTTAGGTCAACGAGAGATTTAGCTAGGTCAATGAGAGATTTAGTTAGGTCAACGAGATTTAGTTAGGTCAACGAGAGATTTAGTTAGGTCAATGAGAGATTTAGTTAGGTCAACGAGATTTAGTTAGGTCAACGAGAGATTTAGTTAGGTCAATGAGAGATTTAGTTAGGTCAACGAGATTTAGTTAGGTCAACGAGAGATTTAGTTAGGTCAACAAGAAATTTAAAAAATGAGAGTGATACCGAATAATGAACACTCGTCTCATGCCGGAGACGGATGTGTCGGACCGAAAGGTGCAAATTCGCAGTCAAGCTGTAAACTAGCGACACGACGCATTCCATTCTCTGGACTACATCCTGCTACTTACAAAGCTCTGTTCAGGGCTTGGTAGCGGGAGATTAAGAACGAACGCAGAAGAAGAAGAAGAACACTCGTCTTTAATGTATGGCTCACTATGGCTTAGAAACATGGACGATAAACATAACAGCTGGAGAGAAGAACTGAACACTATGAAATGTGGATGTATAAAAGATCAGGACGAATGTTGGAGAAAGAAAGGAAGACAAATATGCGTTATGTAGAAATTAGGAATACACAGGGATTTGATGAACGAAATTGGAATCTGAGAGTTGAGATATATGATCCCATCAAAAGATCGAATCCTTAAAGTAATAACAAGTGGAAGTCAAACGTGCCAGAAGGAAACAAGTGGTAGGGTAACGTCAACAGATGGATATGGAAATGTTTGTCGGATTACATCATCATCAAGTGCCGTGCCGGTTGGCATTGACGATTATGGACCTCCATTTCCTCATATCGCGTGTTGTTTATCAGTTCCGTCGTTGTTCGTCCTCTATGACAAACCTTCAAGCTGTCCACTTTTTTGTCTCTCTCATCTACCTTCGCTCCCTCTTCCCTGCTATTCTGCCCGTTGTCACCGTGTGCTCCAGCCCGGCTCTTCTCATGACATGTCAGAAACAAAAATTGACTGCCTTATTCTGATTTTTGCCATAAACTGTCTTTACATCTGTGCCTCTTCTAGAACCCCGTTATTAACATGCTTTGCAGTTCATGAAATTCTCAACAGATTTGGTAAAAACACATGTCCGTTGCCACTAATGATCCCCCTACTTGCCTGCTGATTGTCAATGATTCGCTGCAGTTACACAGTACTGGTTCCACGTAGCATCCAATAACTCTCTTCCTTGAATTCAGTGATAGGGTTTTTATGCATAAGATTCCCATCATACGGTGGAAGACTGGTTTTGCTTTGGTTATTCTGTCCTGGGTTTCATAAGTGGGATCAAGGCGCTAAGCAGCACATGACCTGCAGTGGTCAGCGACCCATAGCTGATTGCTAGCGTCAGGGTAAGCGATCCATAGCTGATTGCTAGCGCCAGGGTCAGCGACCAATAGCTGATTGCTAGCGTCAGGGTCAGCGATCCATAGCTGATTGCTATCGTCGGGGTCAGCGACCAATAGCTGATTGCTAGCGTCAGGGTAAGCGATCCATAGCTGACTGCTAGCGTCAGGGTAAGCGATCCACAGCTGACTGCTAGCGTCAGGGTAAGCGATCCATAGCTGATTGTTAGCGTCAGGGTCAGCGATTCATAGCTGATTGCCAGCGTCAGGGTCAGCGACCAATAGTTGATTGCTAGCGTCAGGGTCAGCGATCCATAGCTGATTGCTAGCGTTATGGTCAGCAACCCATAGCTGACTGCTAGCGTCATCGTCAGTGTCTCATAGCTGACTGCTAGCGTCAGGATCAGCGATCCATTGCTGACTGCTAGCGTCATGGTCAGCGACCCATAGCTGATTGCTAGCGTCATGGTCAGCGAACCAGAGCTGCCAAAACTCTTCTACAGCTCTACGCTGTGTTCCTGAATAACAGGCTACAACAGAGCAGACTAAATAAGGAGAAGGAATAGAAGAGGGAAGGTTAAACCGGTACATAAAAGTGTCTGGTGAAGTCTGATGTGTTGGACTGAAAGATCACATATTGCAGTAAAGCTGTAAACTACAACACGCATTCCGTTGTCCGGACAGCATTCTGCTACTTGCAAATCACTTTTCTAAGCTTGGTAGCGGGAAGAGAAAGAAGAAGATTATTTCATAAGTACATCTCTCTCCAGGATGTGTCAGATTGCACCACCAATACAACAAAACAAACAGAGATCTCTGAAGATACATTGCAGCAGACCGGCGATGTAGAGATGTCACTTGAACTGAACTTGTCGTGCACTGCAACTACTCCAAGTATATTAAATGAACAACCCCGAACATGCCCACGACCCATGAACAACCCACGACATGCCCACGACCCATGAACAACCCACGACATGCCCGGTCTGAGAACGACGTGATTTGAACCTGGTACGTTGGTATTGTAAGCAAAGCTCACAACTTCTAGGCCACACTCTTCTTGAAGGAAGAGCAGCAAAGATGGCGCGTAACAGCCCTCGGGTCTAAACTTGTTCTCGTGTTTTAGACCATTATGGATGTCGTCAGGTCACGGATTTGACTGCAACTCCCTCTAGTCGACGACCTACATTTAAGTCAACGGACACATGTTGTGGTTTCCACTTGGATTAATAAGTTCGCTCATTACAGTATTCGTTGAATATTTCAGTGAACTTCTCAATCCGGCAGAAAGAGGCGATAATGAAATATTCACACTAAGACACAACAAAACAGCTGAAGTTAAACAAGCTATAAAAAAGAATCCACAAAACAAGGCACCAGAAATAGACGGTATTGTAATAAAAACCGCACAAGACTGCAGTGACACGGGAGTAAAATGGCCAACAAGAATAATCAATATAGCATGAACAACAATGGACGTTCCGGAGGACTGGCAAAAATCAATAGCTATACCAAAATGGAAGAAAATAGGAAACAAAAGAGACTGCGACACATACAGAGAAATATCTCGCTTGGGGCATAAAAGAAAACAAGTACGCAAAGATCATGAAAAACAAAAGACAAATAGTCGAAAGACAATTAAATGACACACATTTTATTTTCAGAAAAGGAAGAGGTTGCACAGACGTTATATTTATTTTAAGGGAAATTTGTGAACAAACTATTGAATACGATCTAGAACAGAAAACCGGCTTTGTAGAACAGGAGAAAGCATTTGGCCGGGTGGAAAGAAATAGCCTATGGAAATCCAGGAAAACTATGGAGTGGAATGACAGTTATTGAGAACTATAATGTATAAAAACAGCCGCAGAACTGTGAGAACACTAAGCGGACTCGCTAAGTTGTTTGCAGTTAAGACATGGGTAAGACAGGACTGTGTACTATCACCACTTTTGTTCATCGTATACATGGATCAAATAACAACTGTAGCAAAACCAGAAAC
The DNA here is from genome assembly GCA_036924085.1 of Ariolimax columbianus. Lineage (NCBI taxonomy): Eukaryota > Metazoa > Mollusca > Gastropoda > Stylommatophora > Arionidae > Ariolimax > Ariolimax columbianus. The sequence continues at coordinate 82,676,389 of JAVGWX010000010.1, forward strand.
CACCACAAAGAACGAAAAGCTTTTTTTGTGCAAATGATCAGTCTCTTTCGATCAGATGAAGAAAACCTCCCAGAACGTCTGAATGCTCTTGATAATGCCTGCAATAGATATAATATGAGGATTAATACAGCAAAGAGACAATAAAAATCTGCAAAATAAAGAGAACATAAAATATTAAGATTATGTGACAGATTTTGTCACTTAGGGAGTTAAATCCTTAAAACCATAAATAATAGCTAAGCATTCAAAGTGCAGATCACACGTGTGTTATTTAAAGCCTTCTTCTTCGTTCGTTCTCAATCTCCCGCTACCAAGCCATGAACAGGGCTTTGCAGGTAGCAGGATGTAGTTTGGAGAAGGAAATGCCTTGCGTCGCTAGTTTACAGTTTGACTGCGATATATGCACCTTTCGTTCCGACACATCCGTTTATGTCAGCACCACTAGTAATATTACTGGGTTTTCTAGAATTTGTTAGAAGCTATATTCGCGTCATTGTTTCCCTCCCACGCGTAAATGCCTTTACAAAGCGTTTTGATGTCGCTACAACAGGAACAGGCGCGCGAACTGGGATTGTATAAAACAGCCTGATCACAAAGGAATTGATTCGTTCAGTGTTGCAGAATCAGAGTGTGAGGGCGTTTTTAGTCTAGACAAACTGCCGACGAGACTGACAGTCTGACAAGTATTTTCAATATCCAGCAGTCCAGCTATCCAGGAAAGGTAAAGTGTAATCTTATTATTATGTTTGGAAATAACCAAGTGATTTGAAGCCAATATCGGAAGTCCGCCATTATTAATTTCAACAAAGATAGACACGTGTCAGAATTATCTTCGACAATGTGGTCCACCATTGCTACAAAGATAGACTCGTGCCAGAAGAGTCACATCCAGAGTTTAGACGAGAAGCAAAGTCCGAATAAGGATCGAGCCGTGTGTTTATTAAAACTCGAGCCAAATCAACGTTGTTCTTAGTTCTTAGTCGACCTGTACTTCTACAGGGGCAGATGCCCCTGTGCAGGTCCCAGCTCTGGTATGAGCTGGATATAGCCAGGAGAAGGATTTCCTGCTTAGCGGACTAGGCGTAAGCAGCTTAATACTCAGAGGCGTTAGGTGGTTAGCGGATGTGCGAGTTCATCTTAATAGACTCAAACATTAGAGCAAAATAGATCCGCAGCCTGTTAGGCACCATCTATGCTGCTCTAAACAAACCAGCTAACCATGGCTGGTGTTATGCTATGTTACATAGTTAGTCGCCTCTTACGACATGCTCTCTGTGAGGCAGTGGTGCTATTTTTTGTCCTTGTCACACACAAAGACCCCGGTAGACCATTTGGGTAGCAACGTCGTAATTACACAAAATGCTTCGATTTAGTCGTATAGCCCCGAGGGAAGTTAGGCTAAGAACTCCCGAATCTAGCATATATTTAATTTAGGCATAGGCCCAGTGATAAAATAAGATAGGCAGTTAAACAAATACCTGAGTTTTTTGCGTGGGAGTGATGAAAAAAGTTTAATAAAGATTCATTATTATTGCTCGTTATATAAGCAACGAGAGCCTGCGTGTTTTGTTACCTGCAATGTTTTAGTTGTCGTAAGAGTCGTGGCCATATAATAAAAGTTAGTGTAAAAGAGGAGAAGTAAGGACCTGGCAACTCAATAGTCCCTGTACAGCGCAACAGAACAGAGCAGGGTTACGTAGACTGGTACAAGAAGAGCAAATGTTACACATGACCAGAATTCAAAGTTGTGTAAAGCTGTTATATGGAGAAAAAATGAAATAGACAAGATGAAAGCTGGATATAGAAGTGGAATAAAATACACAGAAAGTAAATGCGATTTACTATCAGCTCTCATCATTACTAAGACACACACACATCCCAATGGAGACAAAGAGACAGCTGACAAATGGTATGTTTTTCTACCAAACTCTCTGCAAACAGTGTCGGACATGGACTCTCACCAAGGCACACACAGACAAATCATGGTATGCGAAATAGGTATGTTATAAAGTCTGTCGTGGTCACATGGCTGGGCAGAGTACGGAGCGAAGTAATTCGAATAGGAGTGCAACACCGTACATGGAAAACATGAAAAGGCAGAGAATAAAATAGTTTGGACACCTGACAAGAATGCAGCCAAAGTTACCAGTTGCTCGTATCCTCAATGCCAGGCATCACGGCTGCAGAGCAAGAGGCAAACCAAGAAAAACATGGATAGATGGTGTCAGTGAGACACTGAAGAAACACGGAATGACAACATCAGCGACAAATAAGCACGCTAAAGACAAGTACACCTAACCCACGACATCTAAAAATACAAGTAGATAGAAGATAATGAAGATTATGATGACGAGTTCGTTAATTTTGTGGTGATTTTCTCTTCGATTATCCAGGCATGGTCATCAGCTATTCAAAATAGTATTTCGGTTATCATGTGTCGTATTTCCACAGTCCAGTGCATTTGGCTAAACTTCACGAGATTGGCGCCTTTCGATGTGCTTACTGACAGCGCCTGTTTTGGCTTTGGCTGGGAAATGTATATACAGGCCAATAATAGACAAACACATCGCCCAGGAGAGATTGGGTCCTGCCCGATTAGCAACATGCCCATGACACATCTCCTGGGAGAGATTGGGTCCTACCCGATTAGCAGCATGCCCAGGACACATTGCCTGGGAGAGATTGGGTCCTACCCGATTAGCAGCATGCCCAGGGCACATCGCCTGGGGGAGATTGGGTCCAGTCCGATTAGTAGCAAGCCCAGGACACATCGCCTGGGAGAGATTGGGTCCTGCCCGATTAGCAGCATGACCATGACACATTGAATGATGCTCATCCGACCTCTTGAGATTATGGGAAAGACAAGACAATAAAAAGAGAAGACTGGACAGACTCTGCAGAAATTCCTAAACAAGTATAATGACGTTAAGTTCTTCCCTTTCAATTTCAATACAATAATCTGTACTGGAAACAAACTGCCACAGCAAAAACAGGAAAGATATGCTCTCCAAGTTTAGTTGTAAAACGAGGAGGGAAACAGGGATGAGTATTATCCCATTGTCTTTTTAATATTTACATATTTACACACAAGAAATATTCAAAGAAATTGCGGGGTTTGTCATTGGAGGAGTGTCATTGAATAAGTTCAGATATGTGGATGATACAGTTTTGATGGCAAAAGTTAACAATTATTGCAAGAGTTTGTGGCAACAGGAAACAAAATATGTCAAGTGTTTGGATGTCAAGTGTTTGGATGTCAAGTGTTTGGATGTCAAGTGTTTGGATGTCAAGTGTTTGGATGCCAAGTGTTTGGATTAGACATAAATATTAACAAAAACAAAGACTTGAGAAAAGTGACAAGAAACCATGTATGCAGATACAAATAAAAGATCTACTACTGAAATAATTACACAGTTTCTCCTTTCTAGGAAAAACTCAGAAAACCGGCCTACAGTGTCTAGAAGAGACAAAAATTCGTGGTGACTTAATACAGGTTTATAAGATGATCAGAGGAATGGATAAATTAGATTATAACAAGTTTTTTAAAATACAGCCACCTACAATAACACGAGGGCATAGCTACAAGCTGACTTAAGAGAGGTCCAGGTTAGATATTAGGAAATATTTTTTTAGTCGGAGAGTGGTGAATGCTTGGAATGCATTGCTAGGGGAGGTAGTGGAGACAGGGACAGTTAATGCATTTAAGAATAAATTGGATGCGCATAGCTTTTAGATAAAAGTGATGTAAATGAAACTGGTTGTATAAGATTCTGCAGGGTCTTCTAAACCAGTATAAAGACGTTAAGGTAAGTTAGTTAAGTTAAGTTAGGTCATATTTAACTTAACCTAACTTCATTATACTGGTTTTAGAAGGCTGTACATAATCTGTATATTACCAGTTTGTTCCACTCCACCGATTCTGAAAATACTGTGAGCATCCAATCTATTTTTGAATGCATTAACTGACTCTGCCGCCACCACATCCTGCGGCAATGCATTCCAAGAATTCACCACTCTCTGACTAAAAAAATATTTTCTAATATTTAATCTGGACCTGACTAAACAATTTGAAGCTGTTCTTTCTTGAAGTCAGTTGTACTTTGAAACGGAAGAAGGCATCTGTGAAAAATAAATCTGAAAGAGGTATGAAAAGATATAGCCAAAAAGGTATTCAGCAGCGTGCGACACATTCTGACTTACAATCAGATAAACAAATTGAAAATGAGAATTGTCAATGGTTTGTTTCTACTCGTCACTACTTTATGGCACAGTAACATGGACACTGTATAACAAGTTGGAAAAGAGTATTGAAGCCTTCGAAATGCTGGTATACAGTGTGTGTGTGTGTGTGTGTGTGTGTGTGTGTGTGTGTATATATTGGAAAGAGAGAAAAACAAAACTGGAGGTATTGAAAAAATTGGGGGTGAAAAGAGAATTAATAACCGAAATCAGGGTTAGACAGTTAAGTTATCTTGTGCATATAACAAGACATGCCTCCTTGTTGAAAACCACACTAGAGGGTAGGGTGGAAAGCAATAGATCTTCTTCTTCTTCTTCTTCGTACGCTGTCAGACGTCAACCTGTATTTTTTCGAAAAAAGCAGCGGTCATCCTGAGGCTGTCGACACTGCTATAGAGCTTGTCTAGTGTTGGCACTGGTGATGGCCACGTCTGCTCTCTCTGATCCTCGTATGTCGGGCAGTTTTGCAGCAGATGTTCAGCGGTCATTTTCCCGGTACCACACGTGCATTCGTCAGTGCCACCTATCTTCAATTTGTTGAATAGGTGGTACCTCAGTCTATTGTGGCCTGAGCTAAGTCTAAAGACCACGACCTGCTCTCTTCTGTTCAACTGGTAATAGGCATCGTTTTTTGTGTAGCCAGTATGTTCTGTTTCCCATTTGGTCATGTATCTAGCTCTAACAAGCCTTTTTGACTCTTCGTATGTCACACTAGTATCTGGTTGTGGTAGTCTTGCACCTTCTTTTGCCAGTCTGTCTGCCTCCTCGTTGCCTTGGATGTTACAATGGGATGGAACCCACTGTACCACTACTCTTTTTGGTGCGAACTGCTGGCATAGTTGACAGAGTACTGCTCTTAAATAATTAAGTTCAGTATTTTTCTGGCCTTTTAGTGCTGTGACTACGGCCAGGGCATCTGTAAACAGAACTAAATGGGGAAAGCAATAGATCAAGGCTACTCAAGAGGCATACAATGTTATAAGTGGGTGAATTACATCAGGAGATAGACTGGGAAAAGGCTGTCATATTGCACCATTATAGCAAGAAATAGTCCCCTGGAGATCCATTGCAGCTGACCGTCGATGAGGAGATGGCACTTCAACTGAACTGAACTTTAAATTTAGAATCCAACAATGATTGCTCCCGCCGTGCGGAAAGCGCTTGGTAACACTAAACAATATGGCGTCGGCGCAGGCTACTATTGTTGAGGATCTGAAAGATAAAAACGTTCCGTCAGCCCTTTATTGGACAACAGAACACGTAGCCGATTGGATCGAAGAACTAGGTTTTCCACAATACAAAGTATGCAGTCACTGTAATTATTTAAATATGTTAGACTCGTGAATGTTGTCTGTTTATGTATAATATCGTCCAATTTATAAAAATTTATATCTACTGTCCCTGTCTGTTGTCGTTGTAAGCCGTAACGTGCAGCTGCTAACAGTATAGAGTACATTTGCAAAGTTTTACTTTTCTTTTTTATTCACCAAGGCCTGCTTTCTGACGAACTTGATAAATGGAAGAAAACTTAGTAGCCTCCACGCATCTGCCTTCCCCAATATTGGAATTACAGACTTTGAACATATCAAAGTAAGGAGATATCATTTAAAATGCAATGTAAAAAAACAATGAACATAATTTAAATTAAATTATTCCATGACATGACATTTTACATATTACATTTAATACACATTACCGTAAACATTGAATTTTAAAAATTAAAAAAATGTTGTTATTAAACTTAGAACATCACATTAACACACCAACCTATTTTTTCATATATTAAAAATTAAAACATCACACAGTAAAAATATAATTACAACTTATTCATGTAATAAAAATCAATTATATATTATTATGCATATTAATTCAATCTCTCTCACACATTCATTTTCTTGCAGTAGTCTGACGTCAATAGTGATATATTGTTAAATAGTATAGTTTATGATTTAATTGATACATTTTGTAAACCAATGTCAGTAATCTTGTCTTGACCTCAATTTCTCTAGATTATTGCCAAAAATATTAGAGATCTCATTTACCTGGAGAAACCCTTCTGGAACAGAAGCATAGGGGAGCCTCCAAAGAACAATCTGGGTAAGCCTGGTTTAAGAAAAGTGCTTGAGAAATATTGCACCTTAATTTTTTAAAAGAACAGCTTAACGTCAACATTGCTTTTGCTCCCGTGACGTGTGGATTTGACAACAATCAATGCTCTCTCCTACTGTACAGAGCTAAAGAAGAATTCCAAGCAATGGTAGAGTTCATCTTGAGAACTCATCTAATGGTATAAACATCACAGATGCAATCACAAGAAGATGTGAACAGTCTTAGGAATATTCTAGCACTTCAGAGAAATTTGCTGTTACCCAGCAACTCGGATCTTACCTGTCCTTCTTACATCCTGGATAACTAGCTACAGGACAGTGAAAGATTCCAAAAGTAATGATGGCTCATTTGAATATGATAATTATCAGGGCGTATTCTAAATCGTCATGGGATGACGACCACTTCAGCAACACGTCTGGCCCTGGACAGAAAACTACGGCTTCCTACAATGCCTCACTGCACAAGTGGATAAGACAAGACAATTATGAGGGCATCCAGTAAAAGTAAAAAACAGATGGTGTGGCCATTGACCTGGCTGTACTCAGTTTGGAATCATGGACATTTGAACCATTTGTCCGTGTCTACTTTCAGATGTGCTGTGTAACATCTACTCAACAAAAGTACCCAGACTACAACCCTCTAGACCAGGATGACTATTAACATACACAGATGACATCTTAATGTAAAGAACTGGTTCAGATGTTCTTATTCAAAGCTGATTGTGTTGAATTTCATTAATTCTTGACATTTCTTTGGTAACGTGTTACAGTGGCTCTTCTTGAATCCCCAAAAATACATGAGGTGGACTGGGGTTCCCCTGGCTGTAGTGCAATGTGAAGCTCCTCAGTGAACTCACCAATGTGTGGATTACATTGGCTCAGATAGATATGAAATGTTGAAAGACAGAAGACATTAAAAGCAATTTCACTGTTGTGCAAGAAATGAAGATTACCAGTACAGGTCTTTCCTCCCATCAAAGCTAGAAACAGGTGCTCCACGTTTAGACCAGGAGTTATGTGTCGGACCGAAAGGTGCAAATATTGCAGTCAAGCTGTAAATTAGCATTCCGTTCTCTGGATCACATCCTGCTACTTGCAAAGCCCTGTTCAGCACTTGGTAGCGAGAGATTGAGAACAAACACAGCAACAGCAGAAGAAAAAGACAGTGCTGTAGTGGGAGCATTTCTTCTTCTTCTTCTGCGTACACAGTCAGACAGTAACCATTATTTTTTCGAGAAAAGCGGCGGTCATCCTGAGGCTCTCGCCACTGCCATAGAGCTTGTCTTGCAGTTCCACTGGTAATGGCCACATCTGCTCTCTCTGATCCTCGTATGTCGGGCAGTTCTGCAGCAGATGTTCAGTGGTCATTTTACCAGTACCGCACGGGCATTCGTCGGTACACCCTATTTTCAATTTGTTGAATAGGTGGTACCTCAGTCTGTTGTGGCCAGTGCGAAGTCTGAAGACAACTACCTGCTCTCTTCGGTTCAACTGGTAATAGGCATCGTTTTTGGTGTAACCAGTATGTTCGGTTTCCCATTTGGTCATGTATCTGGCTTTGATAAGCCGTTTTGACTCTTCGTACGTCATGCTGGTATCTGTTTGTGGTAGTCTTGCACCTTCTTTTGCCAGTCTATCTGCCTCCTCGTTGCCTTGGATGTTGCAGTGTGACGGGACCCACTGTACCACTACCCTTTTTGGTGCGGACTGCTGGCACAGTTTGCAGAGTGCTGCTCTTAAGTCATTAAGCTCAGTGTTTTTCTGGCTTTTTAGCGCTGTGACTACGGCGAGAGCATCTGTCAGCAGGACTATATGGCTCTCATTTTCACTGTGTGTCACCATTTCTTCCACTGCCGCCCTCAGTGCCTCTGCCTCCGCTCTGAAATTGCTTGTGTACTTACCAGTAGCGAATGACAGAGTTATTTTTCTGCCATTTGGTAGGTTCAGGAATGCTCCTGCCCCTCCGTTCTGTGTAGTGTTTGTTACAGAACCGTCGGTGTATGCATGGGTCCAGTCCATGCTTGGGTAGCTTTTCGTTATGAAGCTTAGGGTAGTGTCTCTCCTTTCTTTTTCAGTCTGGCAGTTTTTGTTTGCAATACCTGGTATATTTTCTACCACCTGGAAATATATCCTGCCTCCAGGTAGGTTTTCGTACAGTAGTGATGGGTTTTGGTGTTGTTAGTGCGTTTATGGGATCTTCGTGCATCTTTGCTTTGGCTATTTCTGCAAAGTTTCTCCGCTTTAGTTTCCCATTTCCCAAATTGTTTAGTCTCTGGTACATTGGGTGGTCCGTCAGTCTTCGGAGTTTCTCTGACTGCAGCTGGGCTCTGCAGTCTCTTCTATCGGTCATGGATTGCAGTTTTGTAATCTTTTCAAGTTCTACAATTGGCGTTGACTTCATGCCACCTGTTATAATTCTCATGGCTTGGTTTTGAAGTTTGTTAACTTTATCGAAGTTCGCCTTCGCTGCTGTTGTCCATGCCGCAATGCCATACTCGAGAACTGGTCTCACTCTTCCAGTGTACAGTTTCTTTAGTATGCCTTCGTCTGCTCCCCAGCTTGTGCCAGCAAGTTTCCTCATGATCGCCATTCTTTCTCTGGCTTTCATTCGGTTTCTCTCAATCTGACTTTTCCATGTCATGCGCCGGTCAAATGTGACTCCCAGATAGGTTGGGTTGTCGTTTGGCTGCAGGATTTTGCCATTTAGACTTAATTTGGTACTTTGGGGTTTTAATGAAAGCGAGAATATTGTGCACGTGGTTTTCTCCTCGTTTATTTTGACCAGCGATGTTAGGGCCGTCTGCATCCGATTTCTTGCTATGGTGAGATTCTTTTCAGAGGTCGTGGGAGCATTTGATTGTAGTTGGAAAGATTATCCTACAATTCACCCTCGACTGTCACAGTATTCTTTTGAAAACAGTGGCTTCAAGAATAAACACACTATCTTTCTTACTTAGTTGCTCCTCTTCTACCCTGGGTGTAAATGTTTGTCCAAAAGAGCACTGGGCCATTCTAGCCACTGTCTTCCTCTTAGCCTGGTTCCAGTCTAGTCCACGGCCTGTTATTGCAGTCTTATGCTGTCATACTTGACTTTGATGTTTTCTGTGTCATTGATTTCCTTCTCTGTATTACAGCCTGTCATACCTGGAACTTGGTCTTCCTCTGCACAGAGGAGGTCTGAGAAATAGTCTTTCCATCTGTCCATTATATTCTTCAGACTAGTAAGCAAAGCACATTGTTTATCTTTTACAAATCTCAGTGGATACTCTTTTTCCTTTCTCACGTTCTTTAGTGTCCTGTAGAACAGTTTCTGGTTTTCACTGGCAATTCTTTTCAAGTCTTTCTCTAAAGACCTCCAATTATTTTGTTGTTGTTGTTAGCACTATTTTCTTGGCTTCCGTTCTAAGCATTATGTTTTCTTTGTTTTTCTGTTTTTCCTGCTGTATTCTTGGCATCCAAGTATTGTTTCTTTGCCTTTTATCTTTTCCAGCATTATAATTTTGACTTCTTCTGTCCACCAGTGTGTCGTCTTTGTATCCTTCTTGACTCTCAATTTCATCACATGTTTCTGCTGCCTTGAGGGTAGCCAAAGCTCTTTTAGTTCCTAAGGTGGATCTTCTGCACTTTCCACAGCTGTTGATATAAACCCTGGTTATTGGTCCTAACTTCTGGCTCTCTATTAGCTTGTTTGCCTTTATTCTTGCCTCTTTTCTGGTATTTAGATTCTTACTTGATTATTGATGTTGATTTGGTAGGGCTACTATTTCAGTTATTCTCTTTATTGTCACGATGTAGTGGTCACTTCTTCTTCTGCGTTCAGCTTTTTTTGATCATGGTAAATCTTCAGTCCTATTGCCAGGATGAAGTCCACATTCCTTTCCAGGTCTGAGCAGTGACCCCATAGTTTTTCCCTCAGTTCTGCTCCATCTGGCCAGGTCTGGCATCTTAGTTCTTCGTAGGCCAGGGATTCTCAAAGTACATATTCAGAGGTCTGGACTCCTGTCCCACATGGACATTCATTTGTTTGGGAGATTTTGAGCGGATATAGGTGATCCAGTAATCTGCTGTGGCCTGTTCTCGTGCGAATGATTACAGTTTGCTAGTATCTTTGTAGCTAGTGGATTGGGTCTGGACTGTTACTCTCTCCCATTTTATTTTATACTGTCTGCAAATGATGGTTTTAGTCTCCTTATATGGCATTTTATGGGTGTATTGTTCCATTTTTCCACCTGATTTAGATAGTGCATTGGCTCTCTTGTTTCCCATAATTCCACAATGAGAGGGGAGCCACTGGAGTGTGATCTTTTGTATGGCATTTAGCTCTGTTCTGATTTTATGTGTCATGTCCTCATTTGTTGTGTTCTTTACCGATTCGAGTAGTGCTTGTCTGTGAAGATCACTATCCTCATGTGTGTGTGAGCGTTGAATTTGGTACCATTTTCTGTGCTTGGAGAAGTGCCACTGATTCTGTACTCAGGCTAGAAGAAATTTTCCCTGTTGGAAAGGACTTATGAGTTATCCTTCCGTTATTTTGTCGTATAAAGATGCCTCCACCACCATTTTTTGCCGCCTCTTCTGCAGATCCATCTATGTACACGTGTCCATTCTTTGGAGCTGTATTTAAACTTAACCTAATGTTTTTATACTGGTTTAGAAGACTCTACAGAGTCTGTATACAACCAGTTTCATTTACATTACTTTGCTCTAAAAGCTATGCGTATCCAATCTATTCTAAAATGCATTAATTGTCCCTGCCTCCACTACTTCCTGTGGCAATGCATTCCACGCATTCACCACTCTCTGACTAAAAAAATATTTCCTGATATCTAATCTGGACCTTTCTTTAGTAAATGCCCTCTTGTTCTTGTAGGTGGTTGTATTTTGAAAAGCTTATTATAGTCTAATTTATCCGTTCCTTTGGTTATCTTATAAACCTGTATTAAGTCACCTCGAATTCTTCTCTTTTTTAGACACAGTATGCTGGTTTTTCTGAGTCTTTCCTCATAACTGTAATTCTGGAATCCCACTATTTGCTTTGTCGCTCTTTTTTGTATCCTTTCCAGCATGTTTATATCGCCTTTACAATAATGACTCCACACCTGTACACAGTACTCCAATCTAGGTCTAACTAATGCTTTATACAATTTGACTATCACTTCCTTACTCCTATGTTTAATATTTCTTTTTATCATACCTAACATTGCTTTTGCCTTTTTCACTGCTGCCTGGACTTGCTCACTCTCCTTACCTGTATGATCTATTATAACCCGTAGGTCCTTTTCCTTTTCAATCATTTTAATATTGTTCTCGCCCATTCTGTAATTATATTCCATATTGGATCTACCCATGTGGATTACTGTACTTTTATCTACATTAAACTCCATTTGCCAGCTTACAGACCATTCTCGAATTTTATCTAAATCCGACCTCAATATATTCACTTCCGCTTTAGATGAGACACTACTGCATAGTTTTGTGTCATCAGCAAATTTTGCAACCATGGATCCCACATCAATGTCCAACTCGTTTATATATATCAAGAACGAAATTGGTCCCAAAAACCGAGCCCTGTGGCACTCCACTTTTTACTTCACACCACCACTCGTTATTTATACCCATCCTTTGTCTTCTTCCCATTAACCAACTTTCAATCCATTTGGCAACTTCCCCACCTATTCCATGTGATTTTAACTTTCAAAATAATCTTTGAAGATTTACTCTATCAAAGGCCTTTGCAAAATCTAGATAAATAACATCTACTGGCTCCCCTTTATCTATCATTTTAGTAACATCCTCCATGAATTCTAATAGATTTGTTAAGCATGATCTCCCTCTAGTAAACCCATGCTGTCTATTTCTGATTAGATTAAACTTGTCTAAATGCATTACAATGTTTTCTTTGATTATTGACTAACAATTTACAGACTACACTCGCTAAACTCACCAGTTCATAATTTACTGGATCTGAATTTTTTCTGTTTTTGAATAAGAGGAGATCGCTCCTGCACCTTTCCAATCCCGTGGAACAATCCCTTTAGCAAGTGATTGAGAACATAATATAGCCAATGGTTTTGCTAATTGGTCTCTAATTTCAAACAACAATTTTGGATAAATACCATCTTGATCTGGACATTTATCCACTTTCAACCCCTCCAATTTTTTAAAAACCATTTCCTCTGTAATACAGATTGATCTTAATCCCGCTGTATCCATGTCTCTTTGAAAAATATCTATAGGCTCTGGGATCTTGGAGCAGTCCTCTTTTGTGTAGACTGTGCCAAAGTACTGATTGAGTAGATTAGCTTCCTCCCTATTCTCACTAATTATATTTCCTGTGCTGTCTATGAGAGGGCCTACTTTATCATTTGTTCTTTGTTTATTTCTAACATAAGAAAATAAGTTTTTATTAATCTTGATCCCCTGAGCAAGTTTTTTTTTTAAAGTCTATTTTTGCAGTTTCATTCACTTTCTGAGCTATGTTTTTCTTGTTCAAATATTTTAAATATGTTACTTTTGATTTACCTGCCTCTATATATTTTTTCCATGCTTTATTTTTATCATTCTACATTTAACTACAAATCTAGTTATCCACTTTTTACATTTGGGGTTTACCTCCATGCATGGAACACATTCCTCTTTTAGATTTTCTAGAACTGTTTTAAAACTCTCCCACTCTTGTTAAACATCTGTTCCTCTGACAATATCTTTCCAGATTATGTGGCTCGCTGCCTCTTTCATCTTCTTAACATCAGCCTTAGAGTAGTCGTATGTTCACGTGTTTATGTTTACTTCTTTCCTTGCTATAAGTACAAGATCCCAACGGATGATCTGATGGTTGATTGAGCCAAACAGTTCCCCAATGGTAACATTTTAAATCATATTTTCCTCTGTAGTAAAAACTATACAAAATTTGCCTTCAATCATCTCGGGCACCTCTGTGTTAATTGAAACTTTATCTAGATAGTGGTTTGGCTCCTCATAGCCCGTGGTCACTTCTGATTTATAGTCCTCTTCAGGCTCTGACAGCTCTCACATACTCAAGTTAATCTTTCCTCATGATGACATAATCAATAATGAATATCTCTATCTTTGTTGATTCACATCGTGTGCATGCGTGTATGTATGCACTTGTGAGAGAACTAGTATTTGTAATGACCATATTTTATTCACTGCAGAAGCTTAGGAGTCACATTCCATTGTCATTAAAAACATCTTCAATGTATCTCCCATTGACTCCATCCCATCTAGAACAATATTTTCCAACTCTGGCATTGAAATCACCAAGGAGGATTATTTTGCCTGACAATGGTCCACTGTCTTTTCAAGCAGTTTAAAGAACTCGACTTTGTTATCTTCTTCGTACGCAGTCAGACAGTAACCATTATTTTTTCGAAAAAAGCAGCCATCATCCTGAGGCTGTCGACACTGCCATAGTGCGTGTCTAGTGTTGCCACTGGTGATGGCCACATCTGCTCTCTCTGATCATCGTATGTCGGGCAGTTTTGCAGCAAATGCTCAGCGGTCATTTTCCCGGTACCACACAGGCATTCGTCGGTGCCACCTATCTTCAATTCGTTGAATAGGTAGTACCTCAGTCTGTTGTGGCCAGTGCGAAGTCTGAAGACCACGACCTGCTCTCTTCTGTTCAACTGGTAATAGGCATCGTTTTTGGTGTAGTCAGTATGTTCTGTTTCCCATTTGGTCATGTATCTAGCTCTAATAAGCCGTTTTTACTCTTCGTATGTCATTCTAGTATCTGGTTATGGTAGTTTTGCACCTTCTTTTGCCAGTCTGTCTGCCTCCTCGTTGCCGTGGATGTTGCAGTGGGATGGAACCCACTGCACCACTACTCTTTTTGGTGCGGCCTGCTGGCATAGTTGACAGAGTACTGCTCTTAAATCAGACTTTGGTATCTAATCTATGCCCCCTCATTCAGAGCATAAACAATGACGATGTTGACCAAATTGCCCGCTTTGAGGTCCAGTACCATAATGCATTTAGAGACAAATTTTCATCCCTTGATGCTGTCTCTTTGACTCCTGGACAAAATACAGCCCACTTTTCATTTGTCTCTGTCAGTCATGGGAACTTCATTGTAGAGAAGCATATTACCCTCAAGATGTATGACCTACTGTCCTTTTTGCAAGATTAATTATACTATCAGTTTGATGATGATTTGCTAAGTTAAGCATAGGACCCCCACTAAGTAGGGGGTCTCTGTGGCGAAGTGGTCAAGCCGTTAGCCTCGTGTTCAGACGGTCGGGATTCGAATTCAAGATTCGGCGGTCAGTTCACGAAGGCAATTTTTTCCAAAGATTCCTGTTCATCACTGGAGCTAGAAAGTTTGTGCGATGCTGTCGAGAGGTGGCATACCGCTCTGTGAAGAGAGACCGAGCCATATGGGTAGAGACCCATGGCGATGAAATCGAGCCCTCACCATGAACTTTTTTTAAGTTGACCAATTTACTAACCTGCATCCAAGCATTTGCAATAGTGGTATCATAGTTTTATATAAAGTTGCTAGCCACATGCACAGCTCTCTTTAATCCCATTTTACAACATACCTGGAAGATAACAGTGGGTCAATTCTTTTCAACCCAGGCACCACTTGGGTGAGGAGCCACGTAGCGCAGTGGTTAACGTGCTGGCGTCACATCTAAGTGGTCCTGGGTTCATTCCCCAGTTGAGATGGAAATGTTTTTTCAGACTGTAACGGGTCCCGGGTCGACCCAACCTTAAATGGATACCGGTTCAATCCGGGAAGTAAAGGCGGCCGACGTGATGCTGACCACATCATCCACTAACTGCCGTGGGTTACAAAATAATATGGGCCTAACACCATATTTCCTATACGCCGTATGGCGTGACAGGATCTTCTTTATTTTTACCACTTGGGTGGCTATCAGTTCATGTTCAATTATTTACTTTCTTGGGGCAACCACAGGATCATGTATTCATTACTGACCTATTAATGAAATAGCCAACGGCTGTGAGGTCTGTGTCTATCATAAACTCTGTGTGACCAACTCCTATTTTCAGACTAAGCACTGGGATCAAGATGCTGAGCAGTGCATGAGGTGCTGTGGTTAGCGACCCAAAACTGACTGCTAAAGGTCAGCGACCTAGAGCTGCCAAGACCCTTCTACACTTCTACGTGTTGATCCTAGATAACAAGCTGCAGCAGGGCAGACAGGCTAAGGAGAAGGGATCGAAAAGGAAAGGCTAACTCAGCATCAAAAATGCCTGCTGAAGTCGGATGTGTCAGACTGAAAAGTGCAAACTTCACAGTCAAGCTGTAAACTAGTGACACAACGCATTCTGTTCCCTAGACTACATCCTGCAAAACCCTTTTCAGGACTTGGAAGCAGGAGTTTAAGAACGGGCAAAGGCTGCCAACCATCGTAGACGATGATAGCATAATTAATTTTGCTAGCGCTATTTTTAGTAAGGATTAACTGCGCTACTTTTTAACCTCACTCTTGTCTCGAGCCGCCCGACCCCAGAGGCAAGTCAAGGACAAGACGACTAAGGGGCGACTACGAGATGCAGGGAACTCCGGATCAAGCACCTGTGAAAAAGACGGCGGAGTCCAGAGTCTAACCTACACCATCTGATCACGAGGCAGACGGCTTAACCACTTCGCCACGGAATCCCACGAACGATGAAGAAGAAGACAAAGCCTCAACATAAGGTACTATGGATGCAGCCACAATCAAGGAACTGGAACCAATTGGATCTGATTTTTGTCAGAAGATATCTCAAGTACGTGCTCTTACTGTAGTGCAGACTAGGATACTGATCATTCATTGGTTCGCTGTGGAATCAGATTGCAGTCAAGGAAGTTCCACTACCCCAAAAATAAAAAAGCTAATGCCATGATTGACACAAGTAGAACAATATCCTGCCTCCTAGCACCACTTTTACAGAGCCCTGGGGGGATGGCATGGGTTTAGTGACACGGCTCACAATTCAAAGGTGCTGATTTCGCTCCCCAATTAGAAAATGCAGGAGGAAGCAGACTCTTACATAAAATGTATGCTGAAGTCGGATGCACTGGGCCGAAAGGCGCAAAATAAAAACAGTGCAACAAACGTTGCCTTGGGGAATAGAGAAATAAGGCGAACGCAAAATAACAAAACAAAAACAGACGCTTGTGAACATCTCTTAAATGCGCTGCTCTTGCTATCTTTGGAAGCAGAACTGTTAAGTTAGATGACTGGTTTGAAGAGAAAGTGAAGGATATGACACCTGTCATTGAGGGCAAGCAACTTCCAAAAGCAGGTACCTAGTCTATAACGCAGATGTTAATATATATTTCAACTTCTTCCATACAGGGATGTACCTGGAAATGAAAACATGCACAGGAAAAACCATAGACAGAACTACTTTTAAACAAATGTACCACAAAAACCCTGATCCTAAGTGGCAACCACCTTTGTCCAACCAATGTATGATTCTACCTCGAGACTAACACGTGGAAGATTATAACTTTAAATGTTATTGAGCGGTGAAAATTGTTGGGGGAATGCAAAGTTGGTAATGAGATAAAGAAGTAATGACACTCAAGTGGTAGTACTGACAATGTTTTCAGAGATGCTAGCTACTTACTTACTTAGTCGCTCCTTTTCTACCGTGAGGTGTAGAGGTTTTTCAGAGAGAACGCCACACTGCTCTATCCGCCGTCTTTTTCCTGGCCTCTTTCCAATGCAGCCCTCGATCACTTAGGGACTTTCGTATGTTGTCTTCCCAGCGTATTTTGGGACGTCCTCGGGGTCTGCGTCCTTGACTTTTTTATCTCCCATCACCGCTTTGGTATCCGATCTTCTTCCATTCTACAGACATGGCCAAACCACTGTAGCTGGGACTGCTCCACTCGTGTCTGCAGGGGTTGAACTTCGAGATTGCTACGTATTGTCTGGTTATGGATCTTGTCCCTTTACGACACCTGAACCGCCTTTCTTAGATATCGTATTTCTGAAATTTGTAGTTGCTTTTCTTGCGCTGTAGTCATTGCCCATGACTCACATCCATATGTCAGGACAGGCACATATGTCGAGCAGTATACATCCATCTTTGTTTTCCTGCATATTTCTCTTTTGCTGAGGAATCCTCTGTTTATAGCATGGAAATGCCAGAGGTGCTAGTTATGAATAGCAAAAGTTGTCAAACTTGCTCATAGCTAGTCACATAAGATTGAATTTTTCAATATGGATATTCAAATATGAATTTAACCATTTCTTGTAATTACTGTAAATCCAAATCATTGAATGTTGGACATTTGATAGAAATGTGTAATCAATGTATCTGCGTTACTGGAGCCAATAGGGCAGCACAGAATAGCAACACTGTAACCTGCCAGGCATGTCAAAGGAGCGCACTAAGGAGAGTTGAGCATGGGGCTGGCTACCACAGCCTAGAGAAACTATTATCCACAAGGAAAAGAAAAGAAGATATTTACAATTCATAGTAGACGAGGGACGACACTAGGTCAAGGCAATCAAATATCAACAATGACAATAAGTCAAGTCAATCAAATGTGAACAATGAAACTAGGTCAAGTCAATCAAATGTCAGCAATGAAACTAGGTCAAATCAATCAAGTGTCAACAATCACTTATTTGTATTTTCAATAATATAAGAAATGGTTCAATAGTTGTAGAATCTAAAGCAACCATGGGTCGTAAAATAAGTTTTGAAAATATTGAATAAAAGATTTGCTGTATAACTAAAAGTTGCATTTCTGATCATTATTTGTCAGTATTAATCCTTGTATTACTTTCCAACTATCACTACTCATTTCATTGGTTGTGATGATTGTGTTAATCTTTAATACAATCAATGTTTGCAAGGTTTTCCTCGGATGAATATTTGTGTAATAGTTTACATTCATAAATAAATGACACTAAAGTAATATTCCAGTTTAACCCTTGTTACTCGTACTAACATTCCCACAGCCTTTGATGGATACTAGAGTTAAAAATGCGGATCATGTAATAAAATAATTACGCTGTAGGACAATACCTCACAAAATGGATATTTATTTTTTTTAAACTCATGATATGTAATAAAATTTTGTATTTAATTGAAATGTGAGAGTTTTGATTATAGAAAATGTATTCTTGCTGAGTTTTGATTGGAGTATATGTTGTCTTGTCATTGAGGATTATGTTGTCTTTATCTAAAATTGACAGAAAGTATGTATTTGTGAAAGACTTGATTCTGCTACTCAGTCATGAATTTGATCAGGATCAAGCAGATAGGCTGGTCAAAAGTACTCATTCTATTACCATATGTAGATTGGGGAACTGAGGTGCTTGTCCGGTCAGGCACATCATACTGACCAGGGGAACTGAGGTGCTAGTCCGGTCAGGCACAATACACTGACCAGAGGGAACTGAGATGCTAGTTCGGTCAGGCAAATACACTGACCAGGGGGAACTGAGATGCTAGTCTGGTCAGGCACAATACACTGACCTGGGGGAACTGAGATGCTAGTCCAGTCAGGCACAATACACTGATCAAGACCATGTCATGATGGATGACATGTCTCTTCCATGTAGTGTTCCCCGGAAACAGGCTATTTTCAAGACAGTCCGGCTGATGAGATGTGGATTGATGTGATCCCCGCAGTAGTGAGCATTACGCAGATGAAGCCAAGCACAGCACAACCGCTTGGTGGATCGCAGTCCACCTTCATTAGCGCAATCGAGGTGCGAGGAAAGCTTCTACAACCCATCACTTAACGCCCTTTCCAGGGTGCACAAAAGAATAAACTTACTCATTGTGGGCTTTAAACAAGAACAGCCATTTGTAGATGCCACTGACATCAATGACATGACTTAAATGTCCTTTCCTACACACAACATAGACATAACACAGAATACAAGGCTACAACTACGTACTTGACGTCTACCTCATGACCAACAGGGTTGACATTCAAGTAATTGACGTCTACCTCATGACCAACAGGGTTGACATTCAAGACCTATTATTAATCTATCGCCGGTAAAAATAAAAACCTTGTCTGTACACTGCAGGGGCAAGTCGCCTTTATTCCTGACCCTGTAAAAGCACCCGAATAGAATAGTGGTAGAGCACTTGCTTTTCATGACAAAGGTACGAGGTTAAACTTCTGTTACCCATACACTCCAGCCGTAAATGAGCATCTGGCTTACTATTAGGGAAGGAGAGCCAGCATGGAAGGAAACTGCCAACCCACCTCATAAAAAAGCTGAGATGTACTATAATGAAGTCTCTAGTGGCAGTGCCAGCTATGAGACTACCTTTACCTTTTCACCTTTCAGCCGCCTGGCAATGTGGATAAATGCTGTAATAATAGTTTTATTTTAAAATAATCATTTTTACTGCATACAACTCGGAGAGGAAGACTGACGTCTGGTCAGGCAAAATATACTGATCAGACATGTTAGTCAGGGTAAGGTAAAACATACTGATCAGACATGTTAGTCAGGGTAAGGGTAAAACATACTGGCCAAGACCCTGAATTCGGCTTCCTAGTAACCCTCCCTGGAAACGGGCTGTTTTTATGGCAGCCTGGCTAACGAAGGTGAGGGACCGACGTGATCCCTGTAGTAGTGAGTAACATGCAAATGAAGCCAAGCATAGCACAACTGCCTGGAGGACCCTGGTCCACCTTCATCGCATGCTCGGGATGTTTTTAAAAAATTTGCGTTCGCCTTATTTCTCTAATCCCCAAAGGCGGTGTGCGCTGCACTGTGGTTTTTATTTTGCACCTGTCAGCCCAGTGCATCCGACTTCAGCATGCATTTTATGTAAGGATCTGTTTCCTCCTGCATTTTTTAAGGGTTTGCTTCTCCGGGGTAATGGCCAGTGCTGTGATGGGGATCGAACCCAGCACCTTCTGGTTGTGAGTCGTGTCACCCAACCACTAGCCCAAGCAGTCCCCTGCTCGGGATGTGAGGAAAGCTACTGCAACCCACCACTAAGCATACTTTTCAGGGGGCACAAAAGAGTAACCTCTCATTGTGGGCATTCGCAAACAACTGCATGCAACTTATTCGCTCCTCGTCTACCCTAGGGTCTCATGGTAGAATGCAGGGCACCATCACAAAATACCAACAGCAGCATTTCATACAATGAAAGAACCCGCCAAGACCAGCATGATACTCAAGCTTTATTGTCTCAAACACAGGTGCTAGAACAGACATTATTGCATAAATCTAGGCTTTCACAACTATCACACATTCTCTCATCACCCCTTATCTCATCACCACCTATCTCACCACCTTCTATCTCATCGCCCCATCTCATCATCTGCCTATATTGTATACACTCAGAGCAGATCAAGTACCACATCCACACATCGCAGATCTGCTGTTTCTTGCCTTGCTGGCAAACTTGAGAAGACTTTTGCTTGTCTACTTCTTGATGCTTCTTCTTCGATCACCCTCAGATCAAGGTCCTGGTTTCTCTTACAAAGGACACCATTGCTTGTAAGGCTGTGTTATCTCCATATAGCTTTTGTCTCATATCTGTCTGGCGAGGCCAGTACTGTTCCCTCTTCCTGCGCGTACATGCAGCTTTGTAGGATGTGTTCCACAGTCAGGGTATGCTCCCCACATGGACATCAATTTGTTGTATGATGTCTCCCTACCATTTTTAGTGATGTTTTCCTTGTGTTATAGTAATACATCCAGCTATAATATAGTTAGTCCGCCCCTTGTCTTGGTGGCACACTATGAACAACTATTGTTTATTCATCTCTTGATCATTCCTTACCATTTATATCGCCGGTTTTTAAATGTTTGATTTGATGGTAATAATAATAATAGTTGCCCTTTGCAAGTGAAGATAATAACAGCATCCGACTTGAGTTGCGACATGTGAACATTAAGTCCAATCCTGGCAGACTGTTCCACATTTGTAGTACATGTGTGAGGAGTCGGCTGTGGGGATTTGTGAGTTCTGACCTTTCCAGCATCTCATGCTAACGATATTTTGTAAATCGATCTGAGTACCTTGTGTGACACGACACTAGTGCACCAGGCAGAACAGTTCTGTGCAAACATCCCCCAAGAGGTTACATCAATGTTGAAGCTTTACAGAGACATCTTTAAGGTGCACTATGAAATATTATTTATCCACCCCTTCATGTTTTCTTTGCCATTTATATCACTGTCTTATTCAATAAATTGAAGATAGGTGGCACTGACGAATGCACGTGCGGTACCGGGAAAATGACCACTGAACATTTGCTGCAAAACTGCCCGACATACGAGGATCAGAGAAAGCAGATGTGGCCATCACCAGTGGCAACACTAGACAAGCTCTATGGCAGTGTCGACAGCCTCAGGATGACCGCTGCTTTTTTTGAAAAAATACAGGTAGACATCTGACAGCGTACGAAGAAGAAGAAGAAGATATCACTGTCTTCTTTTTGCTTTAGTGGTACACTCTGAAAAAATATTGTTTGTCAACTTTTTGTTTACTTCCAATCTATAGCACCGTCTTCATAATGCTTCTTTGCCAGTAAAACTTCATTCCAACATAGTTTCATTCAATTGTCCTCTTGCAAAATCCATAATCAGTGCTGTAAGGTAGGGTGGCAGTAGGAGCACCCCAGCCACCACGCAGATGACAAATGCTATCAACTGTCCATAAAAGACCAGATTATCATACTTCATCTACGAACTGACCACAACAGAATCAGACACCACCTGTACACCAAACTCAAGATTGGTACCACCAGCCTATGTTACTATGGCCTGGAAAACATGACAGCAGAATATATACTTCAGAACTACCCCCAGCACACAGATCTGAGGAGAAGAATGTGGCCCATGCCCACTCCTCTAGAGGAATGACTCTACGGCGCTATTGGGACCTTGAAAAAGACAGCAGCCATTATTGGAGAATCCGGATTCCCAATCTAAATGAGCAATGATCGTAGAAGAAGTGCCCTCATTATGTGACAAAAATGGGATAGAAGATACAACACAGTGAATGAACTTCTTCCTCTTTTGCATTTGTCCTGAAAGGATGTGTGGTATTACAAGGCTGCAATATCTGTGTCTTTCGGCTCAACACATCCGATTTCAGCTGGCTTTTTTTTGGGTACTGGGTTTGCCTTCCCACTATGATGCCTATTCTCTTAGTCAAACATCGCTAGTAAAGCCTGTTTCTAGGGCCACTGCTGTGAGACGATTAAAGTCTTGGTCAGTTGTGGTTCTCTGACCTTGATGCAAACAGCCAGTTACAAGTCGCTGACTGTTGCATCTTTGGTACCTGTGAATGAACTGATTTCTTTGTTGAGGTGTTTAGGCTTCGTCCATGAAACAAACTATCCTGACCCCTCTTCCACTTTTCTTCACCAAGTGTTCTTCGGACTTCCCACTCTTGTTTCCTTGTGTGTTCCAATCCAGGGTAGGTCTGGTTATATTATTAGATTTCATTCTGTATATCCTATCCATCTTCAGTTTGTCTCTTCAAACTCTGGATGGATTGATAGTGTCATGTTCTCTGCAACAGATCTATATTTGTCAATCCATCGAACACAAGTTATGCTGCGGAGACATCTGTTGGAGAATGTCTGCATCTTCTTCTTTGGCGTTCATCCCAAAAAGGACACTTGTAACTTTGTGTTGTAGCTTATAGCAAGACTGCGATATGCGCTTTTCGGCCCACACACATGATTTAAGCACTATATTTTTGGGACTGCGTTTGCCTTCCCTCTTAAATCACTAATATCTTAGTAAGGCTGCATGGTTAGTCTGTTTCCAGGGCTGCCACTCGGAGGTGGAATAGGGTCTTGGTCAGTTATGGGTCACTGATCCTGGCCCAAGCAGCCAGCTTTGCGTCACTCATTTAGCTCAGTACTGCATCTTGGGCCCCAAGTCTGTATATGATGTTTGTGTCCGATATGAATATAAAAATTGTTGTCCTTGTCGGACGAAGTGTTAGAGACTTCGCTGATCTAGACCTCAGCTGTTTATGAGGCAGGGTGGCCAGTTCCCTTCCTCACTGCTGTTCCTTCACTAACAGTAAGCCAGGTACCAAATTGTAGCTGGGGTGACTGGAACTTACCAGTAACAGGGAACAGATCTGATACCTTGTGAGTGCCCGTGCCCTGCTTATTCAGACACTGTAGTGACATTACCACCTTGTTAGGCAACAACCCCCCCCCCCCATCTTGTGGCCCTTAAGTGGGGAGGACAGAACAGGCTCACTAAATCCTCAATCATGGTGTATAAGGTGACTACAGAGAATTGTATCTAGGGCCAGCAACCTCATCATGTCAAACAAATTGCTAAAGAAATTAATTCAGCAAAAGCACACTAAAAAAAGCCTTGGCTTTGGTTTCCTGTAAGGTGGAGCCATCTATTCTGGTGGTCTTATATTTCACAAAGAGCGACATAGAGAAGATGAGACAAGTAATGGAGAAAAAGTGTTACAGACAACTAAAATCTCCTTGTATCACAAAGGAAAGATTGAGTACTTTCTCGACATAGTCAGAACTTGTGTGTCCTCAGCAAAACAGGAGACCAGTGACACTAACAGCAAACACAGACTCAGACACAACATTAAACAGGCACACACGTTTAGACAACTCTCCTTAAAGTACTGCCACTCCAACGTCTCCACAAAGTACATTTCTCTATTGTCTTGTAATTGTCATTCAAGGGAGACTTCCATCATCTGTGACAGGTTGCTAACGACCTCATTTGTGTGCTTGGCTGAAAGTGACCAATGTGACAGATGAATATGTGAGTGTGACAGGGCAGTGTGTGTGTGTGTCTGTGTGGCTAAGTTGCTGATGGCCTCTTTTGTGCATGATTGGCTGAAAGTGACAGATGAATATGTGAGTGTGACAGGTCAGTGTGTGTGTCTGTGTGGTTAAGTTGCTGATGACCTCTTTTGCGTGTGATTGGGGCCAATATGACATGTGAGTACTGCATGCTCGAAATATTGTAAATGAAAGAATTGGAGGTTGGAATGTCCTATATGGAATATTTTATATTATAAACTTATAGATGGTTGGAATGTCTTATATTAAACTTAGAATGTTTTATTTGGAATATCTTATATCATAAGATTAGAAATAGGTGGAATGTCTTATATTAAACTTAGAATGTTTTATTTGGAATATCTTATATCATAAGATTAGAAATAGGTGGAATGTCTTATATTAAACTTAGAATGTTTTATTTGGAATATCTTGTATCATAAGCTTAGAAATAGGTGGAATGTCTTATATTACAAATATAGAGATATGTAGAATGTCTTACATGATAAACTTATAAGATGATTGAAATGTCTTATACAGTGAACTTACACATGGTTGGAATGCTCTGGTTTTGTCCAATGATACAGTTGCTGAGGTCACACTTGTCCCCAATGTTAGCGGAGGCAGCAATAATGCAGTTGCTGATGTTACAGCTGCAGATACAAGACACAGTTAACAAAAATCAACAGCGACAAACATCAACCAGACCAGAATGACTTTCACACAACTTTGACCCCGTATGTCAGATCTTTCAAAAAATATCATTAAGGCTTTTATTCCCAGCGTTTGGGTACACCATGCGGCATTTATAGACTGAGGATAAAAGGCTGCCTGTTTCTACAGTTCCCACTGTGTGCTGCTAG
The DNA here is from genome assembly GCA_036924085.1 of Ariolimax columbianus. Taxonomy (NCBI): domain Eukaryota; kingdom Metazoa; phylum Mollusca; class Gastropoda; order Stylommatophora; family Arionidae; genus Ariolimax; species Ariolimax columbianus. The sequence goes on from JAVGWX010000010.1 coordinate 82,701,363, forward strand.
GTTTCTATTTTACCCTAAAACCAAAAAATAGCTAGGTCATTCCAAGGATTTCAACCTTATTTAAAATGTAATACTTTTTGGAAGAAATTGACATGACAGGCACAAAATAAAAACATAGTCCCACGGTCACCAGCTTGGGAAATGGAAAAATAAGGTGAACGCAACAAAAATAAAATATAAAGAATGCAGAAGTAATGATAAATCACATCAAATAAAATATCAAATGAAAATCTAGCAAAGACAAGCCACATTTATACACAAGAGAAGCACAGTCACACCAGAGGTACAACAGGCAGAGACATCAAGAGTAGAATGAACAAAGTCAAAATTGTAAAAATCTATATATAAAATCTGGGAAATGAAAGCAATCTATATATAAATCTGGGAAATGAAAGCAATCTATATATAAATCTGGGAAATGAAAGCAATCTATATATAAATCTGGGAAATGAAAGCAATCTATATATAAATCTGGGAAATGAAAGCAATCTATATATAAATCTGGGAAATGAAAGCAATCTATATATAAAATCTGGGAAATGAAAGCAATCTATATATAAAATCTGGGAAATTAAAGCAATCTATATATAAATCTGGGAAATGAAAGCAATCTATATATAAAATCTGGGAAATGAAAGCAATCTATATATAAATCTGGGAAATGAAAGCAATCTATATATAAATCTGGGAAATGAAAGCAATCTATATATAAAATCTGGGAAATGAAAGCAATCTATATATAAATCTGGGAAATGAAAGCAATCTATATATAAATCTGGGAAATGAAAGCAATCTATATATAAAATCTGGGAAATGAAAGCAATCTATATATAAAATCTGGGAAATTAAAGCAATCTATATATAAATCTGGGAAATGAAAGCAATCTATATATAAAATCTGGGAAATGAAAGCAATCTATATATAAATCTGGGAAATTAAAGCAATCTATATATAAAATCTGGGAAATGAAAGCAATCTATATATAAAATCTGGGAAATGAAAGCAATCTATATATAAAATCTGGGAAATGAAAGCAATCTATATATAAATCTGGGAAATTAAAGCAATCTATATATAAATCTGGGAAATGAAAGCAATCTATATATAAATCTGGGAAATGAAAGCAATCTATATATAAAATCTGGGAAATGAAAGCAATCTATATATAAATCTGGGAAATGAAAGCAATCTATATATAAATCTGGGAAATTAAAGCAATCTATATATAAAATCTGGGAAATGAAAGCAATCTATATATAAATCTGGGAAATTAAAGCAATCTATATATAAAATCTGGGAAATGAAAGCAATCTATATATAAATCTGGGAAATGAAAGCAATCTATATATAAATCTGGGAAATTAAAGCAATCTATATATAAATCTGGGAAATGAAAGCAATCTATATATAAATCTGGGAAATTAAAGCAATCTATATATAAAATCTGGGAAATGAAAGCAATCTATATATAAATCTGGGAAATTAAAGCAATCTATATATAAAATCTGGGAAATGAAAGCAATCTATATATAAAATCTGGGAAATGAAAGCAATCTATATATAAAATCTGGGAAATGAAAGCAATCTATATATAAAATCTGGGAAATGAAAGCAATCTATATATAAAATCTGGGAAATGAAAGCAATCTATATATAAAATCTGGGAAATGAAAGCAATCTATATATAAAATCTGGGAAATGAAAGCAATCTATATATAAATCTGGGAAATGAAAGCAATCTATATATAAAATCTGGGAAATGAAAGCAATCTATATATAAATCTGGGAAATGAAAGCAATCTATATATAAATCTGGGAAATTAAAGCAATCTATATATAAAATCTGGGAAATGAAAGCAATCTATATATAAATCTGGGAAATTAAAGCAATCTATATATAAAATCTGGGAAATGAAAGCAATCTATATATAAATCTGGGAAATGAAAGCAATCTATATATAAATCTGGGAAATTAAAGCAATCTATATATAAATCTGGGAAATGAAAGCAATCTATATATAAATCTGGGAAATTAAAGCAATCTATATATAAAATCTGGGAAATGAAAGCAATCTATATATAAATCTGGGAAATTAAAGCAATCTATATATAAAATCTGGGAAATGAAAGCAATCTATATATAAATCTGGGAAATTAAAGCAATCTATATATAAAATCTGGGAAATGAAAGCAATCTATATATAAATCTGGGAAATGAAAGCAATCTATATATAAATCTGGGAAATGAAAGCAATCTATATATAAATCTGGGAAATGAAAGCAATCTATATATAAATCTGGGAAATGAAAGCAATCTATATATAAAATCTTGTAAATGAAAGCAATCTATATATAAATCTGGGAAATTAAAGCAATCTATATATAAATCTGGGAAATGAAAGCAATCTATATATAAATCTGGGAAATGAAAGCAATCTATATATAAATCTGGGAAATGACAAGAAAGGAATTTATACACACACTTGACAAATAAAGGAATCTACACATACATTTCATACAACAATACATCCAGAGTTTGTAAAGTGGGCTTGATATTAGGCTCATGAATAGATTAAACAGCCTGCGGACAAACAATGTGATCCTCTCACCTTTCCTGAATGGTGGCATGTGACTTTGTCACAGTATGAGAACAGTCTGATAACAAACAATTTCACCTTTCCTGAATGGTGACATACCTTTATAGCAGTATAAGAAAATGAGAACAGTCTGATCTGATGACAAACAATGTGAATCTCTCACCTTTCCTGAATGGTGACATGTGACTATCACAGTATGAGAACAGTTTGATAACAAACAATGTGAATCTCTCACCTTTCCTGAATGGTGACATGTGACTATCACAGTATGAGAACAGTCTGATAACAAACAATGTGAATCTCTCACCTTTCCTGAATGGTGACATGTGACTATCCCAGTATGAGAACAGTCTGATAACAAACAATGTGAATCTCTCACCTTTCCTGAATGGTGACATGTGACTATCACAGTATGAGAACAGTCTGATAACAAACAATCTCACCTTTCCTGAATGGTGACGTGATCCATGATGACAGAGTTTGTGATCTTGACCTTGTCATCAATCTTACAGTGCTGGCCAATCACAGACTTTTTGATGGAGACTTTCTCTCCAATGGTAACACTCTCTCCAAGCATGCAATCTGTTCCAACCTTCCAAAACAAAACAGAGAGTTTGACATTTGACACTTGTTCTAGAATCAATATTTAAAATCACAGTAAAATGGATTGACTTTGTTGTGACCTCTCTTATACCCCAGAGTGCTGAGATATTTTATTTTTCTTCTGGCTTATAGTTTTGACAGGATGGGGAAGCCGGCCCCCATGTCAAACCATCTTATGACAAGTCTTGTAGATTGCAGTGTGACTATTCTTTGCTCCCTTTTCAGGTCCCGGTAACATGCATCATAAAATACATTAGAAAAACATGAACACTTTACAGTTTCATTCAGCGGAGATTGATGGTGCGAAAAATATGTTTCAGTGCACATATGTGGCGCTCTATTGTTTAGCTGTCCCGTTTCAGGTTTTGTAAAAACCTATAGTATGGGGCATTTTCCTTCACACGTGTAGCTTTTGTTTTCTTCTTCTTCTGCATTCGCTCTTAATCTCCTACTACCAAGCCCTGAACAGGGTTTTGCAAGTAGCAGGATGTAGTCCAGAGAACGGAATGCGTTCAGCTTTTGTTTAATCAAGAGTTATTTCTGTCAGGCCTAAATATATCTACAAATCTGGTGAATTTGTAAACTTGTGGCATTCTGTGGATTAGAATAAGGACTTCGAGAGCCAAGGAATTACTTATTATCTGATCAGGTAATGAGATCATGTACCTGGATTAGATATGGATACTGAATACAAGTCAGGGACACAGAAGAAAGTGACTGGCAATTTGAATTCTTTTGATTGAATAACGCAGAAATATAAATACAATTGTGAGTAAAAAGAAACAACATTGCGTGGTATTTCCCCCCTCCACATTAATAAATCATACTAATAATACATTTTTATTGTGAATACTTTACATAAAAAGGTGGGCCCTTCCTCCGCTGCAGAGATGTCTGCAAGTATGACCTGAAGGCGTTGGATATGAACACTTGTAACTGGGAGGAATTTGCCAAAGACAGACCCTGCTGGAGGCAGGCTTTGTGTGTTGGTCTGCAGGCAGGGGAAGACAGGATGCGTCAAGATGCAGACTACAAACGCTTGCAGCAAAAGTTAGGGCAACAAGTGACTGTCCCTTTTTATAGCGTGAAGTCCATTGTCTCTCGAGACTGACAGGATGCCAATCATTGTGATTACTTTATGTCATAGATAGTTTAATTATAAATTTAATCATAATGTTTAACATTCATGAATTTTATTATGAACAAAAACCAAATCTATTTGAGATACGGATATTTGCTTTGGACAGCAAGACATAAATCTGTCAAATTCGGCAGGACTTTAAAGGGTTCTTGTAGTTGATGAACTGACATTGCATCTATAAGGAATACAGCCTACTGACATTAAATTTGTTGGCATTGACTTGCCGTGTTGCTAATCATTTCTGCATCAATAATTAGTACATGTACTTCAGTCGAGTAGTTTGACAGAATTTTCCAGTAGATGAACTAGTGGTTTCATTTTTTTTAAATCTGCGTAGACAACATGGATACCTGCGCCTTCATTCTTCACCGCTCTTGTTACTGATCCATCAGCAGATACCTGTAACATTGACAATGGAACCTAGCAGAGAATAACACTAGTAGAGAATAGTGCTGTGTTACTAGTCTCTCTGTTAGCTGAGCAATCAGCTGTTAGTATTGGTTGTTGCCAGGTAACATGGCTAGAACTGAACACCAACCTGTGACTTTGATTTTATAGAGGTAGACTCAGGCATGTGTTGTAAGGCATCCTTCTTTCTGACAGGCAAGAACTTGGTTATAAGGCGTGGCATCTGTTTGGACATAATGTGTTCATATGTTACATTAGAATCTTAGAAGACAATGACACAATGTGTACATTTGTTATATTACAAACTATTTCTCCTACATTCGCTCTCTAAAAATTGAATCTATTTCACTCATAAAACATGCAATCGGTTGAAAGTTTTTATTGTCACCATACAGTTTATTCTTCAGCTGGATTGATCTCGATCACATCCTGTCACTGCTTTTTTGAAGGAGTTAGCAGGCTTGGAGAAAATGTTTTATTATTTACCTGCTCTCACCACATGGACACATGTCTGTGTGTCCAGTTTTGAATTTGAATCTGTTGTAGTCAGTTTGCAATTAATGAGCTGACATCCTTGCCACAAAATGAGGATTTGGGTCACAGGTCGATCAATGACCGTCTCCTTGGATGTTGACACTGGAATCCATGAAACACAATCCACAAACTGCAGAATCTTCAAATCAATCATAGACCAAGTAGGGAAGGGTGGTCACTGAGAGGAAGGAGCAGGAGTACATATAACCAGTGGGCTACCAAAGCCATCAGTAACCACTCCAGGTCATTTTCAAAGGGAGACTGAGCACCTATGGGTTAGCCCGGAGTGCAATGGCACAGATTCTTGACAGAACACAACAAAGGTAAAATTTGTTTGCGCTGGCTTCTGTTTCTAAGAATCGACGTCATTGCACTCCGGGCATACCCATAGGTGCTCAGTCTCTCTCATCAAATGGCGTAAGATATGGATGCTGATGGTCCCTGTAGCTCGCTGGTTGTACACTCTCCTGTGCCCCACTCCGCTCGAACCTTGTTTAATGTCGAAACTTTGCAGTCTGTGGATTGCTGCTTCATCTATTGTGGTGTCCTCATCCAGCAGGCGGTCATTGATTGATTTCAAAATGCTACTTCTGTCCATCACCAATGCGCCCATGATGGGAGCCCGTGAAGCCAAGATGTCAGCTCTTTCGTTGCCCTGAACCCCGGCATGAGCAGGACAGCAGATCCAGATCAGTGCCTGGAGGTTTGAGGCCTCAACAGCAGCTATCCACTCGTACCTAAGCCATCCCTTCTGTACTTTCTAAAGTACGGCTTGCGCGTCTGTCACGATGACTGCCTTTGTTATAGAAGTCTCAGATATCCATTTCAGTGCTGAGGTTACTGCTTCCGTCTCCATTCTCATACTGAAGGTTGTTGACATGTATGCCCTACTGCGCTCAGCAACGACCTCTCCTCTCACTCTAGCCAAGAAACCCCAGCCTGATGTCCCACTGCGCACGACTGATCCTTCGGTGTATATGACAGCGTCACTCTCCTGGGTGTTCTCAGTGATCAGCTGATTTACCTCGTGCTCTGCACTCTCGTTGTTCCGTTCTCTGCATTCCTTGCCTAAGGTTATGATGACTCTCTGGTACTCTATCATTCTATCACCAGTGTGGACCCATTCTTCTCCTTTGGCTATCGCATCAGCTGGAGTGACATGTCCGATTGTTGTTTCAGCCTGTGCCATCCATGACGACCCTCTCTTGATTCTTGATCCCTTGATGTCTGAGATACTACTGTGCAGAGGGTGTCGAGTGTCTCTTGTGACACGCATATAGGCTTTGACTTGTGCCAGTTTATGTCTGGATGTCACCGATAACAATCCCAACATGTACCGCATCATCACAATCGGGGTATCTCTAGTGCAGCCCAGAACCAGACGCATACCTTCATTCTGGATGCGGTCCAACCTTATACACTGAGTTCTTGATAGTGTAAGGATGCCTAGTCCGTAATCGATGACAGACAACACGACCTGACGAAATAGGATGAACAGGAGGCGTTGTTCCAAGTCGGCAGCAGCCATGGTCTTGAGTGCTCCTAACCCTCTCTTGCATCTTTGTACGACCTGGTCAACATGGCAGTTATAGGAAAGACTGCGATCAAATGTCACTCCGAGGTATTTCAACCTGTCGATGGTGCAACCATCAAAAGTGATGCCCGGGAGTTCAGCCTTTACTATGGAATTATTCAAAGAGCACCACATCATGCAGGCCTTGTTCAGATTGATATTGGAGCTTGAGTCGCTGCACCACTGTGAGATTCCTTGCAAGGTTTCCTTGATGTCTTTGACCAACTCCTGCCTGTCTGAGCCAGTCCTGTACGTTAGGATGTCATCGGCAAATGTCAATGTTCGCCCTGTCCCTGTGGGTTGAATATTGGCCACTTTTAATGTGTAAATGTTGAACAGCACCGGTGAGAGCGGAGACCCTTGAGGCAGTCCTGGACATATTCGCCTCGGTTCTGATGGCCACGATCCCACACGTAGCACAACCGTTCTTTCCATCAGGGCAGCTGATATCCAACTAACCAGCCACGGGTTTAAACCACACTGCTGCAGACAGGTAATTAAGGTCCCAAAATCGAGATGGTTGTATGTGTCTTCCAGGTCGAGTGCCACCGCGACGGTTTCTTGCTTTGACTGAAACCCCTCGTACACATCATACGCGAAAGTTCCAGCATTAGCCCAGGTCTTCTTCGCTGTTCTATAGCTGCCCAGCGTATCGGGTAGAATCTGCTCCCATTCAAGGTAGGCCATTATTTTCCTGGCCACTATCTTCTCAAGCAATTTGCCATATACATTTTGTATGGTGATTATTCGATAGCTGCCGAGAAGCGTTGAGTCCTTACCAGGTTTAGGCAGTGGGCACAGACAGCTATGAAGCCAGTCCGCAGGCACATACGCCTTCTCTATAGTGTGGTTGAACTCCTTCACCATATTTCTTATATCTGTCTCATCTAACTGCTTGATCTGGCAATACTGTACTCTATCAGAACCTGGAGCTGTGTTTTTGCTTGTACATAGGCTATTTACGACCTCCGCCTCGGTGATAAGGTCTACATAAGCCTCTTCCCTGATGGCTACGTCTAAGATGCCTTTCCGAGTTTCCTTACGGGCATCTCTGTCGCCTTTATCAGTCTGGGCAACATATCGACTGAAAAAATTTAGATCCTTCTCTTCATCTGTCTTCAGAAGCCTTCCCGTGGTGTCTTGAATGTTGGAGATAAGCTGGCTTGTAGTTTGTCCATTCATTTTCGATGCATGTGCCAGAACTTCTGGAGGGTATTATCATTACCCACACCTGTGATGAACTACTCCCATTGCTCGCTTTTGGACTCCCTAGCAAACGCTTTAAAGGAATTGGTAGCTTTGCATTTTACCTCCTCCTTCTCGTTCAATGCGTCGACATTAATACCAGCTCTCTTTCTGGTTTTACACCAATCCTTTGTTGCCGCCTCCTTTTCTCTCCAGGCCATATCAACAGCGTGAGCCCACCAGGGTGGTTGGACAAAAGGGGATCTAGTGGTCCTGTGTCCGATCGTCTGGCGCAGCTTGTTCACTACATTATCCTGTTCGTACGTGTATCTAAACACCTGTTTGGCTTTCCGGTGTCTGGTGTGTTTTCCTCTGGGTATAAGTACGACACACGGCAGGTGGTCGCTCTCTTGTGCCCCTAATACGTCCCAGCATGTGGATGGAACAACATGACTGGATATAAGAGCCAGGTTGATGACCCCGTCCATATCTCCCGGTCGAGATGCTATTCTAGTTAGACGTCCGTCATTCACGGCAGTGAGGTTTGTGTGGACTAATGCCTGGCTCAAGGCAACCCCTCGCCTATTTTCAGTGACATTTCCCCACTCCTTTGACCTAGCATTAAAGTCACCTGCAATGAGGCACTTTTTGCTCTGTGACTCTGACAAGTCCAACAGAAATTCCCACTTTACGTCCTCGAAGAGGTGATCTACGTGATCATATACGTTGTAGATTCTCCATTCTTGGTGGTTGATTGTTACTTCAATCCCTTGTATCTTGACATCCTCAATACTTCACAGGTGCTAGTATATATATCCATGTATGGGAAGTTCTTGCTTCACGTACATCACCAGTCCCCGTTTACCGAGCCCGTATGGATTACTGTAGCACCTGTATCCTGAACACTTGATGGTAACATTCTCCTTCAAGCAGGTCTCCTGGATCATGAATATGTCGAAACTGTACACCAATTTTTGGAGAATCACTTCGCGTTGGGTAGAGCTGCGGCAATTTCAGTAGCCCATCCGTACATTTTTTAACCCAAGTCTATCTGACCTTCTTCGACATTTTCTCTTTCCGGCTCTTTTCTTTCTTTCTCTCCTCTTCCTCTCCTTCTGCATCCACCTCCCTTAGCGCCATTTGCTGGAGACATCGACGTTAGAGCACGATCTCCGCAGCTCCCGCGATGACTCTTATGTATGGTTTGTCATCAGAGTTTTCCTTCTCCTAGAAGAGTTGCCTGCGGGGCTAACGCGTCTCCTCTACTTGGTTTGTGGTCGGTTGTCTCCGCCATTTTTATCAAGGTGTCACATTATTCGTTCATTTTGTGTGTTTTCTTCCGTCCGATTATCCTGGAATGGACATCAGCTATATGAATAGCACTAGGCTTAAACATGTGTCATATTTCACGGTCTTGTTCACACGGCTGAACTTCCCAAGATTGACGTCCTTCGCCCTAGCTGAAGACAGTGTCAGTTTTGTTGTATGAAATTTAGACACAACTATAATGAACTGCCACCTGGAGAGAGATGGGCTCCGTCAGGTATGTAGCGGTCCAAGACACACCGTTGTTGTATGACGGGAGCTGGTACTACAAACTGCAATAACGGTGCCTCAACGACCTTCTAGGTTATGGGACCGATGATGATGATACCAAGTAAGGGTAGCCGATGGGTCTAATAAACCATGGTGTTATAGGGCTTGTCTACCTAAGCACCTGAAGACTGGGTTCGGCTGACTGTGCGGAAGAACCACTGGCCGGTCATGGTGGCATTCGACCGACGTAATGGGCCTCAGATGTCTAGGCGAACATATTTTTTTTTTTTAAGACACAAAAGATCCCCTTGGTCATCCACTGCATCTGAATTACTGCTCCAGTCCTCTTGATCATATCTTGCCACTGGATCAACTAGAATCAGGACGAGAGAGAGTGAGGCTGATGGTGCGCAACTTTCTCTCACTTAAATCCAATTCATATTATCGTGCAAGTCATTGTCATCTCATGAACAGGTGACAATGTGGTCCTCTTCGGAAACGATGGACAAACAACAATATTGGGAATTTTTTGTACAAATGGAATGTTGGTAAAGTTTTTTTGTACAAATGGAATGTTGGTAACATTTGTTGTAAAAATGTAATATTGGTAATTTTGTTTACAAATGGAATGTTGGTAGTGTTCTGTACAACTTGAATGTTGGCATTTTTTTGTTGTACCAATGGAATGTTGGTAAAGTTTCTTTGTACAAATGGAATATTGGTAACCTTTTCTGTGCAAATGGAATGTTGGTAACGTTTTCTGTGCAAATGGAATGTTAGTAATCTTTTGTACAAATGGAATGTTGTGTACAATCAGAATGTCTGTACGCGTAGAATGTTGGCAGAAGTTTAAGTGGAATATTGGTATGAGATTTTGTACAAGTTGAATGTTGATTTAGTTTTGTACAAGAGGAATGTCTGTACACAAGTAAGGTGTTTGTACAAGTAGAAGAGATCTATTACCTGCTTGCAAGCCTCAAAGTAAGCTGCCACGGTGTTTGCTCGGACACAGAAACCGCTCGTCTGTCTGTAAGCGTAGCAGCGAATCAAATCTTTCTGTGGAGAATCGTCACTCAAACCTGAAGGAGGATTATGACAAACTATCTCAGTGCTTTCCAGCTCAGGAATGAAGAGACAAGAAGAAAACTACAGATCAAATGGCAAGTACAGAACAGACCCTAAATACCTGGTTGGATCGCATACTTAGTACACTGCTAGGAAATAACGCGGAAGAAACATGCAAGAAATAATATCATCCTAAAATTTACTTTCACGACATGGGGAGCACTGTAAAATGTCCTCCGAACATCAGCACTCGCCTTGTGCGTTTCTACAAATCAGAGTGATATCACTTACACGATTCCAACATATTTACTTCCTTTTACCTCAGTATAATGGGCAGGAAGACTAACGTCTGGTCAGGCAAAACATACTGGCCAAGACCCTCACCGTAGCTTCCTAGTAGCCCTCCCTGGAAACGGGCTGTTTTCATGGCAGTTTGGCTAACAAGGTGATGTATCGACATGATCCCCGTAGTAGTGAGTGACATGCAGATGAAGCCAATCATAGCACAACTGTCTGGATGACCTCGGTCCACCTTCATCAGCACGCTCAGGATGTGAGGAATGGTACTGCAACCTGCCACTTAACATCCTATTTAGGGCGCACAAAAAAGTGCTCTACTCATTGTAGGCATTCGCAAACAACAACCTCAGCATAATTATAAAATTATCCCAAAAAATATCTTTTAATAAATGGTTGCGATCTCAGACAGCTTATAAGAAGGCTAGACAAAAACCAGGGTGATTGTACACAAGGAGAGAGAAAGTGCTTGGCAGAAGTATAGGGAGGTACTGAGGTTTTTACAGAAAAGTTTGTATTGTGCAATTGAGAGATGAACAATACAATCCTTACACAGTGGTCAATGACAAAGAGGGGCAACCACTCTGAACCCGAGAGGATAAGAGACAGATGACAGCAGTATTTCCCAGACTTGTCCCAAGTGCACAAGCATATGACGGTACAGAATCAATGCAACATCATTCATTGGTACAAATCCAGAAATATATGGCGCATAACAATAGAGTGGCTTTGTTCATTCTCAATCTCCCACTACCAAACATTGAAAGGGCGTAAGTAGCAGAATGTAGTCCAGAGAATGGAATGCGTTGTAGTTTACAGCTTGACTGTGATATTTGCACCTTTCGGTCCAACACATCCGACTTCAGCAATCATTTTTTGAGTACCGGGTTAGCATTCCCTCTTCGATCCCTTCTCCTTAGCCAGTCTGCCCTGCTGCAGCCTGTTATCCAGGATCACCGCGTGGAGGTGTAGAAGGGTCTTGGCAGCTCTGGTTCTCTGGCCCTGACGCTAGCAGTCAGCTATGGGTCGCTGACCACTGCAGCTCATGCGCTGCTCAGCGTCTTGATCCATAACAACAGATTAATTCCCAAGCAAAAAGTCAGGGAAGCAATTAGAAGAAGCCCTAACTACAAGGCACCAGGTGCAGACAACACATCGGCAGATGCCATAAAAGCTGGTCACAATGTAGAGGTAAGATGGCTCACAAAGATCTTTAATCAGGTGTGGATTGAAGAAAAGGTGCCTGGAGATTGGCAAAGGGTGGGGTGGTTGTACCTACTTGGAAAAACAACAGGAGCAGTAAGGATTGTAGCTCGTATCATATCTCTCCTTAGCCAAGTTGGAAATATTTTGTGCACGATTGTGGAGCTACTGCTTAGTGATTGACATTCAGGATTCTGGAAAAGCTGGGGATGTACTGATGATATATTTACGCACAGGAAGGTTAAGTGAAAAAAACCATAGAATACAATAAGAAACTCCATGTGGCCTTCATTGATCATGAAAAGGCATTTGACCGAGTAAACATATAGAGGGCAATGAAGAATATGGTGTGGAGGGTTAACTACTGGATGGAGTTTGTGCCTTTTACATAAACAGTGAATGTGCAGTATGAACAAATGCCGGTACGACAAATTGGTTTCCAGTGCTGAGTGGCATATACAACAGGGGTGTGTTCTTTCTCCATTTTTATTCATAATTTTTATGGATAAAGTCACACAGTTGGCTAACCCCCATGATGAGTCCCTAAATGAACTATTGCTTGTTAATGATCAGGCCATCTTTTACCAAAATGGAGAAGACCTACATCAACACCTAACCAATCTCTATTCTGTTTGTTACAAATATGACACGAAGATCAACACAGACAAGACAGACTATGATATCGCTTGAACACGTGCAGAGAAGTTTCCACAGCAGTGACAAAAGTATCAAGCAAATAGGGGAGTTAAAATACCTCAGCAGTATGTTACTGGTAATTCACAGAGTGGACAAAGAGATCGCACATAGAATTACAAAGACAAACAGTGCCCACTGATTTTGATTGAAGTCCCTAGAGTGCTAGAGTCTCAACTAAAAGGAGGTTGATTAATACAGTGTTTATTCCTATATTGTGTTACAGAAGGCCAATCTTGGTCCTCACTAGAAACACATAAGAGTAAGAGCCAGAGATGTGAGAAGTGCAGTTGGAAAGACAATCTGTGACCGAATCCGCAACATCACAATGTGGAAAATAGTGGAAACAAACCCAGTTAGTGCCTACATTCACGCACAAAACATTGAGTGGTTTGGTCTCTTAGTCAGAATGTATTATGACCAGCCTGCAGGTCGATGGATTCTGGGTGTCTCTGACACGCTCAGGAAGTTACACCTAACAACAGCACGAGCCTCCCCACCTGGTGATAACAAGAAATCTACGCATCCTGCCTCTTTGTGACGCTTCATGGCAAGAGCAGTAGAACAAAAGAAGAGACTAAGAAGACAAGAATAATTACAATTTCTAAAATTCCTTCATGCTGGGTCTTTGTTCACATAGTAACCAAATATAAATATTGGTTGCTAGGCAAATCCCTCAAGGTGGTGGGTGTTGAAAAACACTGATTCCTATAAAACCAGGGCATATGCAGGCTTCTTTAAATTATTTTTCAATACAGGAATATGTTGAAGATAATTTGAAGTAAGAATATGAATAATGTAATTTTTGTAAAGAACGGCCATTGAGGGCATGGTTCCTGGAAGGCGACGCAGGGGTTGACCAGGGCGAAGGTGGATACAATATATCAAGGATACTCTAAACATGGAGCAGGCGGGAAGATTGACTGCCGACCGAGATTCATATCAGCTGGCTGTGATGAGAGCGACATTCTACAAAGGACATGCTACATGATGATGATGATGATGAGGACACGCATCACTTTTGGTCGATATAAACGTACGCCACTCACCAAAACTGTTGCTTGTCAGAGACATGAACTTGACAGAGTTTGCCAAGTCACTTTCGGACTCGGCTGCAAAGTCTACCAAATCTGCTGAAAACAATCACACATGTAAAGATTATATCTGAAAAATGGGGAATGCTTGCTGGGTAAAATGTCTATAATTAACAGAAGGCAAAAAGAAGATTACTTAATGATCTATTCCTTAGCGATGGTTTTATCGCTGCAAGTCCCAACTTCACCTCCAATGATCTCTATCCTGGACTTTAGAGGTCCAGTAGACAAAGAGCTTTCCTTTTTACATATCATAGATGCTGTAGTACAGTGCACCGGAGTCTGACCAACGCATATGAGGTCTACCCTATTGTCCCATTTGTGGGCATTCGCAAACAACAACCATGTGGTCCCTCAAAGGTACTAGGCTGCTGTCGACATGCTCCAACGTTCGTCCATTCAATGAGTCGCTCACCAACCAATGTGTTTTGTTTGTTTGCCTGAGCCACTGCATCGCTTGCCAATGATAACTGCCATAGGCTGGATCTATAATGGTTCTGCATGCGCTGGCTGCAGCAAGAAAGTCTGACCATGTGTCTCTCAAAAGAGGCCTGGGTCACTCGCAGAAGCGTATGCAGTGTTAAAAAGGGCATTCATTAAGGAAACAAGGCGACAGCATTACAATGAGGTTTATGTTCTGGAATTCTCATAGTAAGACAGGTAAAGAGAAACTAAATTACACACGCAGAAGAGACAAACTGGAGACAAAAATAAAGAAAAGAGAAGACGTTGACAAAACTGGGGCTGTTGGCTCAGGATAGGAGAACACAGCGTGTATTTGTTACTGACCTGTTTCTCACAAGGAGCTGAAAAGGTTTGAGGATGATTGATACTTATAATTCCACATGAGCATATTCCTCTTCCTCTCCCTTACTGACTACTCCAGCTAATGCACTACTTAGCATCTTGATACCAGAACATATAATATGATAGACGTACAAGGATATCGAAGACACAGTAAAGGACAGATAAGGTTATGGACACATGAGCATATGGAGGAAACCTAAATATGTGGAGAATACACATGAATGTGAATGACATATAAAGATATAAATGACATGCATGTATATGATGGACACATGAGCATATGGAAGAAACCTAAATATGTGGAGAATACACATGAATGTGAATGACATATAAAGATATAAATGACATGCATGTATATGATGGACACATGAGCATATGGAGGAAACCTAAATATGTGGAGAATACACATGAATGTGAATGACATATAAAGATATAAATGACATGCATGTATATGATGGACACATGAGCATATGGAGGAAACCTAAATATGTGGAGAATACACATGAATGTGAATGACATATAAAGATATAAATGACATGCATGTATATGATGGACACATGAGCATATGGAGGAAACCTAAATATGTGGAGAATACACATGAATGTGAATGACATATAAAGATATAAATGACATGCATGTATATGATGGACACATGAGCATATGGAGGAAACCTAAATATGTGGAGAATACACATGAATGTGAATGACATATAAAGATATAAATGACATGCATGTATATGATGGACACATGAGCATATGGAAGAAACCTAAATATGTGGAGAATACACATGAATGTGAATGACATATAAAGATATAAATGACATGCATGTATATGATGGACACATGAGCACGTTTAGGACAATAATAAACAGGAATTTAGAAAGGATAATAATAGTTGCCAATTGCAAGCGAAGATGGCGACAGCATCTTACTATTGCTGCGGAATGTGTTTTCTGATTGCTGTAAAGACCAATCCTGGAACGGCATGCCCTGTCACATTCAGGGCACACATGTGGGCAGCCGGCTGTGGACACATCATGCGTGCTGCTTCTGCGAGTCATGATGATTGAATAGTATGTGCATGTGCAATAGCATACAACACGGCTGCCCCACTATTGACTTGCATCATGAAAGATCAATGAGGCGTTATTTGTTTTTTGTAGTCAGAGGGTGTGAAACCTTCTGAAATCTACATAAGATTGAATGTTCAGTATGGAGACAGTTGTTTGAGTCAGAGGGTGTGAAACCTTCTGAAATCTACAGAAGATTGAATGTTCAGTATGGAGACAGTTGTTTGAGTCAGAGGGTGTGAAACCTTCTGAAATCTACAGAAGAATGAATGTTCAGTATGGAGACAGTTGTTTGAGTCAGAGGGTGTGAAACCTTCTGAAATCTACAGAAGATTGAATGTTCAGTATGGAGACAGTTGTTTGAGTCAGAGGGTGTGAAACCTTCTGAAATCTACAGAAGAATGAATGTTGCTTGAGTCAGGGGAGAGTGTATGAATGGGTAGAAAGATTTCAAAACAGAAGACAACACGTAATTGATCAACTGTCTGTGTGGGAGACCACTGTCTGTGTGGGAGACCACTGTCTGTGTGGGAGACTGCTGTCTGTGTGGGAGACCGCTGTCTGTGTGGGAGACCGCTGTCTGTGTGGGAGACCACTGTCTGTGTGGGAAACCAGCAAGCGTGATAACTGAAACAATGAAACAACAGATTGACCAGCTAGTCCGTGGCAACTGGTAAATCACTATCGATGAAACAGCTGCAGATTTCAACACGAGTCACAGGGCTGCACACAAAATCGTCCATGATGACCTTGGTTATAGAAAAGTGTGTAGCCGATGGGCCCCAAGGCAGTTGCTCAATGATCACAAGGGTGCATGGTAGACGATTTGTCAGGAGCTTTTGGACTGTCATGCTCGTGAAGGAGATGTTTATCTTCGTAAAATTGTGACAGGAGACAAGCCATGGGTGCACCATTATGAACCAGAGAGTAAGAGACAGTCGATGCAGAGGAAGCACCCATTACCTCCGGCTAAGAAAAATTAAAAACACAGACTACCTCTGGAAAAGTCACAAGGACCATCTTTCAGGATACTACTGGATGAAACAGTGACTCGTGTTTCATGCAGTGACATGCTAATGAGCAATTAGAAGCCTGTGATATGATCGAAACGCCAAACGCTTCTGCATGATAATGGTCACCGACAGACAGCTGCGCATACAGTGGTTACTGTCCGTGCTCTGAAATTAGAGGTCTTGAAACATAGTCCTGATTTAACGACATTGAACTTTCACTTGTTTGGGCCCTTGAAAGAACATTCGCAAGGTCAGAGGTTCGCAGATGACGAGGTAATGAAGATGGTGCAAAATTGGTGAGAGGTTACACACGCACACATTTCTAGAGGCCATCCGCAAGCTAGTGAACAGGGAGACTAAGTCGAAAAATAAGTAAACAACAAATGTATTTGTTCGTACTCTTGTTAAAACATGTAGAAAGGTTTGTTCAGTCCACTCACCGGCGAAGTCGAAAAATAAGTAAACAACAAATGTATTTGTTCGTACTCTTGTTAAAACATGTAGAAAGGTTTGTTCAGTCCACTCACCGGCGAAGTAGAAAAATAAGTAAATAACAAATGTATTTGTTCGTACTCTTGTTAAAACATGTAGAAAGGTTTGTTCAGTCCCTCACCGGCGAAGTAGAAAAATAAGTAAACAACAAATGTATTTGTTCATACTCTTGTTAAAACATGTAGAAAGGTTTGTTCAGTCCACTCACCGGCGTTCTTCTCCCCACTTGAATCACTTCCTGGCCCAGTTATATCTGTATCTTCCTTTGGTCGGGCACGAGTGTACAATGACATTTGTTTTTTCACGACAAGGGGAATCAACTCTCCTTGTATTGAGTTCACATCTCTAAGATAAAGTGAAATAATATTGACAAAATGTCAACCTAACCAGGTCAAGGATCTGGTTAAATCACAGCAGATTCAATTTATTCTCTTGCTTTCAAGTGATGATTATATTCTCCTTTTCTTTACTCCAAGCCTAAGAGATGTTGTTGCGAATGCCCACAATGAGTAGGTTACTGTTTTGTGTGCCCTGAAAAGGACGTTAAGTGGCGGGTTGCAGTAGCTTTTCTTACACCCCGAGCGTGCTGATGAAGGTGGACCAGGGTCCTTCAGGCGGTTGTGCTATGCTTAGCTTCATCTGCGTGTCACTCACTACTATGGGATCATGTTGATCCCTCACCTCGTTAGCTAGGCTGCCGTGAAAACAGCCCTCGTTTCCAGGGAGGGCTACAATGAAGCCGAGGTGAGGGTCTTGGCCAGTATGTTTTGCCTGACCCTGACTAACATGTCTGATCAGTATATTTTACCTGACCAGACGTTAGTCTTCCTTCCTAGCCTAAGAGATAACTTCCTTTCCACAAACACAATTTTCTCAGAACACCATAAGATCACATCCCACAAACACAATTTCCTCAGAACACCATAAAATCACATCCCACAAACACAATTTCCTCAGAACACCATAAGATCACATCCCCCAAACACAATTTCCTCAGAACACCACAAGATTACATCCCACAAACACAATTTTCTCAGAAAACCATAAAATCACATCCCACAAACACAATTTCCTCAGAACACCATAAGATCACATCCCACAAACACAATTTCCTCAGAACACCATAAGATCACATCCCACAAACACAATAAGATAACATCCCACAAACACAATCTCCTCAGAACACCATAAGATCACATCCCACAAACACAATTTCCTCAGAACACCATAAGATCACATCCCACAAACACAATTTCCTCAGAACACCATACGATCACATCCCACAAACACAATCTCCTCAGAACACCATAAGATCACATCCCACAAACACAATCTCCTCAGAACACCATAAGATCACATCCCACAAACACAATTTCCTCAGAACACCATAAGATCACATCCCACAAACACAATTTCCTCAGAACACCATAAAATCCCATCCCACAAACACAATTTCCTCAGAACACCATAAGATCACATCCCACAAACACAATTTCCTCAGAACACCATAAAATCACATCCCACAAACACAATTTCCCCAGAACACCATAAAATCACATCCCACAAACACAATTTCCTAGGAACACCATAAGATCACATCCCACAAATACAATTTCTTCAGAACACCGTAAGATCACATCCCACAAACACAATTTCCTCAGAACACCATAAGATCACATCCCACAAACACAATTTCCTCAGAACACCATAAGATCACATCCCACAAACACAATTTCCTCAGAACACCATAAGATCACATCCCACAAACACAATTTCCTCAGAACACCATAAGATCACATCCCACAAACACAATTTCCTCAGAACACCATAAGATCACATCCCACAAACACAATTTCCTCAGAACACCATAAAATCACATCCCACAAACACAATTTCCTCAGAACACCATAAGATCACATCCCACAAACACAATTTCCTCAGAACACCATAAGATCACATCTCACAAACACAATTTCCTCAGAACACCATAAGATCACATCCCACAAACACAATTTCCTCAGAACACCATAAGATCACATCCCACATACACAATTTCCTCAGAACACCACTTCCTTAAAAACAATAATTTCGCTGCATATCCCTCTTGTCCCCAACTTTTCATCTGCACCATATCTTGGTTTCCTAGTTTTTCTCTTCTCACAAACTTTCTTGTGGATCTCCTAGTGTATCACCCCATGCCCTTTAGTAGCTAGCTAACCAAAGGAGACAACCACACCTTCCAGCTAGATCATTCTCACAGAAATCAACGATGCGGCAGTGCATATATATATAAATTAATGGTTTTCCACTGCCGTCAAGAATCAAGTGTTAGGTCTCAACTTCATCTGAGGATGGCTGACCAGTTTTCTTCCTTGATGTTTTTAATTGTTAGCCAGGTACTCATTTACAGCTGGGTAGATTGGAGCTTCAGAAGCAATAGCTCTAACCACTCAAACAATCAGGCAATACATAACTTATGAAATGTAACCCATGTCATACATGGATACTGTCAGATGGAGATTGTCAATGTAATAAATGTCATAGGCAAAGACAATTGAGTGTAAAAATGTTATCGAGACTGTTAGATGTTAGAAATGTCATATATGGAGACTGTGAGATATTATAAATGGAGACTGTTATATGTAAGAGATGTCATAGATGGAGACTGTCAGATGTAAGAAATGTTATAGATGGAGACTGTCAGATGTAAGAAATGTTATAGATGGTGATTGTCAGATGTAAGAAATGTCATAGATGGAGACTGTTATATGTAAGAAATGTCATAGATGGAGACTGTGAGATGTTATAGATGGAGACTGTCAAATGTAAGAAATGTCAGATAAAGATTGTCAGATGTCAGAAATGTCATAGATAAAGATTGTCAGATGTAAGAAATGTCATAGAGATTGTCAGATGTAAGAAATGTCACAGAAGGAGACTATCTTGCACTTACTTCCTCTCCTCCAGGTATTTGATAACAAACTTGTTGATGAGGTACACGTGGCAGTCAGTCCATGTACTCTGAATTCGTGTGCAAGGAAACCTGAAGATAGATTCGATGGTACAAGATTCGATGGTACAAGATTCGATGGTACAAGATTCGATGGTACATATGAACTGCCTATATTTATTGACAGCTCCTACAAATCTGGCCAAATGACAGTTATATTTTGAATGGCCCCAGTTATCTTTAAGAGAAGCTATTAAACTTAACATTGGCTTCATTTCAAGTTCAACTGTATGTCAATATATCATCATCATGTAGCATGTCCTTTGCAGAATATTACTCTCACAACAGTAAGACTCTTGATCTTTTTCTCCAGATTTTCAGAACATCTTTGATGGTGTCCATCTTCTCCTGTGTCTG
The DNA here is from genome assembly GCA_036924085.1 of Ariolimax columbianus. NCBI lineage: Eukaryota > Metazoa > Mollusca > Gastropoda > Stylommatophora > Arionidae > Ariolimax > Ariolimax columbianus. The sequence continues at coordinate 82,722,041 of JAVGWX010000010.1, forward strand.
CCTCGTTTTCCAGGTACCATACCCTCCAGTTTAGTTTTGTCTTAGACAATTGTGGTGTTTGATGTGACCAAAGTATTTTAGTTTCCTAAGTGTAATGGAGCCGCGTAGCGCAGTGGCTTACGTGCTGGCTTCGGATCTGAGTGGTCCTGGGTTCATTCCCCAGTTGAGGCAGAAATGTTTTTTCAGACCGCAACTGCTCCTGGGTTGACCCAGCCTTAAATGGGTACCGGTTGAGTCCGGGAAGTAAAAGCGGCGACGGAGAGGAGATGGCTACCGCCCTCATATAGCCGAGCCTTTGAAATGTGAGATCGCTAACACCTCACACCCCTGTGGTAGTAATGCTATAGGCTGGCTACTTTACTTTACTTTTTTAAGTGTAATTATGTTTACAAGCCAATTTGGTTCTATACACAGCTCATTTTGGATGTCTTGTGATTTTCTTCTTCACTGTTCATGATATTCTGATAACTTTTCTGTAACATTTTAGCTTGAAAGATTCTTCTTCTTCTTCTTCTTCGTTCGTTCTCAATCTCCCACTACCAAACCCTGAAAGGGCTTAAGTAGCAGAATGTAGTCCAGAGAACGGAATGCGGTACGTTGTAGTTTACAGCTTGACTGCGATATTTGCACCTTTCGGTCCAACACATCCGGCTTCAGCAAGCATTTTTTGAGTACCGGGTTAGCATTCCCTCTTTGATACCTTCTCCTTAGCCAGTCTGCCTTTTTGCAGCCTGTTATGCAGGATAACCGCGTGGAGGTGTAGAAGGGTCTTGGCTGCTATGGTTTGCTGGCCCTGATGCTAGCAGTCAGCTATGGGTCGCTGACCACTGCAGCTCATGCGCTGCTCAGCATCTTGATCCTGCTTGAAAGATTCAATTTTCTTCTGTAATGTTTGTGAGATGCTTGGTCAGAATCACTATCCGAAACCAAAGTATGCAAGGTCACCGCAATTCTGACATAAGACGATTGTCCAGGTGAAGAATGCTGTAATCTATGCAGACAAGGTAAGACATAGATGGGCAGGTCAGATGTTGCTACGAAATGATGGTCGATGGAGCACAGCCACAGGAATGTGCTGCTACTACCCTGGTAAGAAGAGACTGCGGGGAAGACCTCCAATGCGTTTGCTGTACGCTGCAACATTCGAGACGCCTCTAGAGGAGCACTTACCACGCACTGGACTTCTGTGGCCCAAGACAGGGTTCGCTGGAGACAAAGTTGGGACCCGCAACTACACTGAGGAATGGGTCACCAAGATCAAGAATGTTTGTGTGATAGTTCATGTTTCACATCCGTACCTTGTCATAGGGACGATGCCTGTCCTCAGAATTGTTGTTTTTGTTGATTTATTTGTGTTATTCCATTTGTTTCTTATTTAACTTAACCTCTGCATTGCTATTCCTCTCCTACAAATAAACTCATGAAAAATGTCTTTTCTAAGCAACATGTGACCATTACCTTTGTGTGCAATTAACCACAAGGGTTGTTGTTATCAGTCTGCTAGCATTGGGCTCTAACCTTTTTGCCCAATATTATGCATCATGTATGTGCGCTAAATGAGCCCAAATTGGGAGAAAATAATGGTAACACTGTAACTAGCAGATCATGTAGTAAGAGGAGGCAACTAAGAAGGTTTGAAAATGGGATCAATTATTCCAGTCTGTAGAAACATAAGTCACAAGAACAGAGGACCTCTGCACGCCAGGGAAGTTGATTAGGTCAAGCCATGCGATGACACAGTAAGGTTGGGAGACATAGTATGGTTGGGAGACACAGTATGGTTGGGAGACACAGTAAGGTTGGGAGACATAGTAAGGTTGGGAGACATAGTAAGGTTGGGAGACATAGTAAGGTTGGGAGACATAGTAAGGTTGGGAGAAATGGTATGGTTGGGAGACATAGTAAGGTTGGGAGACATGGTATGGTTGGGAGACATAGTAAGGTTGGGAGACATGGTATGGTTGGGAGACATAGTAAGGTTGGGAGACATGGTATGGTTGGGAGACATAGTAAGGTTGGGAGACATGGTATGGTTGGGGGTCATGGTAAGATAGAGGGACACGGTACAGCTGGGGGTCATAGTAAGGCTGTGGGTCATGGGTATAAGCTGTTTTCAAGGCAGCCTGGCTGACATGATGTGGATCAATGTGATCCCAGTAGTAGTGAGTGTCACGTAGATGAAGCCAAGCATAGCACATCCGCCTTGAGGACCACAGCCCACCTTCACTGCTCGGGATGTGAGGAAAGTTACTACAACCCGCCACTTAACGTCCTTTTCAGGGCGCACAAAAGAGTAAACTTACTCATTGTGGGCATTAAACAACATCAACCTCTGTAGAAATTATTAGTTCTGCTAATCAAACAAGAATATTCTAGATCTCAAAGTATCACATGCCCTTGCCAGGAAACTACAAAACCTTTACCTGTCTAGGAATTTTTTGGTGAAAGAGACAAACTCATCCTCCATATCAATCTGAGCCTTCCAGTACAGGACATGGTCCATGTTGCTTGACTCGAAACCAACTGATATCTTCTCAGCTGATATAGAAACACAAAAACTCTTTAATATTGACAATAAAAATAAAACATTCTTTTGACAACATCACATTTATTTTCTAGTATTCTAAAATTTAAATGGCAATAAAAAAAAGTGATGGTAGGATAGTAAAGTCTAAACTATTACTGCACACAACTATTACAGTACAAAACAATTAGAGGACAAAACTATTACAGTACAAAACAATTACAGTACAAAACAATTACAGTACAAAACTATTACAGCACAAAACTATTAAAGTGATCATCCTACATTGATAAATCTCTGAACAGAGGAGGCACAGACAGTGGCAGCTGACAGAGAGGGGTGTTGTGGGGTGTCTTCATGGGTGCTCCAAAGACCTCACCTGTTACGGGATGACCTGACCTGACCTACATAGCTCTGAAGCATTAAGCTTCAGATAACTGATAGGAGTTGGCGTGGGCTAGTGGTTAAGTGACACGGCTCACAAACCGAAGGTCTTTTCCCCATCACAGCATCGGATGTTACCCCAGGGAAGCATACCCTTACAAAATGCATGCCGAAGTTGGATGCACTGGGCTGACAGGCGCAAAATAAAAACAGTGCAACGCACACTGCCTTGGGGAATTGAGAAATTAGACAATTAGATTTCACTGTTCCAAACCTCAGCTTTTTATGAGGTGGTTGCAGCCAGTTTCATACCCTGCTACCTCACTTTCTATAACAGTAAGCCAGGTACCCATCTACAGCTGAGTTGGCTGGAATGTATTTAAAATGGAGCTTGAACTCAGTATCTTTGAAATAAGAAGCGAGCTCTCTACCACTCAGTATAACATAACAAAAGATTGTTGGTTATAAAACATTTGATTATAAAGCAGTTCTATTCTGTTAAGACATCAATGTCAATGCACTCCAGACACATCCTCATAGGTTCTCCATCCCAACAACGGGTACTAACAATTTTGATACGGGATAAAATCCGAAACAAAGAAATTCAACATCAAACTTTATTTAGAGACATTGTGGATGTAGAGATATCACGCAAACATTGTTGGGCTGGACATGTGGTACGTAGAACAATGTTTTTCTGACCATATGCCAATACATGTACACAGGGTCGCCCATCTATGCAATGATGAGATGGACTGACCAAAGACCTAGTAGCCGCGCATTGGTACAGCGTTGCAAAATATCGGGGTGCATACAGAATATTGCTGCATACGGCACATTTGTCAGACTGACGACAAGGATAATGTGAAATATATATTTAAACACACAACTGCAAGGATAAGTCAGTAAGTAGGTCACAAACTGATATGCGATTCCTGTTGGCAACAGACACTAGATGTCACATACATGCACTTGAGTAGCTTAGATGCAAAATGGCGTCCTTGCTCACATAGTGTACAATCAAAGAACATACACACATGCTGAGGAGGCTGGCTTGCCAGTGTTCCATAATCTCTTCTGCCTTTCTCTTTTCTCTGCAGCCATAAGGCCTTTTTGAACATTGGCAGCCACTATGTCCCTTCCAACTGACTGTCTCCAAACAACTTGATCCTGAGCAATCATTTCCAAGATATAAATATGTTGCTACACTGTCTATAGTTACTCACCTGTCAACTCGAATCATTTTCCCTACCCAGGGGACAGATATATGTATATATAAATCAAACAACTGTTAGTTTAAAAGAAATAAAATAACTATGCTATGTAAAAAAAAACACAACTATGTTAGATTAAAAACTAAAATAACTACAAGGGGCTTGTCATAAGTCTTTACCCTGACTTTGAAGGAGTAGGAGACAGTTGAAATTTGGTACATATGTAGCTCATTCAATTTGTACTGGACTTGAGAAGTATGGATTTCCCTTCTCGACTGGTTTACCCGGTATAGTGCAACAGACCTTATTAACCGGATCTGCTACTCTAACGGTTTGTCAGAACAATGGAGAAAGCAGAGGCCAGAACTGTGATAAAATTTTTGTTGCAGGGAAAGACACCTACAGAAATACACAGGGAGATGGAACTAGTGTTTGAGGAATTCTGTCCTTCGTATGCTTCTGTAAAAAAAAACTGGTGTAAGCAGTTTAAGTGTGGCTGTTCCCATGTTCCTGATCTTCCAAGACCAAGAAGATCATCCTCAGAGTGCAGGGATGAAAATGCTGCAAGAGTGAGGAAAATCATTGACCAAGATAGGAAAATGACAATTGCGGAGATATCTAATCTAGGTCAGAAAAACTGAATGAAAGTACAGTTTTTAGAATTTTACACAACAGACTGAACATGAGAAAAGTGTATGCCCGCTGGGTCTCGCGTCTGCTGACATGTGAACAGAAACAAACAAGGGTTGATTGCTGTGGCCAGTTTCTCAAAATGTGTCGATTGAAAAACATGTTGCCGACCACGGTGACAGTAGATGAGACTTGGGTTCACCATTATAACCCAGAATCCAAAATCTCAAGTATGCAGTTGAAAACCCAGCGCTCACCAACACATGTCAAGCCAAGAGCATGGAAATCTGCAAGAAAAGTGCTGACTGGTTTTTGGGACGTCAAAGGTGTCATATTGAAAGATTACCTGCCTCACAGCAACACAGTTAATGGACAATATTATGCAGATCACCTTACCAAACTAAAAACGACTGTGACCAGAAAATGAGGGATAGCGTGCACTTAAATTCTGCCTTTGCTTCAAGATAATGCACCCTCCCATAAAGCAAGGCTTGTGCTGCAAACAGCCAACGATTTGAATATTGAAATTATTTCCCCCCCATATTCTCCTGATTTAGCTCCATGAAACTTTTTTATTTTCCCAAAACTTAAAAAACAGCTGAAAGGAAATCATTTTGAAAGTGACGAAGATGTCATTCTGCCTTGAGGTAACTGGTTTAGTTTGAAAAAGTTTATTTTATTCCGAAGGTCATTTCAAGATCACTCAGAGATAGCAGAAATGTATGAATTCAGGTGGTGGCTGCATTGAGAAGGAATAAGCACTGTGCCACATTTCAACTTTCTCCTCCTACTCCTTCATGGTCAGGGTAAAGACTTATGACAGGCCCCTTGTATGCTAGGTTAAAAGAAATCAAATTATTATGTGAGGAGTTTACACAAAATAAAACGATGGACTATTCAAAGAGATCATCACCAGAGACAGTGAAATGCTTCACCTGAAGTGTTCTTCTGCTTAGACTTAAAACCAGGAACTGTTGTATCAGCAATGATGGATGTCGGGAGTTGTGACAGCATGACTGTCAGTGAAGATCTGTACTTGCGATGAACTAACATCAAGTCTGAGAGTCTACAGTCTGATATGAAGTCACAGCTGACAACCAAAACATTGGTCTGGAGATGACAACATGACAGCACTGAATGTCACCAAATAGAATGGGATACATACATTTACAGACAAGTGTTTCTCAGTACTCAGGTCATTCAACTAACTTTATCTAAAGTTTATTCTAGCGATGTTGTTTGATTGGTTGCTGCACGGATTCCTTATTGTGAATGAAAGAAAAATCAATGTTTGCATTGATTGCTGGAAGAGTAACATTGATTGATAGGAGAATAATTTTGATTGGAATAGGAGTGTAACATTGTTTGTTGGAGTGTAACATTGTTTGTTGGAGTGTAACATTGTTTGTTTGAGTGTAACATTGTTTGTTGGAGTGTAACATTGTTTGTTGGAGTGTAACATTGTTTGTTGGAGTGTAACATTGTTTGTTGGAGTGTAACATTGTTTGTTGGAGTGTAACATTGTTTGTTGGAGTGTAACATTGTTTGTTGGAGTGTAACATTGTTTGTTGGAGTGTAACATTGTTTGTTGGAGTGTAACATTGTTTGTTGGAGTATAACATTCAGAAAGTGTAACATTGTTTGTTGGAGTGTAACATTCAGAAAGTGTAACATTGTTTGTTGGAGTGTAACATTCAGAAAGTGTAACATTGTTTGTTGGAGTATAATATTCTTCTTCTTCTTCTTCTTCGTACGCAGTCAGACAGTAACCATTATTTTTTCGAAAAAAGCGGCGTGTCATCCTGAGGCTGTCGACACTGCCATAGAGCTTCTCTTGTGGTTCCACTGGTGATGGCCACATCTGCTCTCTCTGATCCTCGTATGTCGGGCAGTTCTGCAGCAGATGCTCAGCGGTCATTTTCTCGGTACCACACGGGCATTCGTCGGTACCACCTATCTTCAATTTGTTGAATAGGTGGTACCTCAGTCTATTGTGGCCAGTGCGAAGTCTGAAGACAACGACCTGCTCTCTTCTGTTCAACTGGTAATAGGCATCGTTTTTGGTGTAGACGGCTTGTTCAGTTTCCCATTTGGTCATGTATCTGGCTTTAATAAGCTGTTTTGACTCTTCGTACGTCATACTAGTATCTGTTTGTGGTAGTCTTGCACCTTCTTTTGCCAGTCTGTCTGCCTCCTCGTTGGGAGTATAATATTCAATGATGGCATTAACATTAATTAATGGAGTGGAGTGTAACATTGTGGAATGGACTGCAACATTGTTTGTTGGAGTACAACATTCAATAGCAGAGTTGATTGAGTAAGTTTAACATTGTTTGGTGAAATGTTGTTGATTAATTAGGTCTGCAAAGTTGTTCACTCTTCCGCAGTCTATGCCAAGTTGAAGACTTTGTAGGTGTTTTGTATAGTGGTGGCACTGTGCTTCCAATGGAGTGAAAGATGGCATGAGACATGTTGATGATGCCCAAGGTAAGCATGCAACACATATACATATTAAACACTTCTTTAATTATATAAAAATTCGGCTGGAAAGGGTTAAAGCTTGATTTGAACCTTTCAGTATGACAAGGTTCAGGCTTCGTTAACAATGAGAATAATAAGGGAGAGCTAGCCTCACAGCCATTATCAACTAGGATGGAGAATGATTCATTTTTTCACTACGAGTGAAGCACAGGTCCACTACTACACAGGAAGCCTGTAGCCCATTTCCAGTGGTGGTTTAAATAAAAATAGTTTTACATAGTGAGGTTGGTAGATAACTCAATGCAGAACACTCTTTAGTCACATTTTATGACAAGCTTGGGTGGTTACAGTGACTCTATTCTTTTTCACCTGGGTACCACTCAAGTGATGATAGAAAAGGAACTTAGCTATTAGAATATTTTTTTAAATGAGTCCTCGGATGGATGACAGATCCGTCTTTGTTGCATAGAAGGTCCATATCACACATTACCTTGATCTTGTCAGCAATGTGTCTGAGTGAGTCTGCTGTCCCCCAGTCCACAGAGTCTGGAATGCCAACCACATCCAGCTTAGTTCCTACAGAGCCCATCTCCAAGAACAGAACACTCTGGATCTGGTCCTGCCAACTCTGTCTTGTAATCACAATGATGTCTGAGGATTATACATAAATGTAGTAATATATGGCTGCGAGATACGGAACCTGGGTAAAATTGATTCAGTGAAGCTTTGAGTTAGTGAAAGGGTAATAGAATGAAGAATATTAAATGCTTCATTAAGGAAACAAATTCAAACATCAAAAACTTGTGCTGAATCTCATTCCAAGATGTTACAGATTATGCATTGTTAAGGAAGTACAAGTGGACCAGACATGTGTATAACAATGATCATGTATAAATACTTTAGCTGTGAACTTGTAAATATTAGACAACCCAATGCCTCATGGTCTTTGTCAGTTGTTGTTGTGGTGGTGTATTGTGTATGGTCGGTGCAGTGGAAGCAGTTGGTTTCATAGGTTGGTTACCCTTGGGCACAGGGTCAGGAGCTACTCGACTGATTCCTCATAGTGGTGACAGAATCTGCAATTTGGTTCTCGGTGGGAAGATTCTAATCAGATGTTTGTTGAGTAGGGCATGGCCTGTTCTCAGCTTGAAGATCAACCTCTGGTCTCTTCTTTTGTTGAGAGGTGCATGGCCTGTTCTCAGCTTGAAGATCAACCTCTGGTCTCTTCTTTTGAATTGCCTAGCTGGGCCCTGGGGATCTGGTGTTGCTTGTGTTTGGTGTCTAAAACATATTCAGCCTGACTAGAATGTAGTCCACTAATTTAGCTATTTCCACCTAAAGCTGTTTCTCATGATCCGCCCACAGGTGTCCCTAAAGCTGTTTCTTAGGATCCACCCGCAGGTCTCCCTAAAGCTGTTTCTCAGGATCTGCCCACAGGTCTCCCTAAAGCTGTTTCTCAGGATCCACCCTCAGGTCTCCCTAAAGCTGTTTCTCAGGATCCACCCGCAGGTCTCCCTAAAGCTGTTTCTCAGGATCCACCGCAGGCCTCCCTAAAGCTGTTTCTCAGGATCCACCCGCAGGCCTCCCTAAAGCTGTTTCTCAGGATCCACCCGCAGGTCTCCCTAAAGCTGTTTCTCAGGATCCACCCACAGGTCTCCCTAATGCTGTTTCTCAGGTTTCACCCGCAGGTCTCTAATGTGATACTAGGTAATGGCTGTGGTTGGCAGTGTTGCTCCGCTATCTCATCAGCCTTCTCATTTCTGGGACTCCGACATAACCAGGTATCTACTGGAGCATCACTTCATCTCCATAAGAAGTTGGCAGGTGGTCAATTAATTTGAAGGTGCCTGAGAATAGAATGGCATGAAAAGTGACATTCTGGTAGCCATACTGGTAGTGTCCGCCATGTTGATCCCCAATGTTATGGAAATGGATTGAATGAAGCCCTAAGTCTTCTTCTTCGTTCATTCTCAATCTCCTGCTACCAAACCCTGAAAGGGCTTCAAGTAGCAGAATGTAGTCCAGAGAACGAAATGCGTTGTGTCATAGTTTACAGCTTGGCTGCGATATTTGCACCTTTCGGTCCAACACATCCGACTTCAGCAAGCATTTTTTTAGTAACGGGTTAGCATTTCCTCTTCAATCCCTTCTCCTTAGCTAGTCTGTCCTGCTGCAGCCTGTTATCCAGGATCACCGCGTGGAGGTGTAGAAGGGTCTTGGCAGCTCTGGTTCGCTGGCCCTGACGCTAGCAGTCAGCTATGGGTCGCTGACCACTACAGCTCATGGAAGCCCTAAGTCTAATATTGTAATCCACGAAAATAAAAATTAAAACAGGATTTTAGCAACTTGGTATCAAGCACAGGTTGATCTCCCTGACTGAATATCACCATTCTCAGATCTCACATATGCTGTCTACAGCACATATCAGAAACTCTGCACATCAACTACATGCTGAACAAGGATACAATAGCATTAAGAAAATATGGAATAATTTTTACTGAGAAAGAGCATTCTGCTGAAAACCTGAATTCATCATCAAATGCATAATTCTACCAGAAAACAATACGCTGAAAACCGGAATTCATCATTCTCACAGACTATTCTATGCTAAAAACCTGAATTCATCATCAAATGCATAATTCTACCAGAAAACAATACGCTGAAAACCGGAATTCATCATTCTCACAGACTATTCTATGCTAAAAACCTGAATTCATCATCAAATGCATAATTCTACCAGAAAACAATACGCTGAAAACCGGAATTCATCATTCTCACAGACTATTCTATGCTAAAAACCTGAATTCATCATCAAATGCATAATTCTACCAGAAAACAATACGCTGAAAACCGGAATTCATCATTCTCACAGACTATTCTATGCTAAAAACCTGAATTCATCATCAAATGCATAATTCTACCAGAAAACAATACGCTGAAAACCGGAATTCATCATTCTCACAGACTATTCTATGCTAAAAACCTGAATTTATCATCAACTGCATCATTCCTTCAGACAATGTTATATTGTAAACATGAATTCACGCTGCTTTTTTTTTCTCGAGGTCTGAATAAGAAGTAAAGAATAGAAACACTGTAACCTGCCAGACATGCAATAAGAGATGACTAAAGAGGGTTGGACATGCAGTCAGTTACCCCATAATGTAAAAACCATAGGCCACAAGAACAAAAACGAGGACCTCACCATCCCATGGAAAAATAGAAGTGACTAAGTCAAGTATTAATTCAGATTGGGGCCAAAGAAGCAAAATACGGCGAATCAGCTGCCAGCAACCTCCAAGTAGTGATCCTGGAAGCATGCTGCATGTCCTTTTCAAGATGAACACCGAAGAATAATAATTCATAATTAAATTCATCCTGAGAGGCAATATTATGTAAACACGAATTCACCTAACATGTGACCTATCTCAGTAGAGAATTATGCCTAATGATCATCTCAATAGACCTAGAATAATTGTGTGACCTAATCCATATATTGCTTGAAAAAAACTGTTCTATAAAAATGAATCTCATTTGTCCATTTATGTCATAAAATGTCATAGGAAAGTGCTATCTTCTTTCTTGTGCTATAAGTGTGGTCATTGTCAATCTATGTCTCTGTAGTGTGTCTGGTGCTATAGGATTGTCCTTAGAAATACCAGGGTAATCTAATCATGTGGGTGACAGGAACATCAGGTCGCAGTGTTTTTAGAGAAATGTCACAGCAAAAAACATGATGACATATAGACTACACAAAAGATAACAAAGCTCATCTTTCAGTTTTGAATGGGACACACTATAGTCAATAGCCCCTTAACTTAACGTCTTTATACTGGTTTAGAAGACTCTGCAGAGTCTGTATACAACCAGTTTAATTTACATCACCTTGCTCTACAAGCTGTGCGCATCCAATTTATTCTTAATTGCATTAACTGTCCCTGCCTCCACTACCTCCTGTGGCAATGCATTCCAAGCATTCACCACTCTCTGACTAAAAAAATATTTCCTCATATTTAATCTGGACCTATCTTTAGTTAATCTGTAGCTATGCCCTCTTGTTCTTGTGGGTGGCTGTATTAAAAAAACAACTTGTTATAGTCTAATTTATCCATATCCATTTCTCTGATCATCTTATAAACCTGTATTAAGCCACCTCGACTTCTTCTCTTCTAGCCACTGTAGACCAGTTTTTCTGAGTGTTTCCTCATAACTGTAATTCTGGAATCCCATTATCAGCTTTGTCGCTTTTTTGTATTCTTTCCAGCATGTTTATATCCCCTCTATCACATTGGAACTACAGACGAGCCGACTGGGACAGATTTGCAATGCTGACAGATGGACTGTGTGAAACTATCAACACACGAAATAAAAATATGAAACCTATGGTGGAAAGCCTAAGCAAAGCAATACTGCAAGCAGCCACCGAGACCATCCCAAGAGGGGCAAGGAAAAATTACAAGCCATATTGGAATCATGAACTGCAGAAAGCTGAGGATGAAGTCTCAAATGCTAGGAACACGGCAGAGAGAGAGCAATCTATTGAAGCAAATATCTCCCTCAAGGCCATCACTGCGAAATACAAAAGAACACTGAACCAAATAACAAGAGACAGTTGGAAAAAAACCCAGAAAGCCTCAATCTAGATAAAGAAGTGAACAAACTATGGAAATTAGTCAGAGCCATGAATGATGAAATACCATCAAATAAACAAATTACCATCAAGCATGGTGACAACATGCTTACTGGAAAAAAAGCAGCAAACGCTTTTATAGAACATTATGCCAGAGCAAACCACATTTATGTCCCTACAGACAGGCATACAGACATAAGTGAAGAACAAAAGAGCCACAACAACATCAAGATGGCACCAGAGGAGCACGTGATGGCAAAACTAACAATGAATGAAATGGATGAGGCCATGAGAACTTTAAAGAAAAAGAAATCGCCCGGAAAAGATGAGGTGACAAATGAAATGCTGATGGGGTTGGGCCAAACAGCAAAGAGGAAGTTACTATCAGTCCTGAACCAAAGCTGGAAAAGGGAAATTGTACCGCAGGCATAGAAAGATGCTGTACTTATACCAGTACCAAAGAGAGAAAAAGATAGAACAGATCCAAATGGATACAGGCCAGGTTGACGTTTGACAGCGTACGAAGAAGAAGAAGGATACAGGCCTATCAGTCTATTGAGCTGTGTAGGTAAACTGATGGAGCGCATGATAAACACCAGACTGATGTGGCACCTGGAAGCAAAACACATATTAATTCCACAGCAAGCAGGATTTAGACAACACAGATCCATTGAGAACCAGATCACTCTCATAGCTCAGGAAATAGAGGATGCTTACCAAGAGAAAAAGCATACAGTAGCGGTTTGGGTGGATTTAGAGAAGGCATTTGACATGGTGTCGAAAGAGGGACTTAAAGTCAAGCTACGAATAAGTGAAGTATCTGGAAAAATGTACAGATGGATCAGTCACTACCTCGAAAACAGAACAGCCAGAGTCCAAGTACAAGGGCAGGTGAGCAAAAAGGTGGCACTGGAGCAAGGAGTACCCCAAGGGGTGGTACTGTCACCCACACTTTTTCTGGTGTATATAAACAACATCATAGAGAATATACCAAGAAGAGTCCACAGCTCCATATTTGCAGAAGATCTGGCTATGTGGACCTCTGAAGAAAATCTCACCGTAGCAAACAATCGGATGCAGCAGGCCCTAACATCGCTGGAGGAGTGGGCGAAATCATGGCTGGTAAAAATAAATGAAGAAAAAACAACATGTATGATATTCTCCCTTTCAAATTAACCACAGAACACCAAAATAAGTCTAAATGGCAAATATCTGTGGCTAAACGACAACCCAAACTACTTGGGCGTCACATTTGATCGGCGCATGACATAGAAAAGTCAAATCGAGAGAAACCGAATGAGAACAAGACAAAGAATGACAATCATCAGGAAACTTGCTGGCACAAGCTGGGGAGCAGATGAAAGAATACTAAAGAAACTGTACACTGGAAGAGTGAGACCAGTTCTCGAGTATGGCATTACGGTATGGGCAACAGCAGCAAAGGCGAACTTTGATAAAATTAGCACACTTCAAAACCAAGCCATGAGAGTTATAACAGGAGGCATGAAGTCAACGCCAATTGTAGAGCTGGAAAAGATTACAAATCTGCAATCCATGACCGATAGAAGAGACAGCAGAGGCCAGCAGCAAGCAGAGAAACTAAGAAGACTGACAGATCATCCGATGCACCAGAGACTAAATAGATTTGGAAATGGGAAACTAAAGCGGAGAAGCTTTGCAGAAATAGTCAAAGCAAAGATGAGTGAAGACCCTATGAACACTATAACAACACCAAAGTCCATCCTTACTGTATGCAAACCCACCTGGAAGCAGCATATCATTCCAGGGGTGGTAGAAAATATACCAGGTATTGGAAACAAGAGCAGCCAGACTGAAAAAGAAAGAAGAGACATAACCCTGAGGTACATTGCGAAAAACTACCCAAGCATGGACTGGACCCATGCATACACCGACAGTTCTGTAACAAACACAACACAGAATGGAGGGAGAGGGGTATTCCTGAGCCTAACAAATGGTAGAAAAATAACACTGTCAGTGGCAACTGGAAAATTCTCAAGCAATTTCAGAGCGGAGGCAGAGGCACTGAAGGCTGCAGTAGAAGCAATGCTGACAGGCAAAAGCAATGAAAGCCAGATAGTCCTGTTTACAGATGCCCTGTCCATGGTTACAGCACTAAAAAGCCAGAAAAATACTGAACTTAATGATTTAAGAACAGTACTCTGTCAACTATGCTAGCTGACTGCACCAAAAAGAGTAGTGGTACAGTGGGTTCCATCCCATTGTAACATTCAAGGCAATGAGGAGGCAGACAGACTGGCAAAAGAAGGTGCAAGATTACCACAAAAAGATTCTAATGTGACCTATGAAGAGTCCAAAAGGTTTATTAGGGACAGATACATAGCCAAATGGGAAACAGAGCATACTGGCTACACAAAAAATTATGCCTATTACCAGTTGAACAGAAGAGATCAGGTCGTGGTCTTCAGACTCCGCACAGGCCACAACAGACTGAGGTACCATCTATTCAATAAACTGAAGATAGGTGGCACCGACGAATGCACATGTGGTACAGGGAAAATGACCGCTGAACATCTGCTGCAAAATTGCCCAACATACAAGGACCAGAGAAAGCACATGTGGCCATCACCAGTGCCAACACTAGACAAGCTCTATGGCAGTGTCAACAGCTGCTTTCTTCGAACAAATTCAAGTTGATGTATGACAGCGTATGAAGAAGAAGATATCCCCTCTATGATAAGGACTCCACACCTGTACACAGTACTCTAATCTAGGTGTAACTAATGCTTTATACAGTTTGACTATCACTTCCCTGCTCCCATGTTTAATATTTCTTTTTATCATACCTAACATTGCATTTGCCTTTTTCACTGCTACCTGAACTTGCTCACTCACCTTACCTGTATGATCTATTATAACCCCTAGGTCCCTTAACTTAAACCACATCAACCCTCAGCACCTGTCCTTGTGCAGACACTGCACTCACCATGATAAAACAGTTATGACACCTACTCATTGAGTCCAAAATGCTTGCAGTCACCAGCAAAAATGTGTTAAAGTGTCGCTCACAATTGCCAAAACACTGTATGGCACAGTAGAACATCTGAAGAAGACCTGTTTTTAGAGAAGAATGGCAGTGGGCTACTTTCCTTGTCCTGGCATCACGTCAGACATCACATTTACAATGTTCAGGTAAGTGGATTGCCTTGTCATTCTCCCTCAACAAGTCATTTTGGACAGATCATCATTTGGTCTGGGTTGTGTGTTGCTCCACAGTCGCTTGTCTCATCATCCCTGTATTCCCATTTGAGGTCATGATGCAGCAGTGCATGAGCTGACAGCAGGCAGCGACTCGTAGCTGACCAAGACCCTATTCTGCCCTGGAAACAGGCTGCACTAATCACTAGTGTAGTCTGGCCAATGGATAGGGATCATAGTGGGAAGGTAAACTCGGTACTTAAACCCATGTACTTATGTTCTTCCTGCAACATCATAACTAGTTCGATTTAGTGATTTCTATGTTGCGCAAGCCAAGTCGTATTCAGCCACATGTTCCTTGAGCAGTTTGATTGAAGGGATCTGTGTCAGTTCATTCCATTTTTAGATGCAGCTTTTCCTAGACTAGTTTGCAGGGTCCAAAAGGAAGGCAAAGAATGGTAGCACTGCAACTTGTCAGAGGTGACTAAGGAGCATTGGACATAAGGCCAGCTACCTCATCCTATAAAAACTGTGAGCAACAAGATCTCTATCACTATAACAGAAGAGGAGCAGCTTAGTCAGTCCCCATATAACTATTAATCCAACAGACGTGTAGATTTAAGAACTTCATAAGAAATTCAATCAAATTGATCTGTATAAAATTTATGGTAATCCACTTACCTGAAAATCCAGCCTTTTCTAGAGACCGAATAGGATACCAAATCATTGGGACTCGGCCGACTGGCAGCAAAGCTTTCGGGCACTGGTTGGTTAGATCTGTCATTCTAGATCCTGACCCAGCTGCCATAATCACAGCAGTGCAGTCCCCAGGATTTGACATGTTTCAGTCCTGTAATCAGTGTACCTGACTAATTTAAATGAAATACTTTTTTTCTGTTGTGTTCCAGAATGTTGTCTCAAGTGTATATTTCTGTTCTCTGAAATAACAATCAACAAAATGCATAATTAAAAAAAACAACTTTTCTGTTTTCTGAGCCAGAGGCCGGGTCATTGCTGAGAGGAGCAATGTGTACTTGACAACAATGTCCAGTATCATAATGGAGATCAAGGCAGTGACTATCTGAGGTGACTATCTGAGGTGACTATCTGAGGTGACTATCTAGAATCTTTTTAATATGGGCTCTAAAAGATGCAGAAAGGATGTGGCATGAGTGGATAGCGAACATAAAGACCTTAAACCTCTAGTAACTTGTGAGAATCTACTTTCCTGGCTATGGTAGGGTTTGTGGAAATGAAAGAGCTGACATCCTGCCCTCAGGGGCACCTGTAGTGTGGACATTGGTAATTGATAGTGATGACATTTTGAAGTTGATCAATGACCGCCTTTTGGATGAAGACATTGCAGTTAATGAACCAGCAATGCATAGATTGCAAGGTTTTGAAATCAAATGTGGGTCAAGCAGGGAAGGGCACATGTGAGGGTGGATCAGGAGTGTGTACAACCAGAGAGAAACAGGAACCATCAGTATCTACCCTCTTCGTCATTTGCTGAGAGGGACTGAACACCTATGGGTTTACCTGGAGTGCATTGAGATTGATTCTTCTTAACAAAACATAACTTTTCCCAACAAACAAGGATATACTTGTATACCTCACTTCAACTGCTAACTTTCCCTTTCACTTGTGCCATGATGGTTCAAGTGGGGCTGATGTTCCCTCTCTTGGGTAACATGAGTTGCATCATTCACTATAAGTGTTGTAAGATTTTGGTTATTATGTCGCTTATCCATCTGCAATGTGGCCTACATAGCCTTTCTCCTGCAGTGCAACCAGATCTTCTTGTGTTATAGTTATAGGTCAGCAATGACATTTAATCAGGTTGCATTATATTATTATTTTCTGTCTTAGAGGAGCAGTTTTTAAAATGGTTTAGATACCAGTCTTCTGACCAATGGGACACAGGTTCAAAACTTAGCCTGCATACTGTATGACAACTGCAAGGACAAGCAACCTTTATTCCACAGCCATCTAAGCCCTTTTTGTGGACCCCAGCAATGGGAATAAACATCCAAAATATAGTGTTTTAAAAAACCATCCTGTTTAATTATACACGATAGGCCTATATATGGTACATTGATCCAAAGATCTATCTGTCAGGCAAAAACAGACAACTGGATAGTCTTTCAATTATAAGTAATTATTTTGATTCCTTGTAATGTTTACAAGTTCTCTATTTTTCAAATACATTTTATGCTCCGACATCTCATCCCAAGGAAATATCGTGATCACAATTACAATTAGTAATTACTAATTAGTATTATTAGTGGCCCAGGAATCGTAATAGAAGGCCAGCGCAAACTAGAGCAATCACAATGATGATCATGTGAGAATAAAGAATAATAACCTAGAACTAGTATTAGTAACAGAACTAATTCTAATTTAGTAATTAGTTAAATTATTAATTAATTGAGTTATTGACACAATAAACTTTAAAAGTACTCAAGTAGTTTATTAAGAAGCATGATAATTTTGTATTATATAGTAGTATGCCCTTGAGATGGTTAACAATGACGATCACATTAATCAAAATGACAACAGCATTAACACAGTGTTGCTAATATCGTTATCTATAGTCTACTGATAGTTTACTCTATACGCTGTACACTACTAAAAGTACTACGGGTACGGCACGGTCTTTGACTTTAATTTACTAAAACTTAACAATTACTTTAACTTTAAGTTAACGATTGGACAAATTCCTTGCTCCGGCAGTCACCCTCACTCCCATTAGTCAGTACTCATTACTGTGGAACCATACGGTCCTAGAAAGGGTATAGTTCCTTCCTTTAATGCGGATATAAATAAATAAATATATATTATTATTACATCTGCTCTCAGATTGAAAATGTTTACCATCAACTTGATAGTCCAAGTTTTTACATCGCTCGCTTGCATCAGATTTTCTATTAGAGAGCGGTTTTGGTGTATCTCAATTTCTGAACACTTTATTAAGGTCCAAACTGCGTGTTAAAAATATTAACATTGGTGCACTTTGGGAACGAGCCGGGCCTCTTATAAGGCGCGTCAGCTGGTAGTGGATAGTTGAGTGACTTTGGAAGTTAATTGTAGATACCAAATAAACAGCCACGAGCCAGAAACGGTGGTCTGCATGGCGGCAGAAGACTCTGCAGAGTCTGTATACAACCAGTTCCAATTACATCATCTAGTGACGAGTATACGTACCACCTGAGAATTCTCATTTTCAAATTCTGATTTATCTGTTTAGATGGCAGTATGTGTCGCATGTTATCGAATACCATCTTGACCATACCTATTCTCTTTCTGATCTCTTTTTCACAGCTGCCTTCTTCCGTTATTATATGACCTAGATAGAAGAAACTGTACCTGTTCAAGTAGTTGATCTTTTATTTTTATATGCATACATGGTTTCTTGTCACTTTTCCCAATTATCATAGTCTTTGTTTTCTTTATGTGTATGTCTAATCCAAACACGTGACTTATTGTGTATATTGTTGTCATAAGTTCCTGTAATTCTTCCTCACTTTTTAAAATCAAAACTGTATCATCCGCATATATTAGATCGTTTATTGCCACTCCCCCAATGACAAGCCCCGGCATCCCCTCTATATGTTTGAATATTTATTCTATGTAGATATTAAAAAGACAAGGGTAATAGAAGACATGGGACTAAAGCGCAATATCAGAGAAATGCCTAAAGATATAAAGAAAACAACAAACAAGACACAGGTAACCCAGAATGGGGGAGGCGTCCGAGATAAGAATGGTGCCATTTTGATGGATGAGAATGACATATAGAACAGATGGGCGGAGTACCTCCGGTACCCGAGGCAGACACATTACATCGTGACCACTGAGTCTTCTAAACCAGTATAAAGACGTTAAGTTAATAATGGACTAAAACATGAGAACACGACTAGTCCGCGCCGGTTAGGTGCCATCTTGGTGATGTAAACTACGACACGGAGTAACAAACGTCCTTTTTATAATGAACGTTGAAAAGAAAAGGCGTCAGGATTTATCCATATTTGGCGTTGTTTTATAGCTCAGTGACCTTCTTTTATCACAAAGGTCTAGAATGTCTTTGGTCACACATGGCTTCTTTTTTGTTTGGTGGCATCCCAGGATCTCTGTTGCAGTATCTATGAGAGCTGCGTTAAGAGACTCTGAAACTGTATCCAGTGGAGCAAATCACCCACCGGAGGAGGTCGGCAGTTATAAAGAGGTCAAGAAAGCCATACAACAAAAGATGAGAGAGGCGAAAGAAGCGTTGATATGTGAGCAATGCACAAACATCGAAGAGAGACTAAACAGAAATGATGCTAAAGGAGCATATAAGGTTGTCAAAGAACTGGTAACACCAAGACAAGGCAGGAATTTTATGATCCATGATAAAAACGGCAAGTGCCTTATTGAGGAAAATGACGTACTGGCAAGAAGGACAGATTACTGTTCCGAGCTATAAAACTATGAAGGGCGAATCGAACCTGAGAAAACAATTCCCCCAACACCAACAAATATAGAGGATAACCAACTGATAACGAAGGAAGAGGTAGCTGCAGCAGTAAAGACATTGAGAAGAGGGAAGGCGGTCGACGTGGACAATATACCAGCAGAGCTCTTACAAGCAGGTGAAGAGGTAGTGGTGGTAGGCCTGACACACATCTGTAACAAAATATGGGCGACAGGAAACTGGCCGGACTTATGGACGAAATCAATAGTAATACCGTTACATAAGTCTGGAAACCTAAAGCTGTGCCAAAATTACAGAACAATAAGCCTCATCAGCCACCCTAGCAAAGGTCATACTTAGATTAATCCTCGACCGATTGAAACCCCAAGCAGAGAACATCATTGCTGAGGAGCAAGCAGGGTTCAGACAGGGAAGAAGCACTACAGAACAGATATTTAATTTAAGGCTGCTAAGCGAGAAATATCTAGAACAGCAGCAAACACTGTATCATGTGTTTGTGGATTTTAAGAAGGCGTTTGATAGGGTATGGCATCAAGCGCTTTGGGCAACAATGAGGATGTATAATATCAACGGAAATATTATAACGGTCCTTGAACAACTGTATAACAAGGCGTATAGCGCAGTTCTTGTGAATGGGAGGCGTTGGGAATGGTTTCGCACATCAGTTGATGTGAGACAGGGGTGTACACTCTCTCCAACATATTCCTTGAAGGAATTATGAGTGAGGCACTTGGAGGTCACGTTGGTACTGTCAAGATAGGGGGCCGAACGATTACCAACTTTCGTTTTGCAGAACCCGGTTGGCGGGTTCAGAAGCAGAACTCCAGAAATGGGTCAGAAGGCTCGATGAAACAGCTCTTGACTATGGAATGGAGATAAACGCTGGAAGGACAAAATTAATGACCAACAACACCACGAGCTTCAACAGCAGGATAAAAGCTAACGGTCAGGAACTCGAAGTGGTTGACCGTTTTAAATATCTTGCGTCGATTGTCAGTGATGAAGGATCAAAATGTGAGGTGTTGGCCAGAATAGCACATACAATAGCGGCGCTTGCATGGCTTAACAAAATCTGGCAAGATAAACGGTTAGCACTATGCGCGAAAATCAGATTAATGTGTACACTGGTCCTGTCAACATTCCTATATGCGTGTGAGACATGGACAGTTACAGCTGACCTTCAACGAAGGATACAGGCCTTGGAGGTGAGATGTTTTCGAAAACTTTTAAACGTCACGTACAAAGATCGAGTTACTAATGAGGAAATACGAGATATAATTACAACAGCAATAGGGCCTTTCGAAGACCTCTTGGCAACTGTCAAAAGAAGGAAACTCACTTGGTACGGTCACATATCCAGATCAAATGGTCTTGCAAATACAATCCTCCACGGAAAGGTGCATGGCAGACGACGAAGAGGCCGTCCCAAAAAGAGATGGGAGGACAACATAAAATAATAGACCAGTCTCCGACGAGAAGAGTCACAGGCAGCGGCATCTGACAGAGAGGGATGGCGTGGGGTTGTGAGGATGTCTTCATGTATACCCCAACGACCTCACCAGTTACAGGATGACCTGACATGTATAGCTCAGAAACGCGGACAATTAGCAGGCCGTTGGAACAAAGAAGTGAAGCCTTGTAAATATGGATACAGACACGTATTTTAACTGGTCCCACAGACTACTGCAGATCTAAAGTAGACCATGTCTGGTCCCCGTACAGAAAATGGGGAAACTCCGAAGCTAGTCAATTGTAAACACAGTAGGCGAGCAGTGGCATTCATCGAAAAGACAAATGATTCTCGTGCTCAGGAAACACATAGTTCAAACAAAAGATGATAAAAAGTGGTAATATGCTCTCAAATGGAACTCTGTTTCTCCGGGTAACGAGAGTGTCTCGCTGAATTCCTGTTTTTGTTGTTGTTGTGAATTGAGCATTGGCCCACGAAACCGAACCTTCACACAAACTTGAAAACCTGAAGAGCTCACTATCACGAACACCTTGAGGCAGAGAACTGAATTCCTGTGTATACATAACACAACAATGTCAGCGAGAACAAGAAAGATCCATATTTTATACCACGGCTCTTCGTCAACCCATGAGTTCCATTACCTGACTTTCCTTTCTGTTTGTGTTGCCCGACTGAAAGAAATACTTGTTTCTTTGGTAGCTGTTACACTGTTGTTGTTGCTTAGATGTTTGCCTCACTAGTTTCTACTGGCGGAGGCGCGCCATTTTCCACCCCAGACCGTAGTCCATTGGGCGATATCAGGACGCATAAACCAGTGCTTGGATGAATGTGTGCGTCTGTATCTACCTATGCTAGGTTTGTGCGCCCTCAGAAGCTAGCCCAACCAAAGTGCAATGGAAGGGTCTCACCATGAGGGCGCGAGTGAAAGTTGTGCAGGAGTGTGACTGTGGGACAGAGTCAAATGAAACAGAGTGAGGTGAGAAGAGAGAGAAGGGGAAGAGTTTCCCCCAGGGTGAGCCACATGTAGCTGTTACACTTTGCCCCTTTATAGCAAACTTGCTCCATTTGAAATCGACGTCACATCACCCATACCACTCATGCCCAGTCTCCCTCAGCAAATGGCGAAGAGTGTAGACACTGATAGCTGCAGCAGCCCACTGGTTGTACATACTCTTACTACTTCCTCTCAGTTGCCCATTCCTGCCGGATCCACGATTGATTTCTGCAGTATGGGGATTGATAGTTCATCGATTGCAGTATGAATGTTCAAGAAATGATCATTGATCAGCCTTACAATGTCACCCTATCTATTATCAAGTCCACTTTATGGTAACCCTTGAGGCGAGTACGTTAGATAATTCATTGCCAAGCACCCCAGCTTGACCAGTACAATAGATTCAGACAAGCCTATTCCAAAGGTTTTATGTCCTCTATACACTCATGCTATAGCGAGTCCTTCTAAACATTTTCAATACGATCATCATCCTAGTTAAGACATCATCATCATCATGTAGCATGCCTGTCGTTCCCATCACAGTCTGTCTGAAAGAAACTAGTTTTCTTGCCAAAACTCCAGCCTCCGCCAGTCATATCCAGGCATTCCTGGATATCTTGGTGCCATCGTCTTCTTGGTCTACCCCTTCCTCTTTTGCCTGGCACCATACCTTCCATCACCGTTCTCTCAAGATCGTTGTGTCTCTTGATGTGACCAAAGTATTTGCATTTTCTAATCAAAATAGAATAGATAAACCAGTTCTCCTCTATGCTCAACTCTTGCCGAATGTCTACATTTGTTTTTTTCTCTGTCCAGGGTATTCAGAGGAATTATGTTAAGACAGTCTCAGATAAGCCACATAAGAGGTAATGTATTTCCATCCTGGAAAGTATCTCCTTTCTCATCCTGAAAGTATCTCCTTCCTCATCCTGAAAAGTATCTCATTCTCATCCTGAAAGTATCTCATTCCCATCCTGAAAGTATCTCCATTCGCATCCTGAAAATATCTGTTCTCATCCTGAAAGTATCTCTGTTCTCATCCTGAAAGTATCTCCGTTCTCATCTGGAAAGTATCTCCATTCGCATCCTGAAAGTATCTCCATTCGCATCCTGAAAGTATCTCCATTCGCATCCTGAAAGTATCTCCATTCGCATCCTGAAAGTATCTCCTTCCCATCCTAGAAAGTATCTCTGTTCTCATCTGGAAAGTATCTCCATTCGCACCTTGAAAGTATCTCCATTTGCATCCTGAAAGTATCTCCTTCTCATATACAATCTTACAAACATATGGCCATCCCAAAGACGACGGCAACCTCATGAAAAGGAGAGATCAAAGCACAATATTTAGACTTTGCACATACAACTTAACAGTCACTTGAACAGAATCCAACCAGAACATACTCCAGAGTGTCGACTGTGCACACATCCCTATGAAACTGTTGTAGGGGTCAGCATTTGCTGGTGTAAGGAAAGAGCTTCTTCCTCAGAGGTAATACAGATGGAACACTTTGTACGGAACTAAACAAAGAGCTTCTTCTTCAGAGGTAATACAAATGGAACACTTTGTACGGAACTAAACAAAGAGCTTCTTCCTCAGAGGTAATACAAATGGAACACTTTGTACGGAACTAAACAAAGAGCTTCTTCCTCAGAGGTAATACAAATGGAACACTTTGTACGGAACTAAGCAAAGAGCTTCTTCCTCAGAGGTAATACAAATGGAACACTTTGTACGGAACTAAACAAAGAGCTTCTTCTTCAGAGGTAATACAAATGGAACACTTTGTACGGAACTAAACAAAGAGCTTCTTCCTCAGAGGTAATACAAATGGAACACTTTGTACGGAACTAAACAAAGAGCTTCTTCTTCAGAGGTAATACAAATGGAACACTTTGTACGGAACTAAACAAAGAGCTTCTTCTTCAGAGGTAATACAAATGGAACACTTTGTACGGAACTAAACAAAGAGCTTCTTCCTCAGAGGTAATACAAATGGAACACTTTGTACGGAACTAAGCAAAGAGCTTCTTCCTCAGAGGTAATACAAATGGAACACTTTGTACGGAACTAAACAAAGAGCTTCTTCTTCAGAGGTAATACAAATGGAACACTTTGTACGGAACTAAACAAAGAGCTTCTTCCTCAGAGGTAATACAAATGGAACACTTTGTACGGAACTAAACAAAGAGCTTCTTCTTCAGAGGTAATACAAATGGAACACTTTGTACGGAACTAAACAAAGAGCTTCTTCCTCAGAGGTAATACAAATGGAACACTTTGTACGGAACTAAACAAAGAGCTTCTTCCTCAGAGGTAATACAAATGGAACACTTTGTACGGAACTAAACAAAGAGCTTCTTCCTCAGAGGTAATACAAATGGAACACTTTGTACGGAACTAAGCAAAGAGCTTCTTCCTCAGAGGTAATACAAATGGAACACTTTGTACGGAACTAAACAAAGAGCTTCTTCTTCAGAGGTAATACAAATGGAACACTTTGTACGGAACTAAACAAAGAGCTTCTTCCTCAGAGGTAATACAAATGGAACACTTTGTACGGAACTAAACAAAGAGCTTCTTCTTCAGAGGTAATACAAATGGAACACTTTGTACGGAACTAAACAAAGAGCTTCTTCCTCAGAGGTAATACAAATGGAACACTTTGTACGGAACTAAACAAAGAGCTTCTTCCTCAGAGGTAATACAAATGGAACACTTTGTACGGAACTAAACAACAGCTCACAAACACTTGCAGATACCACTATATGATAATAAGCAGCCAACCATCATAGCTAGTTGAATTCTAAGAACACACTTGTGCTCTTGTGGTAGTAGCATAACAATTCACATTCCATGCTGAGGCTACGAGCTGCATAAACAACTCTCTTTAGTCCCATTTTATTAAATGCTGTTAAGGTTAAACTGGTACTATTCTGCCATTCGAGGACACCATCGGGGTGATATAAGAATGTGGTCTGCTTAAACTGTTGACAGTTCTGTGTACTAGGTAGTCTCAACAAGTTTGTGCTTTTGGTCGAAAATCGTTTGCCTAATGACTAGCTTACTCACTTGGTACGAGAAATAACACAGCTCTGGCATCTCTATCATCCTCATTATTTAAGATTCAGCCAATGTGGTCTATCATCATCAAATAACATTCAGCCGTTGTGGTCTATCATCATGATTTAACATTCAGCCGCTGTGGTCTATCATTATTTAACATACAGCAGCTGTGGTCTATCATTATTTAACATACAGCAGCTGTGGTCTACCATTATTTAACATATGGCCACTGTGGTCTATCATTATTTAACATACAGCAGCTGTGGTCTATCATTATTTAACATACAGCAGCTGTGGTCTACCATTATTTAACATACGGCCGCTGTGGTCTATCATTATTTATCATACGGCCGCTGTGGTATATCATCATCATTATTTAACATTCAGCCGCTGCAATCTATCATCTTCCTTATTTAACATTCAGCCGCTGCAGTCTATCATCTTCCTTATTTAACATTCAGCCGATGCAGTCTATCATCATCATTAAATAACATTCAGCCGCTGCAGTCTATCATCTTCCTTATTTAACATTCAGCCGCTGCAGTCTATCATCTTCCTTATCTAACATTCAGCCGATGCAGTCTATCATCATCATTAAATAACATTCAGCCGCTGCAGTCTATCATCTTCCTTATTTAACATTCAGCCGCTGCAGTCTATCATCTTCCTTATTTAACATTCAGCCGCTGCAATCTATCATCTTCCTTATTTAACATTCAGCCGATGCAGTCTATCATCTTCCTTATTTAACATTCAGCCGCTGCAGTCTATCATCTTCCTTATTTAACATTCAGCCGCTGCAGTCTATCATCTTCCTTATTTAACATTCAGCCGCTGCAGTCTATCATCTTATTTAACATTCAGCCGATGCAGTCTATCATCATCATTAAATAACATTCAGCCGCTGCAGTCTATCATCTTCCTTATTTAACATTCAGCCGATGCAGTCTATCATCTTCCTTATTTAACATTCAGCCGCTGCAGTCTATCATCTTCCTTATTTAACATTCAGCCGCTGCAGTCTATCATCTTATTTAACATTCAGCCGATGCAGTCTATCATCATCATTAAATAACATTCAGCCGCTGCAGTCTATCATCTTCCTTATTTAACATTCAGCCGCTGCAGTCTATCATCTTCCTTATTTAACATTCAGCCGATGCAGTCTATCATCATCATTAAATAACATTCAGCCGCTGCAGTCTATCCTCTTCCTTATTTAACATTCATCGTTTAACAACCAGCCACGCTATCACTCATCTTCTTACCTATGCTCTGTGGTGTCTCATTTACCAAAGAGTCTCTCAGTTAATGTCACAGCTCGTTATTGCACTTGAATGTTTAATGCCAACAAGTGATAGCATGAATAAACCAAATACAACATCAATTTGTACAATGCAACAACACAAGCACACAAGAAGCCTCATCAATTTTAGCTACGAAACATATGAAAATGTAAAGCATAAAAACATGAATAATCTAGAACAAACAAAATTAAAAAACTGAAATGAAACCATAAAAAAATAATTTGAAAATATTGAACAAAAATATGAGGAATAAAAAAATAAATAATATATAATTAATAAAACAAAAAATTTACACCTGAACAATTGGTTTTAGACAAAAAGAAATGCTATCACAAGAAAACAAGCAAATGTTCAAACATCTTTATATAATATATCGTGACAAGAAGCCAATTCTGAGGATAATGTGTATGATGCGACAATATTACTGGGCAAGCTCCCAAATCTGTGCTTGGGAATGTAGAGCTACCCTTGCTCTAAGTTTGTCACAGAACATTAGCTGAAAGGATCATGGGTTAAATTAACACATAAAACTACAGATTTTACTAGAATATTCTTTTAGGGAAGTCATGTGTTGAATTTCTCTAAGACATTAATATTAAATGAGTTTTCATACATAGGGAAAATTAATACGACACTAAGTCAGTAAACAGGTCACAAACTTATATGGCATAACTGAAAAACGTAGTTGGTAGTTTTTAGAAGTGTCATTAGGTGGCAGGAACATCCAGCTTTGTGATTAGTGTAGGTAGCGGACGCTAGGTATCGCATGCAAGTATACACCTCAGATACAAAATGGCATACATGCTCACAGAGTGTACAATAAAATAACAGCACGCTGCTGTGTTTTTTTTTTAGGCAAAAGAAGTTTCTGTAAAAGATATTTATAAGAAAACGCTTCCTTTTTACGGTGACAAATGTTCGATAGATTTTCTCAAGGATGTTCAAAATTTGGTGATAGTCCGACCTGGTCACCCTGTTCAGACTGCAATAGAAGTATTTGTTTGGCTGGTTGGGGAGATTATTCGAGCAGACAAGTGAGTAACGATAGTGTTTAAACTGCATTAGGATGTTCACATGGTTTAGCTTACAGCAGAATCAATTGAATTTCTGGAAAGTGTGCCAATGGTGGGTATCCAGGTAAACTGACAGACGAACACAAAATAAACTGAGTGAGCCCGATAAAGCGACGTGATAAGTGTATCTATGTTGATGGAAATTATGTTGAGAAATAAAGGACGATCTAAGTTCAATAATAAATTGTTTAGAAGCTTGTAACTTATTTTTCTTTTTTTAATAGCCATTGGTGACCCATTTACTGACTTGGCAAAATGTAAATTTATTCTAAAAAATGTACAAATGTTTTGAATAATTTTTTTTTTTATCAAGATAGCTTTTAAGTATGTCTTTGTCAAACAGTAAGTCAGGGGTGAATTGTCAGTTTCACGCATTTGGTTCAAATCCCACCAGTTTGGTAGACACAGAATTTTTGTTCTCAGTGTGATCGCTCCCCCGCGTACGGAAAGTAATGACAACCTACTGTACTGTACACCTGTCATAAAACTTATAACATACTGTACACCTGTCATAAAACTTATAACATACTGTACACCTGTCATAAAACTTATAACAGTCAAATAGGTTGGCGGCTGTAAGAAGCGACATTCTGCAAAGAACATGCTGCTTATTTTTCATGTCAAACAAAGCAGGTTCAGAAATGTGTATAAAATTCATATAGTTTTACATATGTATACAGACTTGTGAACCATACTGGAGAGTAATCATTTTTTTCTTGCTAGATCACAAACTCAGTGACCATGTGTTAACACACAATGTCGAAAAAGTAAAAATATTTTCAAACAAAGATCACTTTGCTATGTGATGCAGCTGGAAACTATGTTTTAAAACTCAATTGTTCTGACTCATCTTAAATATAAATCTGAAAATGCATATATCTGTTTCTCCATCTCGCAAAAATTCTCAAACGGTGACCTCTAGCTGTGTGAAATTTGCACAGCTCATTCTGTCTGACATTTCTAGACCAACATTTATTTTAAGCTTGCTGCATTGTTCCTTTTCCAAGTTAATATTAACAAAGTTTAACTATTTACAGTAAATGTATTCGTTTGGTATTCCGTAAAGTGCCATTTTTTTTAGTGTGGTTGATCAAGGTCAGATACTTGAAGCCCCAGGACCGGACCAGTCCATGCTTGGAACTGATCAGTATCAGAAGAGGTCAGTCCTTTGATCTCAGGCAACGTGCGAGATGTGATGTGTTGACAATGTACTTTGTTTTTAATTTCATAACTTTTGTTCTCTCACTTGAGTGCAGTGTTTATCTGATGGAGTTTTCTGTGTTAAGTTAACATTTCGTATAGAGTGATTATCGTAATGCAGCCATTTAAAATACTAATTACATAAAAAACACCTCAACACTCGTAGTAGTAGCGACCAACACAACTTGTTTAAAGTAGCTATGTTAACTTGAAGTCATTACCGAATTGTGTGTATTATGTTATTTCCTTGGTAAAGTCAGGCGCGTATCTTCTTCATCTTCTGTGGTTGTTCTCAATCTCCGCTACCAAACCATGAACATGATTTTGCAAGTAGCAGGAGGTAGTCCGGAGAACGGAATGTCTTGTGTCGCTAGTTTACATTGATATTTGCACATTTCGGCCCGACACATCCGTCTTTGGCGGTGAGGCGCTAATGTTCTTGTTTTACATACAAATTGACAACTAATGAGCCGCAGAGGACTGAGCACGTTCAAATATGTTCTAGCTGAGGCAAAAAAACTGTGTTTACAATATGAACCTAAATCAGATAAGACACTGTAAACAAACAATGTCTTGATAAAGAATTAGAATGCCATTTCTTCAGTTTAACCTGTGCTTTATATATTCAATTGTTGTGTTCTCTTTTCTTATAACCATAGTTCATATGTCCAAACATTTAGACTGGACCTTTATGGTTAATAATGTCCACTTTTTTTTATCCATTATTCTGTGGGCCACAATATGTGGCTTAGCAGACTTTGGGTGTGAGAACCCTGGTCCACAATGAGGTTAACTAGCAAGACATGTTTTACAGTAACACAATTTTATAATTTGCTTTATATGGTGGAAGACACAGAGATTTTATTCAACCGTGCACTCAGTTCCTGCGTCACAATTCTCTTTAGTCATCTTTTACGGCGTGAGGTTGAAAATAAAAGGCTCACTGTAACCATCCCAGCATGTCTCAAAAGATGACTAAAGAGGTCTGTGCATGGTGATAACAACCTATCAAGTCAAATCATTGCTTTGGAACAGTCAATGCAAAATGTTCAGATACAAGCTTCTTGTAGGAGCCAGCTGTAATGGTAACCTTTATGTCACAGCTAGCCCTTTGCTTCACTTGGTGTGAAAAGACAAATCAATCAAATATATACTCTGTCTAGATGAAGACATTTCTCATGCCAGTATTTAGCAAAAAACAATCCTATATGTATGGTCGAGCCAAATTGACATACTTTGTTAAAAAATACCCTAACCTGCCACCAACCATGCATGACAACTTCAGTAAAAGTTACAGTGAAGCATCTGGTCACAAGCGCAGTAGTCTTAATACAAAATATTAAGATGACATTGAAGATGTGTGCACTTGACATCTGTATACACTACCGCACTTAAATATATTATAGATACATTTCCTGTCTCAACCTGCTTGCATAGCTTAATCTCATTTTCACTCTGTACAAAGCCCAGGGCAGCCAATCCACTTATAGGAAGTCTTATTCCAGCACTTACATCCATTATTGTAGTGGTGGTTTCTGTAGCAATTCGTATGCTATGATGAGATTGCTAGTTCCATGTACACTCCTATTTATTAGCTTATTATGATACCTGGAAGGCTACAGTGAGTCATATTTTTCCATCCCTGGGAACCACTTTGGAGTATATAGAATAATTTTATTCACAACAAAAACCATAGAACTGTACATGACAGAAGACAAGAAGAATAGATTGGCATGAGCTGATGAACAGAGCAGACGATGAGCCATGGCTGAAAGCAACATTGACATTGGAATGACGTTCTCAGCGAGTAAGCAACTCACTTAACAATGTTGTGTCTGATCTGTCAAATGTCCTTTTTTGATGACATGAATTTCTCAAGTCATTTGTTAACCTGCAATTTATCTGCCGGTGTCTTGTCCAATGACGACTGACGGGCCTCAGGTAATTTCAGTTCAAAACCAGAACCTGAGAAAAAAAAACAAGAACAAAATTAAGTAAAGCTCAGCTCTGTCAGCAGCTGTTATAGAAATTAACAATATGTATGGAAAGGGTGTGTGTGCATGTCGCTGTAGTCAAGAGGTAAGACACTCGCCTCTCTAAGCAATGAACGGAAACGTGGGGGATCGAGTCTCACAAGTTTCAAGTCACACGAAAGAAAAGACAAGACCAGTCCAGAGTGCCTGCATCTTGAGTTACCTCGTCATTTCAACTGATAGTCTGCCACTGGTCTAAGGTAACTCGAGACAAGAGAGTGAGATTGATCAGCGCAGTTTCTTCCTCACTATAATCCAAAACAGCGCAAGTTACATCATTAAGACAAAACTGTCTGAAAATGTCGCCATCATCGCTTGCGGTGGGAAATCAACTAACAAACATTGCAGACTCAAGGGCCACCTCCACAAACTAGGTCTTAGAGACACCACCACATGTAATTGCGGAGCACCCAAGAAAAGACCAGAACATATCCTGTCCCACTTATGCAGACCAAAGAGAGGTAGTCTGGCTCAGGGGAGCTACCATGAAAAGCTTGAGGAAGGGATACCGAAGACCTGAAACGCAGTCTCATTCCTGAACCTCACCAGGCTAGAAGAATAGCATCAACTGATCAAAGAAGAAGCTACCATAGAAATGTCCTCAACTTAACCCTACCACACCTGAGGTCCTGAACCTAACTGTCCCCCATTCCTGGGCTCCAGAGCATTAAAGAGAAAAAACCAACATGATATAGAAAAATGTTAGTTACATGCAAACAAGTGGTTAGAATAAGATGTAACTTGGAGACATTGTAGAAAATAGGTTTACCTTTCATCTAGTGTCAATATTCCACCTTTGTGTGCCAATCCACCCAGCAAAAGGCCAAGAATCTGTCTCGAGTCATAATATTTCAAAATCCGGGAGTAAACACAACAAAGAGCCCTCATTTGTCCAATAATCCTGATAGCTCGGCTTTATACATGAGTATTCCATATAGATCCTCAGTCCAAGAAAAGCCTTCATCTCATCACTCGAGCTCTCTCTGTCTGTTTCACTTGAACAGAGTCTGAATTAACCAAATTATTGATCACCTGTTGGACTGTCATAAGCCTAGACTTACTTTGCTTTCCTGTTGAAGTGCTTGGTTCATCAGCCGCTCGTTTCATTGTCAATTTTCCGAATTTGTTCACGTTAAACCCCACAAAATCAATTCAAACATGGGGGCAGCCATTTGCAATGACTAATCACGAGGACTGACCACGATTGGTTGGTTATTTTTAGATTCTGACGCATTTTATTACGTACTACCTAAAGTACAGCAAAACCGGTCCAGCGGTATAGCGTCAGTTAAGGATATTACCGGAAAAAGGGTACAGCGGTCTGGTAGGATTAACTCAAACAACAATATGTTTCTTCTTCAAAGGTCTGTATGTTACCAGGGCCCAAGAGGGGATCAAAGAACAGTAACACTGTACTTGCCTTGTATGTCACAAGAGGAGACGATAGTGGGTTGGACATGGCAATAGCTACCCCATCTTGCAGAAACTTCTATACACTGAGGTAAAGAAGAGAATATCTATACACCCCAAGGCAGCAGTGGTATCACAAAATCAAGTGATCTTGTTCAATCATCTTTCAATTCTGCTGTCCCCACCCCCGAGGATGACATCTTCTTGTCGAGGTGGTGGGTGTTCAAGCCTCAGTGAGCCATGCAGATGGGAACGTATTTTCCTGGTAGAGCCATCCAAGCTGGACAGGTCACTGGAGTGGGGGCCAGACAAAGAATGGTAGCAGCAGGTACTCAAGAATCTAGACCACCTAGGAGAAGAAAATTCTATGCAAAGTTTGAGAAGATCGAACAACATAGGAGGCAGGACACGAAAGGACATTATTTCCTAACAAACTCAAAAAGGAGAGCAGTCATGAAAGTGGGAGTCTGGTGGACGAGAAAGGCGGTGCCAGGCTCATGAACTCCAAATAGAACATCCCCTGCAGCTTCCCTGACAAGGAGCAGCCATCAAGATGACTATAGCTATCCCACTCATCAAACATGGGAGAGTTTCATTTGAACACGCCTTATATATATATTTATTATATATCTCTCTCTCTCTATATATATATATATTTAAAATCTCTCTCTATATTTGGCTGACAGTGTGTACAATCATCTGAAATGTCTGCTACAAAACACACATGCACCATGAGTATGAGTAGAAACTTGACAAAATGGTTATGACACTTGCATACTCTATCTGAAATGTAGAATCCACCTACCTCTCTGGTTCAGGCCTCTGAGATCTGACATCTCATGTTTGAGACGGAGGCGAAGAATGAACTGCATCAGGTCATGCCTGGGGCAAGATATCAAAAGTATAAGCTTTTCTTAAAACACTTCTATGTAATGTTAATTAGGCAAGGACCTGGCCTCCAGCAAACTCTTAATGGTTGTTGTAGTAGTAGTGTGCTTATGCAATAAATATCTCTCATAGAAGTAAATCTCTATTGTGGTCTTTGGGAGGACAAAGACAAACAGCATTAATCAATCCGAACAAACCTGAAAACATTGCTGCTTTGTTTGTTCTTCGTCCATCACATGTGATGAAGACCACTCTCTCTGCTCATCTATTTGGAATATGCTCGGTCAGTTGATGCGTTTGGCTTGGCTTCATTCGTTCTCAATCTCCCGCTACCAAACCCTGCCACGGGCCTTTCTTCTTCTTCTGCATTCATTCTCAATCTCCCGCTACCAAACCCTGAAAGGGCTCAAGTAGCAGAATGTAGTCCAGAGAATGGAATGCGTTGTGTCGTAGTTTACAGCTTGACTGCGATATTTGCACCTTTCGGTCCAACACATCCGACTTCAGCAAAGCATTTTTTGAGTACTGGATTAGCATTCCCTCTTCGACCTCTTCTCCTTAGCCAGTCTGCCCTGCTGCAGCCTGTTATCCAGGATCACCGCGTGGAGGTGTAGAAGGGTCTTGGCAGCTCTGGTTCGGTGGTCCTGATGCTAGCAGTCAGCTATGGGTCGCTGACCACTGCAGCTCATGTGCTGCTCAGCATCTTGAATCCCCGGTTGATGGGTTTGAAGGTTGACTATAGGTCTGGAAAGACTCAGTGTGGTGTAGGCAGGGAATGCTCGTCTGAAGTGAAGGCTTCTTTTCACAGGTTCTTCTAGTCTGTCTCTGTTCTGCGTCTGCAAACTTTTATGTATATCTCACATGATGCTGCACCTTCATGAGGAAATCTGTGACAAGTGGTGCGGTCAGGTGATAAGGCGCCTTTTTATGCTATAGGCTTTTATTGAAATCGTAACCTTTTGCTTTCCAGATTACAAAATAACGTCCATTTCCTTTATCTGGATAATTTTTCAGCACGCCAGGTAACAACGTAGTTGTTGATTTTGAGAACCTCTAATGTTTTTTTAAAAATGTTGTGTGTGTCTAGAGACATATATTAATCAAGAGCTTATTGGTGTTACTGTGTGTTTGTTAGTTTCTGAGATACAAGAAGATGAAGGGGATAGGGGTGAAAAATGGCACAAACATAGAGACTCAATTGGTAGCAGTGGCTCTTGGTTAGAAGAAAAACAATTTGCACCAAAACGTACTAATACTACTATCAATGTTTACCGTAATAGCTATATCTGTCACTTTGGCTGTAAACATAGTTACTGTATCTACATAAACAAACTAAATAGACCTACCCCAGAAAAATCTGTTGCAGAAACTTAACTCCCCCATTCTCAATAATGGGTAAAGCTTCAAATCCAAGCAAAAAACAGAAGAAATCCTTTCGAAAATCTAAAACAAATGAAAAAATCGCCATTGTTTTCATCTAACCGTACATGCTAGAAGTTGGAAATCTCTACAATCAAAAGAGCAGTATGTTCAGCTGTTTCTATGGCACTAACCGGGTAGTTTAGATATGATAAAGCGATGAGCATAAAGCTGCCGGTGTGCAACGACAGTAGAACAAGAGTCAAATCATCAAAATCCCACGCCGTTGGAATGGAAAAGGTTAATCATGTTATTGAAGCACTTCTTTTGGCCCCCATATTTGTCCTTCCGCATTTCCCCATAAAAGAGTATGTTTGGCAGTTGATAGTCTGGCATGTGGACTACATTAAAAAAAGTTACACAGGTTAAAAATTCATCATATATTATGTTTATTTCCCTCTTCTTTATTCTAAAATACGATTCTTAAATGTCTTTGCTTAAAAAAGAGATTATAGAAATGATTAGCATAATCAGAGCAGGAAGCTGTTACAAAGGAATTTTTGAAGATTAAAACAAAAAGAACATCATGTTTATGAAAACTTTGAACTACCTTCCTGTACGACTGTACATACCTGTGTGAAGCATCGAGTATGCCAATCTTCTCAAGCTTGATATCATTGATTCGTATCAGTGTCCGACCTGCGACAACACAATCAATCAGGCTGTTTTAATTAACTGACCTCTTCCATAATATCTAATTATAATCACCAATAATCCTAATCTATATATATAATTCAGTTTTTCTTCCACTTGTACTGTTACGTGTTGTGGAGAGTTTAAGTTGCCTTACTTGTGCCAAGTTGCTGGATGTTTTTTTATGTCATCGATCCATTTACACAGCTTTCTTCCTGTCTTAACTTAACGTCTTTATACTGGTTTAGAAGACTGCAGAATCTGTATACAACCAGTTTAATTTACATTTCATTGCTCTAAAAGCTATGCTGACTCCACTCAGCACATCAAGAGCTGACTCCACTCAAAACATCATCAAGATCTGACTCCACTCAGCACATCATCAAGGGCTGACTCCACTCAGCACATCATCAAGGGCTGACTCCACTCAGCACATCATCAAGAGCTGACTCCACTCAGCACGAGTAGCTCCCAACAATGATATACATAATAATGGCTGGGAAAACAGGCAGCATCCTAAATAATAGATGTTTATAGGCTGATTAGCGCAGTGGTAGAACATTCACTTTTCATGGCAGAGGTTCCGGTTCAACTCCCGCTACAGGCAGCTCCAGTTAAGCCAGCTGTAAATGGGTACCTGGCTGATGGTTAGAGAACGAAAAAAGTCAGTGAGGAAGTGAACTAGCCACTCACCTCACAAATCTGTGACGTTAAAAGCTTAAACACTTCACACACGACAGCAGCTGTCTGCCATGTGACTACTGTTACCACTTATAGGGTAAGACTGTAATAAAATGAGTCTGGCTGCCCATTACTAGCTATGACATACTTGTCTTTCCATAGGACTCCATACAAAGCATAGGATCACCACTATAGCTGACCACCAAAGTAACATATGTGTGTTCTTACACAGGTTGTTTCTGTTGCAATTTATTTTACATGATGATATTGCTAGCCCCATGCACAACCCTTTTTGTTGAACTTTTACAACACGTTTGGAAGGTTGCAGTGGAATTATTCTTATCTCTCCAGGATTCACATGGTTGATGAATGTTATCTATTGTTATATGCTAGCCACATATTGTTAAACCTATGCCAGCTGTCTACTGTTAAACCTATGCTAGCATCCCATTGTCAAAATTATGCTAGCTACCTATTGTTAAGCCTATGCTAGCTGTCTATTGTTAAACCTATCCTAGCTGTCTATTGTTAAACATATGATAGCTGCTTATTGTTAGACCTACATTAGTTGTCCATTATTAAACCTAGACGAGCTGTCTATTGTTAAACCCGTGTTAGCTGTCTGTTGCTAAACCTAGACCAGCTGATATGTTACTGACTTAGTAACAGCCAATAATGAAACTTAGTACACAGAAACCATATTTAAAAAAAACTGCACATAACCTGTCACATCATGTTTACTGAGCAAATCTCCGTACAGCTCATAATACAGACCACCATGTTTGCGCAGCCACTTATTCACATCCGCACTGTCCCAGAAGTAGAGAGGCTTTGGTTTTCCTTTCATTCCCCGCTTCACAGTTAAGCCGTCTGTTTTGGGCCTGGCTTCTAATGTGGCCCCATGCATCTGTTTGAGAATGACAGCAATAACACTAGACAACAAATTTGGACTTTTTGTATGTATCTGAGATTAAATCAAGTTACAACTTAACTAGAGAAGAGCAAGTCATCATCTTCAGACTTAGAACTGAGGGGACAGCGTGGCCTAGTGGTTAAGTGGCACCATCACAGCACCGGCCGTTACCCCGGGGAAGCAAATCCTTAGAAAATGCAGGAGGAAGCAGACTCTTACACAAAATGCATGCTGAAGTCGGATGCATCGGGCCGACAGGCGCAAAATAAAAACCACAGTGTAACGCACACCCGACTTGGGGAATAGAGAAATAAGGCGAACGCAAAAACAAAATAGACTCAGCACTGGGCATAACAGACTGAAGGGTCATCTTTACAACAAAATGAGGATTGGGACAGATGACAAGTGTCCATGTGTGGAGCATATCTTGACCGTGGAATACATCCTACAAAGCTGCATGCTCACGCAGGAAAAGGGAGAACAATATTGGCCTCGCGAGACAGATATGAGACAAAAGCTGTATGGAGATAAAACAGCCTTACAAACAACGGTCTCCTTTGTAAGAGAAACCTGGAGCTTGATGTGCAGATGAACGAAGAAGAAAACCAAGTTATCATTGTGTTGTTTTGGGCTGCAGAATATGAATATATAATGATTCTTGCTTGATAGTACCTTAGCAAGGGAGGAACCAATTATTTCTATAAACATGAGCTCACAGTGAAAGCAATGTTTGGTTTTTCTTTCTTTCTTTCATCCCAGCCAGGTATTATTCTAGATCTGTTTTCCTTTGATGTTAACTATCAAACACAAGGTGTTTTGTGTTCCTTTGAAGCCATCTTCAAAGAGTTTGTATCACAAACTAGAAATACAATGGATAGTGGAAAACACAATTGGTCC
This sequence comes from Ariolimax columbianus, assembly GCA_036924085.1. Lineage (NCBI taxonomy): Eukaryota > Metazoa > Mollusca > Gastropoda > Stylommatophora > Arionidae > Ariolimax > Ariolimax columbianus. Next base: position 82,759,538 of record JAVGWX010000010.1, read on the forward strand.
TTTTGATGATCTGTTCACAGCTATCAAAAGGCAAAAGATGGCTTTGTATGGGTACAACACCAGGTCCAGCGGAATTACAAATTCCATACTTGTGAGGTACACCTGGCAACAGCAAACAGAGAAAGATGGCGGGGAAATGTGGGAGTATCTTCAAGTATGCCCCAATGATCTGATGGCTTACGGGATGAACAGAACTGAACTTAACTACCGCACACAGGGTGTTGTATGGTCCTTTGAAAAGTTAGCTACCACACATAGGGTGTTTTGAACGTACTTGTAAGAAACAATTCTGAACAATGTGATATGACAATCTTGACTGATCAAATATTTTGTTGGTTGTATTTTCAGATATTCCTGATTCTTGGGCAAACTACATTTAAGTTCTTCTTAATTCATGTTGAAAAGAACTTTCTGTCAGTTTACAGCAAGGCTGTGATATCTGCTCATTTCGGCTGGCTTTTTCTAATACGGCTTTGTCTTCACAATGTGATCCCTATTCTCTTTGCACCACTACACTAGCGCAGTGTGTTTCCAGGGTGGCCTCTAGGAAGCGGAATAGGGTCTTGCTAAGCTCTGGTTCCCTGACCCAGATGAAAGCAGCCAGCTTTTAGTAGCTGGCTATTGTCAACTAATTACACGGCTCACAGCCCGAAGGTACTGGGTTCACTCCCCAATCACAGTACAGGTCGTTACCCCGAGGAAGCAAACCCTTAGAAAATGCAGGAGAAAGCAGACCCTTACATAAAATGCGTGCCGAAATCGGATGCACTGGGCCGACAGGTACGAAAGAAGAACATAGTGCAACGCACATTGCCTTGGGGAATAGTAAATAATGCAAACGAAAAAAAATATATTCAAAGACAAAGAAAAGACAAACTTGTTGACAATTTTAACGAAAGCAACGGTGAGAAAAGACTGTCAGGGTTAGGTGAAATGTACTAATCAAGATGCTATTTCACATCCACGCCTATCTACCTGGAAACAGACTGTGTCACAGCATATCTAGCCAACAAGGTGGAGATCAACACTGTAATCACCATAGTGGTGAGCTTACAGAGGAGCCTCATTGCAATATAGCCAGAAAGACTCAATTTACCTTCTCAGGTACAACTCAAGATCTAAGTAGAGCCACTGTGACCAGCTACCAAAGAAACGTCAAGAGTTAACTCAAATTAGCACGAGTAGCTTCAAACAACAAAATGGGATCAAGACGTGGAACAGCACATGAGCTGCAGCGGTCAGCGACCCATAGCTGACTGCCAGTGCCAGGGCTAACGAACCAGAGCTGCCAAGACCCTTCTACACCTCGATGTGGTGATCCTTGATAACAGGTTGCAACTGGGCTGGCCGGCTGAGAATAAAATATCAAAGAGGGAAAGCTAACCATGTACCCAAAAAATGCCTGGCTGAAGTTGGGTGTGTCGGATCGAAAAGTGCAAATATCACAGTCAAGCTGTAAACTATGACAACGCATTCCGTTCTTCGGCCATCCTGCTACTTGCAAAGCCCTGTTCAGGGCTTGGCAGTGGGAGTTTCAGAATGAATGACAGAAGAACCAACAACCATTTATGTCAAACTTTGAGATCTTATTATTTTGGCCTATGTCAACATTTTCTTTTGGTAATAATATCACATAAGCTATAAATTCTAAGATTTTGTTCTTGACCTTTCTATTTTGTAAAACTTGGACTTTCAGATGCCATAACTTCCATTAGAAAAGCATTGCTAACACCACTGTCTGGTTTTTCATTTCAAGTTTATTCCTCACTTTCAACATTTTCTCTTCCCACCAAGATTATCTACTCTAGGAACTATTATCAAAGGTTTGCAAAAACAAATTTTAAAACGAGTATGTGTATATACGACGTCATAGCTCGGCTGAATGTTTGAAAATGGTGTCCGCATGGGCCATGTTGTCAATCTGCAACTGTAGCACTGACGAGCACATATATGCTCCTACCCACAAAAAAGCAAGAACATAACAACAACAAATTCAGATTCTCAGTTGGTTTGGAATTTTGGCATCTAAAATTTTGACTTTAATTGTATGTTCAAATATTACTAACACAACAGGCCAATCGACTTGATTGCAAACATATACAAAAAAGACCTCCCCATACCCAAGGGTAGAAGAGAAGCAGCTAAGAGAGCAGCACTGTGATCTGATATGAAGAGTCATACAGACAAAATGTCATGTACCTTGTCTTGTGACTCTGGTGATCGCTCTAAGACTCCCCTTGAGCTGGTCTTGGTATCATCCTGCTGGTCTGTATCCATCATCTCACTCATAAATGCACAGAGAATGTCCACGTCTGTGACCAATGGTTGTTAACACACACACTGTTGTAAATAGATCTTGCTTATTTCTGTTCATAAAGATACTCAATTTAAAGCACTGGTACTGGAATTATATTCAGTATTAATCATGGACCATAGAAGAAAATATAGCTATTTTATTCATGACTGCGAGGCATAAATATGGAAAAAAAATATAATGGTAATCCAATAGCAGAAATTGTTGTCTAGGATAACAAGTTAGAAACATCATTTTTCCTGAGGTGGCCATTTCATTGCCTTGCATTCACCAACAATTAGGTACCAATTCACAGCTGAGTAGACTTGAGCATGTAGAGACTTAGAATTGAACAATCCCTTTGCCATAAGAGACAAATGCTTTTACATGCTCTGTAATTCAGTCACTAACAAGAATACAAAAAAAGACATTGACAGAACTGCAGTAGAATATGATTCAGGAGAGACTGGCATGAAGAAGTCACTTAAAAGAGGTGATCATCAGGAAGCCATGGGGTAAAGAAAATTTATTCCTTATTACAGTTGTTTGACAGACGCGCAAGCCGTACTTCAGAAGGTACAGAAGGGATGGCTTAGGTACCGGTGAATAGTGGCTGTTGAGGCATCAACCTGCAGGTGTTGACATGGATCTACTGTCCTGGTCATACTGAGGTTCAGGGCAACAAAAAAGCCGATATCTTGGCTTCACAAGCTCCCATCATGAGCACATTAGTGATGGATAGGAATGACATTTTGAAATCAATCAATGACCGCCTGTTTGATGAGGATACTGAAATAGATGAAGCAGTAATCCACGGGCTGCAAAGTTTTGACATTAAACAAGGTTCAAGCAGAGTAGGGCGCATGAGAGGACAGAGCAAGAGAGTACAACCAGCGAGCTGCAGGGACCATCAGCATCCATACCCTGTGCCATTTGTTGAGAGAGACTGGGAACCTATGGGTATGCCCATAGTGCAGTGACGTTGATTCTTAGAAACAGATGTTGTTTAATGCCCACAGTGAGTAAGTTTACTCTTTAGTGAGCCCTGAAAAGGACGTAAAGTGACGGGTTGTAGTAGCTGTCCTCACATTGCGTGCTAATGAAGGTGGACAGTTGTCATTCAGGCAGTTGTGCTATGCTTGGCTTCATCTGCGTGGCATTTACTACTACAAGGATCACACCAATCCACATCTCGTCAGCCAGACGCCCTGAAAACAGCCTGTTTTCAGGGAACGCTACACGGAAGAGAGATTGTGGTCCTGGTAAGTATCTTGTGCCTGACTGGACTAGCAACTCAGCTCCCCTTCCTTATTTCAGGAAAAAAACAACTGTACATGTAGACGAAGAGGTAGATGTACAAAAGACTGGAGGAAGTGTTCAGCAAAACAAAGAGTAACATTGTGCTGACGGGAGAATAGAATGCAGTGGTGGTAGTGGGCAGAGAAAAAAAAACATAATCGGGAGGTATGGATTGGGGAAAAGAAACAAGGGCAAACACAGACTAATTGTCTTCTGTGAACAGGAGAAATACCCAATTTCCAACACATGGAATAAAGCACCATTGAGGAGATATACATGGACATGTCTAGTAGACAGGCGGCAGTATCAGATCGGCTATATCTTGGTGAAATCTAGATTCAAACCAAGTTTAACAGTCAATGACTTACCCAGGAGCAGATTTAGACTCAGACCACAGCTTAGCAATAATGAAATATCAACTACGATGGAAGTCGAGGACAAAGCTATCAAAGATGCAAGCGGAAGATTTAAATTATGAAATAGAAAAACTTACAGAAAATTATAAAAAATACAAGAAAAACCAGAAACAGGTGTAGCAAAGAGCATGGGAAAAAAACAATAATTTGAAGCACAAAAACCCTAGGTTAACATGGAAATGCTACATTCAAATGGCAGTTCGTTGCAAAAAAAAATAAAAATAAATGAACATGGCAAGCAGGAAAAGTAGAGAAACGTACAAGAAAATAAAAAACCAACTAGATAAGTGGTGGGATGAAGGTTGTAGAGAAATAGAATTAGAGAAAAAATGGAGGTTGCACCAGACAGGAAAGTTAGGTACACTAACTCTCAAAATAAGGGAATACATATACCATAGAAGATAAAATGGGAAATGTCACTACAGACTCAAAACAAATGAAAGAAAGATAGAGAGAGTATTTAACAGAACTATATGAGGAAGAAAATAACTATATAACTCAAATAACTATACTGGCAAGAGTAAGAAGTAACAACGGAAAACAAACAGATAAAAACGAGAGGAATTTTACGAGGCCCTCTAATGACCCGAAAATAAACATAGCAAAGAACATGGCACAGAACCAAATGGAAGTAAAGGTAACCATTGCAGGAAACAAAAATTCTGCAAGGATACCAATTTCCATACATAGGTCAAATCATAGCAGTAGATGCACGATGCAATAGAGAAATACAAACCAAAATTGAGTTGGCAAAGAAGGCATTTAAAGAGAAAGAGTGGGATCAAGATGCTGAGCAGCGCATGAGATGCAGTGGTCAGCGACTCATAGCTGACTGCTAGCGTCAGGACCAGCGAACTAAAGCTGCCAAGACCCTTCTACACCTCCACGCGGTGATCCTGGATAACAGGCTGCAGCAGGGCAGACTGGCTAAGGAGAAGGGATCGAAGAGGGAATGCTAACCCAGTACTCAAAAAAATACTTTCTGAAGTCGGATGTGTTGGACCAAAAGGTGCAAATATCGCAGTCAAGCTGTAAACTATGACACAACGCATTCCGTTCTCTGGACTACATTCTGCTACTTTAAGCCCTTTCAGTGTTTGGTAGTGGGAGATTGAGAACGAACCAAGGCAAGCCAAGCCAGAGAGAAATAGTCCTGATATAAGACAGCATCTGTGTGGTCCTATTGAAAAAAATCCTTACCGCATGTTTGGTCTGTGGTGCTGAAAAAGATAGGAAAAATACTTGGATGCTTTTGAGATGTGGTGTAACCAAAAGATGAATAAAGTGAACAGGGCAGAGAGGAAATCAAATGAAAGGGTGCTGGTGGAAGTGGTAGAGGAAAGAAAGCTGCTACAAACAATAAAAAAACGACTAGCTTGGCTGGGCCACAACCAACGTCACGAAAACCCAGTGAAAAAAGTCTTGGAAGACAGAATACAGACAAAGAGAGGAAGGGGCAGATAAAAAAATACCTTTGTGACATAAGCATAGACATTGTGAAGAAGGACTAATGCTGAGCTGAAGACATCAGCAGACGACAGGAAAAAATGGAAAGACAGAATCCTGAGCTTGCAAATTAGTCCCAAGCCTGAATGATTTGATGATGAATCCATTATTGTCTGTTAAACTTTGATAATGGCTGATATTTAGCTCAGGATAATTTTCTCAAAAACATTATAAAAATGACAAAGGTGACCAATGTTTTAAATTGCTGGCTTTCATTGGCATTTTCCTGGGTTTGAGCAGTTTCATTAGCTTTCCTCCAGCTTTTTGGTATCTGCAAGTTTACAATACATGCATTCACTAATTCTAGTAACCAATATTTGGTTTTTAGGACCAAAGTGTATAATTTGCTCTGTTCTCAGCTCATTTCTTCTTCTTCTTCTTCGGTCGTTCTCAATCTCCCACTACCAAACCCTGAAAGGGTAAGTAGCAGAATGTAGTCCAGAGAATGGAATGCGTTGTGTCGTAGTTTACAGCTTGGCTGCGATATTTGCACCTTTTGGTCCAACACATCCAACTTCAGCAAGCATTTTTTTGAGTACCGGGTTAGCATTCCCTCTTCGATCCCTTCTCCTTAGCCAGTCTGCCCTGCAGCAGCCTGTTATCCAGGATCACCACTTGGAGGTGTAGAAGGGTCTTGGCAGCTATGATTAGCTGGCCCTGACGCTAGCAGTCAGCTATGGGTCGCTGACCACTGCAGCTCATGCGCTGCTCAGCATCTTGATCCCCTCAGCCCATTTATTCCTTCTTCTTCTTCGTACGCAGTCAGACAGTAACCATTATTTTTTCGAAAAAAGCGGCGGTCATCCTGAGGCTCTCGCCACTGCCATAGAGCTTGTCTTGCCATTTATTCCACCTGCTGTGTTGATTTTCCTTTTTCTAATTATCTCATCATGTTCTCCAATAAGGAAAGGTGTTCTCAGTCTTATCATTTTTGTGTGCAGATTACTTTCTGATTTGCAATTTCCCCTCCTTAATGGTTGGTTTTAAAATTAATTAAAAATTGGTGGGCAATCTTGTTGGGCATGATTGATGTCTGTATATTTATATTTACACTAGGATCGAGACTAAGGTTCAAGATAAATTTCCAAGCACGATGACTATTCTGTTTCATTTCTAGTTCTTCCACTAGCCTGCACTGTCTTTCTTTCCTAGAGGTTGATATTACATGCATTAGTCCTCCTATCATGATCATTTCCTCAACGTTTCCAAATCTTATATTGTTCTATAAGTATTTAAAAATCTTCGTTGAGATCAAGGATGTACTGTTTTCTACATCCTTTTGAGATGTGTCAATCTTGATATTATCTTATCTCTTGAAAAGTTAAATAAACACTTCGTAGTATTTTGGTTTTGGATTGATTTTCCACTATTTCCCTATCTAGATCTCGCTGAAGCCATCCCAACTTGCTCACTTGAAGTGGAATCATCATCTAAAAGTTACCATCTCAATTGGGCGCTACACATGTAATAAAAAAAACAAGTGAATGTTGTTATTATATAAACAATAATAACAATCATTGTGTCAGCAACTAGCCTCTAAGTGAATCATCCAATAATCAGTACACATAACAGTACTACTCTTTACTAATTACTTGTTCACCCTGGGAGTACATTCAGTAGACATCTATGAGTATTTAATTCAGTTTCAAAGTGGTAGTTAAAAAGAAGTTTATCAACTGAATGAAGAAGTGAAAATAATAGTAGTATCAGTAATGTAATACTATTACTAGTAATAGTCTAGTAAACATATCCAATCCATTATACTGATATAGCCTAGATTTTCATAAAAAGACCCACATAGTATATGTGGATTTAATTTATCTAGATTTTGCAAACGCTTTTGATAGAGTACTTCGTCAAAGATTATTTAATATCACATGGAATAGGTGGGGAAGTTGCCAAAAGTATTGAAAGTTTGTCAATATGAAGAGGGAAAAGAGTGAGCATAAATAAGAGTGGTGTGAAGTAAAAAGTGGAGTGCCACAGGGCTCGGTTTTAGGACCAATTTTGTTCTTGATATTTATAAACGATTTGGACATTGATATGGGATCCATGATTGCAAAAGTTTTGAATGACACAAAACTATGCAGGAGTGTCTCATCTAAAGCAGAAGTGGATATCTTGAGGTTGGATTTAGATAAAATTCGAGACTGGTCTGTGAGCTGGCAAATGGAGTTTAATATAGATAAATGTACAGTCTTCTACATGGGTTAATCTAATGTGGAACATAATTACAGAATGGGCAAGAACAAAATTAGAATGATAGATAAAGAAAGGGACCTAATGGTTATAATAGAGCATACAGGTAAAGTGAGTAAGTCCAGGAAACAGTGAATAAGGCAAATGCAATGTTAGATATGATAAAAAGAAATTTTAAACATAGAAGTAAGGAAGTGATTGTCAAACTGTATAAAGCATTGGTCAAATGCAAAGGAAACTGGATAGACTGGATTATACCTCTAAACAAGTCGGTTTGAAGATACATCAGAGGAAAAAGCAAAAATTAATTAGGGTCAATGCAGCAAACACAGAACCAATCAGGCTGAATAGGAACGCCACTGGAAGAGGTATATGTATTTACATACCTAGAAAGTATCATCAACAAAGAAGGAGGGACAGACGAGGATATAAAAATAAGGATACAAAAAGGAAGAGTTGCACTCGGAATGTTGAAACCTATATGGAACTCCAACAAAGTAAGAAGGAAGACAAAAATAAGGATTTTCAATTCAAATGTGAAGCCAGTGCTGCTGTATAGAGCGGAAACCTGGAGGATGACCAAAGTCAATGACAGGAGACTGGAGGGTTTTGTCCACAGATGCCTAAGAAAGATTCTTGGTATAAAATGGTTTGACAAAGTTACAAAAGACAGACTATGGGAGAGAGCAGAACAAGGTAAATTGGAACAGGAAATCTAAGAAAGAAAGTGGAGATGGATAGGTCATACATTAAGAAAGCCCTAGACCAGTATCACCAGGCAATGCCGCAATTCCTGTCATGGAACCCCCAGGGAAGGAGAGGCATATGCAGACCAAGGAATACATAGAGACAAGATTTGGAGGCGGAAGTAAAGAAAACAGGAAAAAGCTGGAAGGAGGTGGAAAAGATTGCACAGGACAGAGCTACTTGGTGAGGGTTGGTTGATGGCCTATGCAACAGTGGGTGATAGAAGGCAAAAGCGAATAATAAAGCATTGGTTAGACCTAGATTGGAGTACTGTGTACAGGTGTGGAGTCCTTATTGTAGAGGAGATATAAATATGCTGGAAAGAATACAAAGAAGAGACCAAAACTGATAGTGGGATTCCAGTTATGAGGAAAGACTAAAAAAAACCGGCCTACTACATGCAGTGTCTTGAAAAGAGAAAGTATTCGAGGTGACTTATTACACTGTTTTTAAGATAATCACTGGAAAGGTTAAATTAGACTATAATAATACGTTTTTCAAAATAGAACTACCAACAAGAACAAGAGGCACGCCCACAAATGAACTAAAAAAAAGGTCCAGATTAGATATATTTTTATTTATATTACTATTTTAGTCAGAGAATGGTGCATGCTACCCCAGGGGCAGGAGATAGTGGGGGCAGGAGATAGTGGAGGTAGGGACAGTTAATGCATTTAAGAATAGATTTGATGCGCATAGCCTTTAGAGCAAGGAAATGTAAAGGCAAATTTAACTCTACACGCTACTCAGTAACTTGAGTTAGACATAAAAGTCAGTCATAACTGGTGGCTGAGGTTGTATTTATTACACGATTACATTTCAGTATATTGAGTAACTACTATATTATATTACTTATTAATATTATATTACTTCTATTATTAGTTAGTATTACTATATAATATATATAGTTAGTATTTTAAGTATTTAGATTTACACTTATTAACTGGTCTTTAACTTCTACACACTAAACACAGCAGACTATTCTAAAATTCAAGTATAGATAAAGACGCTAAGTTAAGTATATGAGGAGTAAGAATTACCATTCATTTACGGATATCGCTTTTCTAAAGTCGTTGTTGCGTGCTGATCTCTATATAACACTTCCTCAGATATATACGATGTAAATGTTGAATCCGTGTAAACAAATTTAGCTTCCGTCCTGTATGCAGACTTTACCATCAGATAATTTTCACCTGATACCAGACGGAAGCTACAGGTTTATTAGTTTCATATTTTACTAGCCTAACATGGAATTATTTGTTAATTTAAATAATTCGTTTTATTATGTCTACTAAACAGAAATTTCAAACACAGGTAAAAGCAATATAATTATAGTTTTGTTTTTTCAAAATAAATAACACATCAAAATTTTTTAAATATTTTATGTGAAATAAAAATTCATTTTTCTTAAAATAACTAACTAGTCCCATGTGGCATACCTCATTAACAGGCGGAGGTCATGCGGTTTACCATACATCAATGTGTAGCTATTCTTAGCTTTGTTTTTATTGTTCCTTCCAACATTATCGGTGAAATATCAATAAATTATCTCTGGTATGCGGATGGTACAGTTCTGCTAGCTGAAAGCGAACAAGTATTACAGGGATTGTTGACTCTACTTAAGAAGAAAAGTCAAGTATATGGATTAGAAATTAACTCTGAGAAAACGGAAACTATGATAATTTTAACAAAGTAGATTCCAAAAACTACGTATCAGAAATCGAAGGTCAACACTCATTATACTAGAATAGGTCAAGAGCTTCTCCTATCTTGTTCTCCTATCTTTTGTTGGAAATATGATAACGGAAAATGGAAGATGGGAAATCACAATCTAGAACAGAATATGGATGACCATATCTGTTTTCGACAACGTGAGTCGTATATTGACATTCACAAAAAGTATTTAATGTTACAAAGTACTTATCAGGTATTATATTATATATACTCGTCTTTATTGTATATAGTCGAAACTTGAGCAACGAAGGAACGGTTGGAGAAAATAATGTATGCATTTGAAATGTAAATATACAGAAAATATCACGGATAAAAGAAAAAAACAAACAAAATCCCAAATAAATAGGAACATCTTGCAGAAATTAGAGGTGCAAAGAGAATTGTTGGCCGAAATGAAAATTAGAGAGTTAAGATATTTCGGTCACACCATAAGACATTTAAATTCTTGCTGAAAATATGCATGGTGGAAGACCTCCACCAGGTCAAACGATATATATGGCAGGATAACATTTTTAAAAAAGAACAGACATGAAAATGTCAGGCAGATTTGTCAAATAACAAAAGAGGACATTAGAGATTCATTGCACCCGATCTTCGTTGTGGAGATGGCGCTTGAACTGAACAGCAGAACGTCCCAACAGTGCTACCAGGGATGACAAGAATAGCCCATCGCCACCTTCTAACTTCAACTTCAAGCGGGGGCTCGACTTCATTGCCTCGGGATTTTTCCCCCATTTTAGCTCGGTCTCTCTCGGCAGATGGGTACCCCTATCTGTCGAGAGCATCGCACAAAGCACGAAACCCGTAGCTCCAGCGATGAACCCAGGGATCTCCGGAAAAAATTGACATCATGGACCGACCGTCGCAGCTCGAAATCGAACCCCGACCGTCTGAACACGAAGCAAACGGCTTGACCACTTTGCCACAGAGACACCCAAATAAGCCAAATAGGCCACCTTCTAAGCACAGGCCTACTATAAGAAGGTCCCGATGCAACGGTAGACCATGATTCACAGTGAGACACACACATTACATGATTATTGTGACAAAAGAGCGCTGATAATCCAGACTAAATGGTGCTGATGGTAATCGAGCTTTGAAATCACACAACGTATAACAAAAATACTGTTTTCGGCTAACAGTAATAACATACATATAATGGTAATAACGAGGATCAGAGAAAGCATACCTGGCCAACACTAACGCCACTTTTGGGAAAAAAACAACAACTCTATGGTTCTCTTCCGAAGAATCGACTTTATTGCATTCCGGACATACCAAGAGGTGTTCAGTCTCTCTCATTACACGGATGAATGTGTAGATACTGATACTTCTTATAGTTTGTTGATTGAAAACACGTATGCTCCGTCCTCTCACGCGCCTGACTCCGGTCGACCTTCATCTGTTTTAAAAATGATGAAGTCTGAATGGCTGATTTATCTATGGCTTTGTCATCATCTAACAGGTGGTCGTTGATACGTTTCAAATCTCACCCCCATCCACCGAATATACCCAGAATGGGTGCTTTCGCCTTCAATATGTCAGCTCTATTATTTCTCCAACATGGCCAGGACAGAAGACCCACATCGGCATTTGGAGGTTTGAGACATTTACAGTGACTATCCACTCATGTCTTAGCCAACCCTTCTGCACAAACACACAGTAGGGGCAAGTATACATTCCCCTTAGTCCACTCTATGAATTGCCAACAAACCCACGCTGAACACTGCTTTCTCTAGATATATTAAAATTGACGTATGAAGGCGTACAAAGAAGACGAATTCACAATTAATAGAAGAAATGGAAACAACGAAGTTTCAGATATGTATTACATTTAGAAAACAGAACCAGCAATGTGACATGTAAACATCAACATGGCATAAAGAGGGGAAATTTCGTAGGTCGCTAACAAAAAAGTAATTGACTGAGCTGAACTTATTCGTTCCTCTTCCCCCTTGAGGTGAAGGTCCTTCTACTTTACTCACTTTTTTCGCTTCTCTTCTACTAAGGTGTAGAGTCTTCTACCGTACTCAGTTGTTCGCTCCTCTTCTACCCTGGGGTTTAAAGTCAGCTATCTTGTTACTTACTTATTCGTTTCTCTTCTATCCTAGCGTGTAGAGTCTTCTACCGTATTTACTTATAGTATAGCCTACTCTTCTACATTTGGATGTAGTATTCTACCTTACTTACTTATACCCTACTCTTCTACATTTGGATGTAATATTCTATCTTACTTACATATTTGCTTCTCCTCTACCATAGGCTGAGGAACTGAGACGCTAGTGCAATCAGGCACAATACACTGACCAGGACCACAATCTCTCTTTCGTCTAGCGTTCCCATGGAAACAGGCTGTTGTCAAGGCAGCTTGGCTGACGAGATGTGGATCGATGTGATTCTCACAGTAGTTACCGCCACGCAGATGAAGCCAATCATAGCACAACCGCCTGGAGGACCGCGATCAACCTTCATCAGCATGTTCATGATGCGAGGAAAGCTACTACAATTCGCAACTTAACGTCCTTTTCTTGGACCAAAGAGCAGGGGCCCATAGGCCGCTGGATCAATACCAACGCCCTTTTCATGGCGCAGAAAAGAGTAAACTCACTCATTGTGGGCATTAAACAACAACAACAACAACTGCCACAGGCTGTAAAGTCGTCTTTCTTACACATTATCTTCTCTTCACCATTACGTGCAGAGTCTTCTGCCCTACTTACTTATTCGCTTCTCCTTAACCACGGGCTGTAGAGCCATTTATCCTGGGATAAAGAGGCCTTTTCTATTTCATGTGGCCTATAGTTTCTATTGATACCTAACCCTCCTGATTCGCATCTAACGATATGCCTTATAGGTTACAGTGTTACTATTCTTTGTTCCATTTAGGACCCCAGTAACACACTAACGATGAGAATAATGACATGCACTATTTTGTTCCACGCTATTTTGGGAGACAGGGATAACAGTGGACATAGCCACGATGGGAATAGTCCTTGGCATACTTTAGAAAGGCCCAGCACATTGACGGGAAACCCTTTTGTGACGTCACATCTTACGGCCTACTGGATGCGAGAACTATTATGAGTTTGCAATTGCTGGTGACATTATAAATAGCGTTATGCATTGAAACATATTGTTAGATGGCAATATAGTTGAAGGATACATCAACACTTATAGACTATAGATGGCCATGAATAGTCACCTGGGATACTTGGAGTCCTGGTATTCAAACAGGCATGTTTGTTGTCAATGTCTGTTGCCAGACAGTCGAAGTCTATCGGTAGTAGGTACTTTAAACTTCCTACGGCTTACTAGACCTGGGAGAACGTACACAAAATTTAGGTAAATTTTTAAATACAATTTTTTAAATTTTGTCCGGGCATCGGCCGTTAAGTCTACTCTTTTCGATTGCTAACTGCCAAGGGATTTTTATCGCTCTCGGCACAACAGGGGAGTCCAATATCACTACCCAGAGATCAGGGGGATTTATACCAGAAGATCCTCGAGAAAAAATCACGGTCTTCACCGTGATTCAAACCCGCGACCTCCAGCACCGAGCTGCACACCTTAGAAAAATAGAAACTATTATAGAAATAGGACACCCCCCCCCCCCCCCCCCACGCAAAAAAAAGACAAAACCCACCCCAATTGCAGAGTTATGTTCTGTCATCCATTTTATTGGTAAGTTCAATTGAATATCTTGTTCACTTATGAAATGAATACCTCTTCTCTCTCTCTCTCTCTCTCTATCCCACTCTCTTTCTCTCTCTCTCCCTCTCTCTCCCCCTCTCTCTCTCCTACTCTCTCTCCCTCTCCCCCCTCTCCCTCTCTCTCTCTTCTACCCCCCCCTCTCTCTCCCTCTCTCTCTCTCCCTCTCTCTCCCTCTCTATCCCCCTCTCTCTCCCCCTCTCTCTCTCTTCTCTCTCCCTCCATCTCTCTCTCTCTCTCCTCCTACCCCCTCTCTCTCTCCCTCTCTCTCTCTCACTCTCTCTCTCCCTCTCTCTCTTCTCTCCCTCTCCCTCCCTCCTCTCTCTCCCTCTCTCCTCTCTCCCTCCCTCTCTCTCCCTCTCTCTCTCTTCTCTCTCCCTCTCTCTCTCTCCCACCCCCCTCCCCCACCTCAATTTAATGTAAAGAGGGACAAGCGCAAACAAGGATAATAGCGACAATCTGGTGAGGCCCAAGACGCAGTGACGCAGAACAAATAGCAACTCGTAGCTGACTACTTGCGTCAGGGTCAGCAAACCAGATCTGTCCAAGCCCCTTTTGTACCTCCGTGTGGCGGCCCTGGAAACAGGCTGCATCGGTGCAGAGAATAGTGATCGAAGAGGGACGGTAAACCAGGCCCCAAACATTTGTCGTGCTGATACCGGATATGTCGGCCAGGAAAGCGCAATGTCGTCGCAGGCTCACTGCAATCTTCGACAACCTAGCACACAGGACGAACGAAACAGAGGGTGAGCGAAGAAAAGAAAATCTGACCTATACTATATATCTGGAAGATGTATATATATATATATTCGTATTAACATGTAACATGTGTCTGAAGACGCCATGAATCGCTAACGGAACGTTATTTTGAGCTGAAATTTGCATGGAACATTCTATGACCGTTTCTAGATCAGCACAGCATAGTCCAAATGGCTATGCCGTTCCCTTCACGAGTTATGGTCATATGATATATTTGTTTGAAGACGCCATAGCTCCTGAACATAACGATATATCGAGTTGAAATTTTCACCAGTGATTTGAATAAAGGAGTGATAGGATGGGCGAGGAGTAGACAGGATTGGTAAAGGGGATGGATGATGTCAGGTTTAGACAGGATTGGTAAAGGGGTGGATGATGGCAGGTTTAGACAGGATTGGTAAAGGGGTGGATGATGTCAGGTTTAGACAGGATTGGTAAAGGGGTGGATGATGGCAGGTTTAGACAGGATTGATAAAGGGGTGGATGATGTCAGGTTTAGACAGGATTGGTAAAGGGGTGGATGATGGCAGGTTTAGACAGGATTGGTAAAGGGGTGGATGATGTCAGGTTTAGACAGGATTGGTAAAGGGGTGGATGATGGCAGGTTTAGACAGGATTGATAAAGGGGTGGATGATGTCAGGTTTAGACAGGATTGGTAAAGGGGTGGATGATGGCAGGTTTAGACAGGATTGATAAAGGGGTGGATGATGTCAGGTTTAGACAGGATTGATAAAGGGGTGGATGATGGCAGGTTTAGACAGGATTGGTAAAGGGGTGGATGATGTCAGGTTTAGACAGGATTTGTAAAGGGGTGGATGATGTCAGGTTTAGACAGGATTGATAAAGGGGTGGATGATGTCAGGTTTAGACAGGATTGATAAAGGGGGTGGATGATAGCAGGTTTAGACAGGATTGGTAAAGGGGTGGATGATGTCAGGTTTAGACAGGATTGGTAAAGGGGTGGATGATGTCAGGTTTAGACAGGATTTGTAAAGGGGATGGATGATGTCAGGTTTAGACAGGATTGGTAAAGGGGTGGATGATGTCAGGTTTAGACAGGATTGGTAAAGGGGTGGATGATGTCAGGTTTAGACAGGATTGGTAAAGGGGTGGATGATGTCAGGTTTAGACAGGATTGGTAAAGGGGTGGATGATGTCAGGTTTAGACAGGATTGATAAAGGGGTGGATGATGTCAGGTTTAGACAGGATTGATAAAGGGGTGGATGATGTCAGGTTTAGACAGGATTGATAAAGGGGTGGATGATGTCAGGTTTAGACAGGATTGATAAAGGGGTGGATGATGTCAGGTTTAGACAGGATTGATAAAGGGGTGGATGATGTCAGGTTTAGACAGGATTGATAAAGGGGTGGATGATGTCAGGTTTAGACAGGATTGATAAAGGGGTGGATGATGTCAGGTTTAGACAGGATTTGTAAAGGGGTGGATGATGTCAGGTTTAGACAGGATTGGTAAAGGGGTGGATGATGTCAGGTTTAGACAGGATTGATAAAGGGGTGGATGATGTCAGGTTTAGACAGGATTGATAAAGGGGTGGATGATGTCAGGTTTAGACAGGATTGATAAAGGGGTGGATGATGTCAGGTTTAGACAGGATTGATAAAGGGGTGGATGATGTCAGGTTTAGACAGGATTGATAAAGGGGTGGATGATGTCAGGTTTAGACAGGATTTGTAAAGGGGTGGATGATGTCAGGTTTAGACAGGATTGGTAAAGGGGTGGATGATGTCAGGTTTAGACAGGATTGATAAAGGGGTGGATGATGTCAGGTTTAGACAGGATTGATAAAGGGGTGGATGATGTCAGGTTTAGACAGGATTGGTAAAGGGGTGGATGATGTCAGGTTTAGACAGGATTGGTAAAGGGGTGGATGATGTCAGGTTTAGACAGGATTGGTAAAGGGGTGGATGATGTCAGGTTTAGACAGGATTGGTAAAGGGGTGGATGATGTCAGGTTTAGACAGGATTGATAAAGGGGTGGATGATGTCAGGTTTAGACAGGATTGATAAAGGGGTGGATGATGTCAGGTTTAGACAGGATTGGTAAAGGGGTGGATGATGTCAGGTTTAGACAGGATTGATAAAGGGGTGGATGATGTCAGGTTTAGACAGGATTGATAAAGGGGTGGATGATGTCAGGTTTAGACAGGATTGATAAAGGGGTGGATGATGTCAGGTTTAGACAGGATTGATAAAGGGGTGGATGATGTCAGGTTTAGACAGGATTGATAAAGGGGTGGATGATGTCAGGTTTAGACAGGATTTGTAAAGGGGTGGATGATGTCAGGTTTAGACAGGATTGATAAAGGGGATGGATGATGTCAGGTTTAGACAGGATTTGTAAAGGGGATGGATGATGGCAGGTTTAGACAGGATTGGTAAAGGGGTGGATGATGTCAGGTTTAGACAGGATTGGTAAAGGGGATGGATGATGTCAGGTTTAGACAGGATTGGTAAAGGGGTGGATGATGTCAGGTTTAGACAGGATTGGTAAAGGGGTGGATGATGTCAGGTTTAGACAGGATTGGTAAAGGGGGTGGATGATGTCAGGTTTAGACAGGATTGGTAAAGGGGATGGATGATGTCAGGTTTAGACAGGATTTGTAAAGGGGATGGATGATGGCAGGTTTAGACAGGATTGGTAAAGGGGGTGGATGATGTCAGGTTTAGACAGGATTGGTAAAGGGGATGGATGATGTCAGGTTTAGACAGGATTTGTAAAGGGGATGGATGATGGCAGGTTTAGACAGGATTGGTAAAGGGGTGGATGATGTCAGGTTTAGACAGGATTGGTAAAGGGGATGGATGATGGCAGGTTTAGACAGGATTGGTAAAGGGGATGGATGATGGCAGGTTTAGACAGGATTGGTAAAGGGGATGGATGATGGCAGGTTTAGACAGGATTGGTAAAGAGGATGGATGATGGCAGGTTTAGACAGGATTGGTAAAGGGGTGGATGATGTCAGGTTTAGACAGGATTGGTAAAGGGGATGGATGATGTCAGGTTTAGACAGGATTTGTAAAGGGGATGGATGATGGCAGGTTTAGACAGGATTGGTAAAGGGGATGGATGACGGCAGATGATGTTGGCAGGTTTAGACAGGATTGGTAAAGGGGGTGAATGATGGCAGGTTTAGACAGGATTTGTAAAGGGGTAGATGATGGCAGGTTTAGACAGTTTGGTAAAGTGGATGGATGATGACAGGTTTAGACAGGATTGGTAAAGGGGATGGATGATTATAACAGGTTTAGACAGGATTGGTAAAGGGGATGGATGATTATGACAGGTTTAGACAGGATTTGTAAAGGGGATGGATTATGGCAGGTTTAGATAGGATTGGTAAAGGGGTGGATGATGTCAGGTTTAGACAGGATTGGTAAAGGGGTGGATGATGTCAGGTTTAGACAGGATTGGTAAAGGGGATGGATGATGACAGGTTTAGACAGGATTGGTAAAGGGGATGGATGATGTCAGGTTTAGACAGGATTGGTAAAGGGGATGGATGATGGCAGGTTTAGACAGGATTGGTAAAGGGGATGGATGATCGCAGGTTTAGAGGCGAAGATGATAGAGGTAACGATGGACGGGTGGAAAAAGATAGTACGTTTGTATGATACACACATGCGTATGTGTTGTAGGAGAGAAGCTCTGGGTGATTTGCTTGAGAGAAAAGAACATGCTACAGAAGGTCATTGTTAACGCGTGTTGTGGGTGTTTATCTGGCATAATGCTCGAACTTATTTCTTTCTTCTGGCAATGTGCTTTCGTCACCTGGAAAATGTGGTTCGAATCTCAGTTGCTTATTACCTCATTTGTTTCCTGTTGTTCGTTGTGTATATTTTCCGACACACAAGTTTTTGAAATTGCTGTTTGTTGCTTTCGTTTGCTCTTTGCACCTACCGGATTTCTTCTGGCCTGACGTGAATTTCCTTTTCTTTTGTTCTAGTGCTTGAAGTGGCAATTACTTATGGATGGTTTTTAATCACATACTGACCTTTAGTATCAACGCAGCTTTGATTTATTTATGCTGTCATCTCATGAGAATGAAACTTGTTCAACTGCCACTTCATTATTACAACGAAAGAGGACGTCCTAGTGGCAGATGGATATATGACAAAAAATTTTTTTCCGTGACAACGATCATTGCACAAGTATTTATTTGTACTCAATTAACATGCATAACGATCAACACAGAAGAAAGTGAAGTAATAGGCAGTTGGGAAATGGGACACCGGGTCTTCAGGTGATGGAAACGCCTTGACTCAAGAGAGAAATGAGTTAACGCACTAGATCAGTGGGGCACACATCAAGTCACGACTAGACTGACTACGATCTGTGGTGGAATAGGCACGCCTCCGCCAGTAGAAACTAGTGAGGCAAACATGTGAAATAAAAAAAATAAAAATAGTCTTTCGTTATTCAAAACATGCGACTTTGGAAAAAAAGTCCAGACGAACTTATTGAGACAATTACTTCCAAATAATAACCAAATGTAAGTCTACAAATTAAGTGAACTTTTAAAAATCTATTCCGAGTACTAAACACTCTGCAAGCACACATTTTCTGTTCTGTAGTGGAAATATAGCTATTGTAGGTGTAAGATGCTTAAGACGTTTCTAAATAAATTGAAATACTTGATTTGTGTGGCCACTATGGGTGTCACTGTTTTCTTTGTGTTTACAATTACTGATAAATAATGTATACGAGTGTGTTATTCATATGATATTTCATGATATTACATGTATGATTGTCTGATTCCCAAGTCAGCTCCCCACACACGAACCTCGAATGTGGCAGGCTATGCCTTTCCAGAATCGGTCTTTACAACCATAGCAGAACACATTTCGCAGAACAAGTCTGATGCTGTCGATAAGAATAGAGACAAACCAACTATACGTGTCGACCATCATCCGGGAAAAAAACAAACGATGGACATATATCGGGCATGTCCTTAGAATGAACAAAAAACGCTCTTCCATTGCAAGCACTCGTATGGACACTAAGGTGCGTTCGGAAAAGAGGGAGACCCAAGAAAACACCCAGAAGAACAATCATCCGAGAGGGCTCAACTATAGGCCTCAGCACCATACAAGATTTAAAAACAGTGGCCTCACACCGTTCTAACTGGAGATCATTTATTTCTGCCTTATACGCCATTTTTGGCGCGCAAAGAACATTGATATATATGTAATATAAGAGAAACCGTACATCAACACGGGCTTACAACAACCGACCAATCATACTATGTCCAAGAAAGACGATCAAAGCGCCCCAAGCGGCTTAACGGCACAGGTGAACAGAAAGACTAAAGGGAAAGAACATATTCAATCTAATCTTGTATGTAGTTTATGTTATGTCCCTTACTCCACGCTTTGGACAATTTTGAAAGGTAATCGAACTTCTCGTTTCCATACCTGCTACCTCACTGATTAACGAGGGTGAGGGTCGGGGTTTGATTCCCAGTATAGACACCGATAACTATCCCCGTGGAAAAATGTATTCGACAAAACGACCCCAATCTCGCCCATCACGATGAGACATTGCGACTTGAGTGAGTACGACATCCACATATATGTGCGATTACTCAACCACCTAAGATTTGCCGGCGATATCACACTCGTCACAGAGACACACACCGATGCGACACAAATGTTTGGAGGGCTGGAAGCGGAGGGCAAGAAAGCAGACCTCATCATAAACATAGGAACAACGAAAGTTATCTCCAACCGATTTTCGAAGCCGAGCCCCGTGCTCCTAAACAAAACACTCCTAGAGGATATCGACGAATATATCTACCACGGCCGTCTCCTCAACATGAACAATAGCAGGAAGTCTGAGACTGCCAGGCGCCGACGACACTAGACAACTAGAGGTACCCGACTACAAGAAGACCTATTCGATTCAGTGATCCTACCAGCACTTGAGACTGTCAGGCGCCAACGACTGGGCTGGACCGATCAAGACGGCAACAGACGCCACTAGAGACACCCGAATACAAGAAAACCTATTCGATTTAGTGATCCTACCAGCACTAATCTATGGAAGTGAAATCCGGTCTCTGACAAAAGCCATGGATTGCCAGTTAAGGACAACACATGCCTCGCGGGCCTATCACTTAAGGCAGAAGCACCAGATGGGCTTACACAACAATGACATCCGGGCAATGTCAAAAATGTCCGACAGCATGCCAAAAACTCCAAGCACCGGTGAGCTGGCCATGTAGTCAGAAGGAATAATGAATGCTGGAGCACAGCAGCCAAGCTGGGGTACTCGCACGGAATAAGGAGATAGAGCCGACTGGAAGCTGAACTGGGATCTACAAAAGACGGAAAAACATGGTACTGCTTGAGCCTAGTCCGCTAAGCAGAGAAATGCCCATTCCAGCTACCACCAACTCGCACAAGAGCTGGGACCTGCACACGAGTTTGGACCTGCACGAGAGCTGGGACCTGGACACGAGTTGGGACCTACACAAGAGTTGGAACCTACACACGAGTTGGGACCTACACAAGAGTTGGGACCTACACAAGAGTTGGGACCTGCACACGAGTTGGGACCTACACACGAGTTGGGACCTGCACGCGAGTTGGAACCTGCACACGAGTTGGGAACTGCACACGAGTTGGGACCTGCACACGAGCTGAGACCTGCACACGGAAGTATAGATCGACTAATTCGACGACGTCAAGGAAGATGCCTGGGCACCCTACCTAAAAGCACAGACCTACCAGAATGAAGTCTTAAACACTAGATCCCCTGAGACAGTTCCGGCCAATGGATCACCTTCATCTTCTGATCTTCTGAGTATCAAATCAGCTAAAACGCTTGCTTCTCACGACAGAAGCACCGGGTTCAATCCAGGGATTAGGCACTCTCTACCGAGCTGTGAATAATATTAATAGTAACCTGACTTAATATTAGAGAAGAAATGCGACGAGGAAGGGCATTGGTCATCAACACCTAAGAGTGATCTGAGACTAAGAACAATTAAATATTTATCATTTCTTCCCCAGCGGCAATGTTTACTATTAGGCAACTTACACTTCCAAAAGTTACATTATCCACCCTTCTCCGTGAAAATGGTTTTCTATCTTCTGGATAATATACTTCCTCTCCTTAAATAACCAAACCTATTTTTAACATACCAATGCATCCATCCATCTATCCATCCATCCATCCATCCATCCATCCATCCATCCATCCATCCATCCATTCATCCATCCATCCATCCATCTATCCATCCATTCTTCAAGCCATCTATCAATGCCCATCATCCATTTATCTATCCATCCATCTACTCCCATCCATCCATTCATCTATCAATCCATATCTATCATCCACCAATCCATCCCCATTCCTCCTTTCATCTGTTTATCAATCCCTATTCAACCATCTATTTATCCTTCCATCTATAAATCTCCATCCATCTATCCATCCGTCCTTCACAGTGACTTACCAATGAAAGAATCAAAGGCATCCTAGCTGCCTGAGCGCAGGTACGATGAATGGAAGGTAACAGGACACATTTCTGAGTGACACGCCAGCAATAGCACACACCTGACACACGCAGGGCGCCAATTCCTGACAAGTTGTTGATGTATTTTGTGGGAAATAATTGTGAATTTCGAAGCAAGTCGAAGAATATATTGGTTTCGGGACATTAAAATAATGCGCATTTCTTTGTGTAATTGTTGGCTGGTTTTGTGTGTGTGTAGTGTCGTTTCTCCGCGTGCGCATTTATATATCTTTGTTTAAGCAGGAAATTCACTTTTTCGCTGAAATTGTTTGCTTCCATTTTAGACCCCAGACATTTCCCTACACCCCACGGTAGACGAGAAGTAACCACGTCCATTTAAGATCCAATATAACAGGAAGTTAGTTACCTATCGCGAGCGATTATGGTAACATCATCTGCGGGTATTTCTTGATCATGTAGCTTGCGCTGTATTTGGATTATAGTGAGGAAGAGGCTGCGCTGGTCATCAACCTCACTCTCTTGTCCCGAGCTAACTTGGACAATTGGCAAGACATAAGTCGAGACGACTGGCGGCAATTCAGGATGCCGGCCCTCTGGTCCCACCTTCTTAAGTAAGTCGCGTCTCAATTGTAACAAGTTTTATACACTTTTCAGACCACACAGTAAGCAAGTCTAATAAACTGGGACACCTATGGGACAATTTGTTGAGCAAAAACATTTTAAACCAATTACAATGTTGTTTCATGCACTTTACTATAACGTAATTATTTTAAATGTTCGACTCGAAAACATTTCCTTTGAGAGTTGTTTCTGAATTCAACAATACAATATTAATGAGATGAATGGAGTATTAATTTAATATGAAAACTGAATCAGTTAATTTTTTTCTTCACAGATAGTTCAATGTCAGAAAGTATTTCTAGTGTTCAAGATGATAGTTAGCAATTTGGGTCCTGGATGATGACTTGGAGCGTTTCAGTCTGAAGAATGACACGTATTCTCATAAGTATGTGTTTCTGTTCTCATAAGTATGTGTTTCTGTTCACATAAGTATGTGTTTCTGTTCTCATAAGTATGTATTTCTGTTCACATAAGTATGTGTTTCTGTTCTCATAAGTATGTGTTTCTGTTCTCATAAGTATGTGTTTCTGTTCACATAAGTATGTGTTTCTGTTCTCATAAGTATGTGTGGGGACTGCGTGGCCTAGTGGTTAAGTGGCACGGCTCACAGCCCGAAGATGCTGGGTTCGATCCCAATCACAGTACCGGCCGTTTTCCCGGGGAAGCAAACCCTTAGAAAATGTAGGAGGAAGCAGACCATTACATAAAATGCATGCTGAAATCGGATGCGCTGGGCCGACAGGAGCAAAATAAACACTACAGCGCAACGCACACCGCCTTGGGGATTAGAGAAATAAGGCGAACGCAAAAAACAAAAAACAAACAAACAAATAAACTAAAATAAAATTATGTGTTTATGAAGAAGGAAAAAATTAATACATCCAATTAATGTATATTCTATTTTTTGCACACTTTTGGTAAAGATCTATGACAGACACTTCATCATGTTTGATTTTACTGTCTGAATCATACTGACAATCATTGATTTTACTGTCTGAATCATACTGACAATCATTGATTGTAATGTCGGAATCATACTGACGTTCATTGATTTTAATGTCCTAGTCATACTGACAATCATTGATTTTACTGTCCTAGTCATACTGACGGTCATTGATTTTACTGTCCTAGTCATACTGACGGTGATTGATTTTACTGTCCTAGTCATACTGACAATCATTGATTTTACTGTCCTAGTCATACTGACGGTCATTGATTTTACTGTCCTAGTCATATTGACGGTCATTGATTTTACTGTCTTAGTCATACTGACGGTCATTGATTTTACTGCCCTAGTCATACTGAAGGTCATTGATTTTACTGCCCTAGTCATACTGAAGGTCATTGATTTTACTGTCCTAGTCATACTGACGGTCATTGATTTTACTGCCCTAGTCATACTGAAGGTCATTGATTTTACTGTCCTAGTCATACTGACGGTCATTGATTTTACTGCCCTAGTCATACTGAAGGTCATTGATTTTACTGTCCTAGTCATACTGACAATCATTGATTTTACTGTCCTAGTCATAATGACGGTCATTGATTTGACTGTCCTAGTCATAATGACGGTCATTGATTTGACTGTCCTAGTCATACTGACGGTCATTGATTTCCATTTGATGTTCCCTGGAGTCTCCATCATATTCATAGAGAAAGTTTATTAGTTACGACGTTCAGGCTCAGGGTCGTTTCTTGAGCACAGGAATCTTGGAACCTCTATTGAAAATCTGTCTGGATCCGAGAGATGCAGACACACACAATCCGAGAGATGCAGACACACACAAGCGTTCGCATTATGAGCACTGTCATTTCAACATTATTTGAAAAGGAGTTAAATTCTGGAAAATAGATCCCATTAACACGCCATTAAGAGTAATCATTTTTCTTCTGTTTCTTCTACTAAGAATCGACGTCACTGCACTCCTGGCACACCCATAGGTGCTCAGTTTACCTCAGCAAATAGTGCAGGGTCTGGGTGCTGATGGCTCCTGTAGCTCGCTGGTTGTACAATCGTTGCTCCGTTTTCTCATCCCCCCACTCCGCTTGAACGTCGTTTGATGTCGAAACTTTGCAGCATGTGGATTGCTGCTTCCTCTATTTCGGCGTCCTAATTCAACAGACGGTCTTTGGTTGATTTCAAAATGGCACTCCAATCCATCACTAATAATGTGCCAATGATGGGAGCTTGTGAAGCCAAGATGTCAGCTCTTCCGTTACACTGAACCTCAACATGACCAGGGCAGTAGATCCATGTCAACCTCTGGAAGTTTGAGTCCTCAACAGCTGCTATCAACTAATACCTCAGTCATATTTTTCTTGACCACCGGCACACTAGGGAGGATGTGGTCAGCATCCGTCTTTACTTTTCCCTAATTATTCTGGTACCCAATTGTTGAGGCTGGTTCGACCCCAAGATCTGTTTTGCAATTGGAAAAGTCCCGCACCAACTGGGTGCTGGACCTCGATCGCTCGGCTGGGATGCCCGGCCACTAACCACATCAATACCTGTGCTACACAGTTCAGTTATGTTCACTTATATTTTCCTAAATTCTTCTAAAAAGCTGTTCATGTGATTAAACAGGGCATGCACCAGTTGATCTTTTGAATGAAACTCAGATTGTCGAACTCTAGTACTGGCTGCCCTTTAGCTACCATAAACTCGTCCACAGTGTCTTTCCACTATACATTCTAGTGAGCACTTTTGAGCTGCTTAACCAGCACACTTCGAAGAATTAGACAACTGGTGCAGAATATGGCGTTCTGGTTTCCCAAGGTTTCACCGGCGCCTCTCCTCATCTCTAGAGCTTCCAGTTGACCAGCCGAACAACCTACTGCAACTTCCCACGTCCACATGAATAAACTCACATAACCCTATCCGTTTATTAAATAAGTTTATGGAAAAAATTATCAAAAACGTGACTCATTAAACTGTTAAACCTTGAAGAACTATCCACCACACCACCTTTTTCCAGGTAACCGGTCTTCGCAAGAAAACGTAATTAAAAAAAAACACGGCTAACGAGAAGATGATTCAACATTCAAAGACAGTGTATCTAATACTACAGAATAAAACCGTTGGCACTCCCGTACCATCTCTCTAACACAGCAGTGATTAAATGTTCTTACCGGTGAACCGTTTTGTCTATTACTAATCTTTCATTGCTTTGTTTAAGACCACTAGTACCCATATGCCTAAGTGTTATGTCTATTGCAGCAGTTCACACTGCAGGTGGGATGCTTTTTGAGGTAACGTTCCTCGGATGGTTTAACACCTCGACTACTTCAACCACAGACTTAGCAGGTGTCACTACTATTAAACTTCTGCCAAAACTATTTGAAACTATGCGAATTTTCCCTGCTGCTCACTCGTGTCGCCTCACGGTTTCAACATAGACACGTAAAGTCTCTCGTGTTAACGTTTTGGTTCAAACTTCTAAATTCAGGGTTATAAATTTTAAATTCAGGGTTATAACTTCTAAATTCTGGGTTCTAACCTCTAAATTCAGGGATTTAACATCTAAATCCTGGGTTCTAACCTCTGAATTTAGGGTTCTAACCTCTAAATTCAGGGTTCTAACTTCTAATTCCAGGGTTCTAACTTCTAAATCCAGGGTTCTAAATTCTAAATTCAGGGTTCTAACTGTCACTGTCCGTCTTTCTCACTATTCAAATGTATACATGGGGCCAAGATGAAGCAGCGCATGTGCTGACAGCAGCCAGCGACTCATTGCTGGCTGTTGCATCAGGGTCAGCGAACCAGAGCTGGCCAAGACCCTAGTCTGCCGTCAGGTGTCGGCCCTGGAAACAGGCTACACTAGTGAAGTCTAGACAAGGATATTGATCGCAGTGGAAAGGCAAATCCGGTACTCAAAAAGACCAACTGAAATGGCATGTGTCAGAAAGTCGAAGATAACACAGCTTTGCTGTAAACTACATTTTATCTGCGTCCTTGTCAAGACGAACGCCGAGTAGGAGGAGGAAGAAGAAGAAGAGAAATAAAAATGTATACAAATCCCTCATGTTATTTATACACTTTGTTTCTTCCAGCTCTGTTTCGAGGTTTCCCAAGTCTCACGTGTGACCCAACATCCTTCCCTCGCTTGAGCTCTGCTCATACTTGTCTAGTTTCGCCTAAGGTTCCGTCAGAGAGGCGTGCCAACTTCATGCCTGTCGTATTCTAGGTTCCGTCAGAGAGGCGTGCCAACTTCATGCTGTCGTATTCTAGGTTCTGGCAGAGAGTGACCTATTGTTAGTTTGTTACCCATCGCAAATGATGATGCGACACCATCAGACGGGTTTGTCTTGATGATGTAACTTGCGTTGTGTTTGGATTATAGTAAGGAAATAACTGCACTGGTCATCAACCTCACTCTCTGGTCCTGAGCTACCTTGATCCAAAGGTAAGACATAGGTCAAGGCGACTAGAGGTAACTCTAGATGCAGGTTCTCTTTCCTCCCTTGAGACCAGGAATCGCTTGAAACTTGCGCTCACCGTTTCCGTTCCTCACTTTGAGAGGCTAGTGCCTTAACTCTCGATAACATCACTCACAGTGTGAACGATGTGTCATGGATATCTTGCTAACCGGACCAAATCTCCCCAAGGCAATGAGTTAGCTCATTATTATTGGCCCGTGTGTATATTACCCAGCCACATCAAAATCAAAACTGTCAGCAAACAGGGTGAAGGTCGTCAATCTCGCAAGTTCAGGCGTGTGCATTGGACCGTGGAAATATGACACAGTGTACCGAAAGAAAACTATTGCAAATAACCGAAGACCATGCCAGGATAATCGAAGGGGAAAACACCACAACATGAGCGAATTAACTAATCCACATGGAAAACCACAGCACGTGGACACAAGTGCAAGTCACCACCTAGTGTGAAGTCCAGTCAAATCCGTATCCTGAACGCATCCATAATGGACTAAAAGACGAGAAAAAGTCTAGACCGCGGCTGGGACGACACCATCCTGGTGCGGCTTTTGTATCTCCCCTGAGGTCTTCCCGAGAGAGTGAGAGTAATCAGGATCAAGTAAAACATTATCATCAAAATCCAATCTCACATCCTCGTTTGTGCTCTCGGAAACTGGTTCTTTCACAACAATCAGGCCAACAAGGTGGTGATCAATACTGTAATCCCCACAGCAGTAAAGCACTGAGAAGCCCCGCCTTGTACTACACCTAGAGTGACCCCGGTCTACCTTCTCAAGCACGCTTCGGTAAGTAAAAAGAACTTAGTAATCTACTACCAATTAAACGTCAGATGTTGACTCAACTCAGTGCCAGTAGCTTTCAACAGCAACAACAACAACAACACCAACAACAACAGCAACAACAACAACAATAACAACAACAACAACAGCAGCAACAACAACAACATCAACAGCAAAAACAGCACCAGCAGCAATAACAACAACAGCAACAACACCACCACCAACAGCAACAACAACAACACAAACAACAACAACAATACAAACAATAGCAACAACAACACCAACAACAACACCAACAGCAACACAAACAACAACAACAACAATACAAACAATAGCAACAACAACACCAACAACAACAACAACACCAACAACAACAACAACACCAACAGCAACACAAACAACAGCAACAACAACACAACAATAACGAAGGTTCATGTAATGACGTACCAAGATGGCGCCAGACCAGGAGTTGCGCTGGTTCTCCAATGTTCACGCTTCCTTCATTAATCATCGAGCTGACAGATGGTAGAACTCACTTTAAATAAAGTGATAATTTCATCACCATTGTTTCTATATTGGGTTATGGCCCTCCTGATGGACATGGCTTTATTTTTTCTCTATATATCTTCCTTCGTTAAACGTCTGTAGACCGCCATCATTGTTTATGTAGTACGTAACGGTTAGCCATCTTGGTTTATGTGGAACGTTGGTTGACAGAAATGAACGTATAGTTTTTCTTGGTATATGTGCATATCTGTCGTCGAGCCGACTTCCCTGCTGGACGGAATGAGTTGACCTTTATCGAGGCTTTTATCTCGCCAGGATGTGAACTTCGCACCACCCTTCTTGTCCCCCACTTCGCTGTGGGATACTTATTCACACGGAAAGACTTCGGGAGTAAACCGTGAGGAAAAAATCAACAGCTGGTGACCCTAAGGTCTTGGAGTGGTTCTATAATTATTTTAGCAACTCCAGGCGGCGGGAATAATGTCATTCTTTTAGGTCAATTATCTACGTGGAGAGGACGGAGGGGATCTGATGCGCGGGTAACAGCTTGTTCTCCATAGGTCTTCTTGCGTTATTTATGTGGAGTGGTAGTTGCCCAGGATGCATTTTCATGAGAGGACCGAACCATTGCATGACTCTTGATCTTGCTCTGTATTCAACACAAGAAGCAGTTTTCTTCATGAGATAACCGAACCATTGCATGACTCTTGATCTTGCTCTGTATTCAACACAAGCAGCAGTTTTCTTCATGAGATGACCGAACCATTGCATGACTCTTGATCTTGCTCTGTATTCAACACAAGCAGCAGTTTTCTTCATGAGATAACCGAACCATTGCATGACTCTTTCTCTCATCCATTATCATTACCTGTCTGAAGCGCCATCTGAAAAGGGGCACTCAACCCTGTCGAAGATGAATGTGTCAGATAGAAAGGTGAAAATATCGCAGTCAAACTGTAAACTAGCGACACAACGCAAATCCGTTCTCCGGACTACATCCTGCCACTTGCAAAGCCCTCTTCAGTGATTGGTAGCGGGAGATTGAGAATGAACGCAGAAGAAGAAGAAGAAGAAGAAGAAGAAGAAGAAGAAGAAGAAGAAGAAGAAGAAGAAGAAGACATTCAACCCTAATTAGCGTTTAATGTGAATGTTTCCCATGGATAAGTGTATCATATATGTAAGCGCATTATGAGGATACAAGACACATGACCTGATTTACGTGATATTGATGGTATATCTGAGATATTGAAGTTCACATGTTCTCAGTGTCCTGTCGTGTTTCTTGGATCTTGGATCTTGGATCCTGTATCTGGGATCTTGTGATGCGCATACATTTATGCATATATTTATCCGTGGGAAATATGAAAATAAAAGCTGAATTAGGGCGGAATGGCATTTTTGAGATAACTATTTAGACAGATTAGTGGAATAACATAACATATTGCAATTCAAATATCATCATATAAAATATAATCAATGAGAATGTTGGACCATATAAAGACATACTGACTGTTGTAAGACCACACAGGCATGGTCATGTGTCAAGATGAAATGGGATACCCAACAGTTCAATCAGAGGCACAGTCTCGAAAACAAGAAAGAGAGGACGACCAATGCTGTCCTAGACAGATACTGTTGATGTATAGACAGGGAGAATAGTGTAAGAGAAAACAACAATGAAGAAGGACAGACAACAAAGAGCACAATACATTTATAAAACGATGATATTAAGATACTCCAGAGACAATAGCGGCGCTTGCACGGCTTAACAGAATCTGGCAACACAAACGGTTAGCACTATGCACGAAAATCAGATTAATGCGTACATTGGTTCTGTCAATATTCCTCTATGCTTGTGAGACATGGACAGTTACACCTGACCTGCAGCGAGGATACATACCTTGGAGATGAGATGTTTCCGAAGACTTCTAAGCGTCACAAACAATGACTGGGTTACAAATGAGGACATACGAGAAAGAATTAAAACAGCAATATGGCCTTTTGAAGACCTCTTGGCAGCAGTTAAAAGGTGTAAACTCGCTTGGTATGGCCATATCGAGATCAAACGGTCTTGCAAATACGATCCTGCACGGAAAGGTGCAAGGCAGACGACCAAGAGGTCGTCCCAAAAAGAGGTGAGAGAACACCATAAAAGAATTGACCAATCTCCGATCAGAGGAGGCACAGGCACCGGTCGCTGACAGAGATGGGTGGTGTGGGGTTGTGTGGATGTCTTCAAGTGTGCCCCAACGACCACACCGGTTATGGGATTGCCTGACCTGAGAGACATCCTAGGTCACTAGAAAGATGAGATGTCTTGGATAATGGTGACGATTGGCATTAGTCACTCAGCAGTAATACAAACACACACACCATTTATGAGTAGATTCAAATTTATCACCAGATTTGAAATTGTTGCTCCTGTCAAATGTTACTACTCTTATTTAGTTAGAAATGGATACCCCTGTCGTATCAATTAACATGTTATATCTCCCATGGAGGGCAAGTCAACCATTTCAGCCGGGTTCACGTCTTATCCATTTTACTTTGCTTGTCTTTAGCTCTCTTCTTCATGTACGTTTTGGCCTGCCACAACTTCTCTTGCCTTGAGAATTCCAGAACAACGACTGTCTTGTAATTATTTAAGTTCCTTTCCTTAATGTGCGTCTTATCCAACACCATCAACTTCTACCCACGTCCTGTTGCACCCATATTTGTGTATTTCGTTCAAATAGTTACATGGTGATCTTATCATACCATTTCAATCTCTCTATTCTGTGGTAAAGTATGCCTGCCTGAAATCGGCAAGACCAGTCATAAAAGGAGCTGTAAAATGAGACTTTACCCGCTTAAACCCGTCGATAAAGACGACAATAGCCATACATTCTACGTCAGCACCCATTGATGAAAGTCGCTACTGTGATCACTCAAGTTTTGTTCTCGTTACCCATGTTTCACAGCCATACAACATAACAGACTTCACACTTGAAAGAAGGTTTTTATTATTGTTATGGACTTAGTTTCAATCGATCTGCATGTTCCCCAATGCAATGATAACTATTCTCGCCGTTTGCATTTTTATTGTGATAGCGTATCTGTCCCTATCATTTTGTTTATATTGGTATCAAGGTATGTTAGACATAAACATGCTAGAAAGAATACAAAAAAGAGCGACAAAGATGATAGTGGGATTCCAGAATTACAGTTATGAGGAACGACTCAGAAAAACCGGCCTACAGTGTCTCGAAGAGAGAAGAATTCGTGGTGACTTAATACAGGTTTATAAGATGATCAGAGGAATCGATAAATTAGACTATAACAAGTTTTTTAAAATACAGCCACCTACAATAACACGAGGGCATAGCTACACGCTGATTAAAGAGAGGTCCAGGTTAGATATAAGGAAATATTTTTTTAGTCAGAGAGTGGTGTCTGCTTGGAATGCATTGCCAGGGGAGGTAGTGGAGGCAGGGACAGTTAATGCATTTAAGAATAAACTGGATGCGCATAGATTTTAGAGCAAAGTGATGTAAATGTAACTGGTTGTATACAAACTCCCCTAACACATCACCTGCATGAAGGTAAGATTGACGTGGCATGTATCCAGGAAACGCACCTCAACAATAACCATAAATTCTCAATCAGAGGATACCAGACTTTCCGTCTAGATAGAGAAGGCCACAAAGGAGGGGTCCTGATACTGACCAGAAACAGCATACCGAGTAGCGCGGTACCTGTCAATCACACCGGACAAGCAGAAATTGTAGGAGTTGACATAATGGCTCAAGAGACGAAGCTCCGCATTTTCAATCTGTACGGACCACCAAACAGAGACCTATCGCTCTCGAGTATGGAGGTCAGAGACTCCAACTGCATAGTGGTTGGAGATTTCAACAGCCACTCGGAGAGATGGGGATACTCTGACACAGACAGCAGAGGTGACGAAGTGGAAGATTGGGAGATAGATGCAAATCTCTCCCTAATCAATAGGCCGGAGGATAGCCCTAGCTTCTATTCAAGAACATGGCATACCACCTCGACTCCAGATTTGGCCTTCTCCACACAGGACATACACTATAAAATAGACCGCCAGGTGCTAAACCAACTGGCAGGTAGCGACCACAGGCCGATCAGGCTAACCATTGACATGGAAGTAGGCCCACAGGAAACAAAACCGCTCCCACGTTGGAATTACAAACGAGCCGACTGGGACAGATTTGCAATCCTGACAGATGGGCTGTGTGAAACCATCAACACACGAAACACCAAAATGAAGCCCATGGTAGAGAGCCTAAGCAAGGCAATAATGCAAGCCGCCACTGAAACCATCCCAAGAGGAGCTAGGAAAAACTATAAGCCCTACTGGAATGATGAGTTACAGAAAGTGGAAGATGCAGTAACAAATGCTAGGAACATGGCAGAACGAGAAAAATCCGTGGAGGCAAACATCGCCCTCAAAGCCGCCGCGGCGAAGTACAAACACACTCTCAAGCAAACAGCAAGAGAAAGTTGGAAAAATAAAACGGAAAGTTTAAACCTGGACAAAGAAGGGAACAAGCTATGGAAGCTAGTCAGAGCCATGAACGACGAAACCCCGTCAAATAAACAAATTACTATCAAGCAAGGCGAGAACTTGATCACAGGTAAGAAAGCCGCAAACGCCTTTGTCGATCACTATGCCAGAGCAAACCACATCGAGGTCCCTGCAGATAAGCATACAGACATTAGCGAAGAGCTAAAGGGGCACGAAAACATAAATACGGCTCCTGAAGAGCACATGATGGCCAAACTAACAATGCGCGAAATGGAAGAGGCTATGAGAACACTAAAGAGAAGGAAATCTCCCGGAAAAGACGGGATAACAAACGAAATGCTGATGGGGCTGGGCCAAACAGCGAAGAAAAAACTACTATCAGTCCTGAACCAAAGCTGGAAAAGGGGTATTGTACCCCAGGCATGGAAAGATGCAATACTGGTACCAGTACCAAAAACAGGAAAGGACAAAACAGATCCGAATGGATCCAGGCCCATAAGCCTACTGAGCTGTGTCGGCAAGCTGATGGAACGGATGATAAACACCAGACTGATGTGGCATCTGGAAGAAAAACGAATACTAATTCCACAGCAAGCCGGCTTTAGACAGCACAGATCCACTGAGGACCAGGTCATCCTCATAGCCCAGGAGATAGAAGATGCCTACCAGGCACAGAAACACACAGTAGCTGTTTGGGTGGATCTGGAAAAGGCATTTGACAAAGTCTGGAAGGATGGACTTAGAGTCAAGCTAAGAAGAAGTGATGTTTGTGGGAAGATGTACAAGTGGATCAACCACTACCTCAAACAAAGAACGGCCAGAGTCCAAGTACAAGGGCAGATGAGCAAAAAGGTGACACTCGAGCAGGGAGTACCCCAAGGGGGAGTACTGTCACCCACACTCTTCCTGGTATATATAAACGATATTACAGAGAATATACCAAGAAGAGTCCATAGCTCAATGTTTGCAGACGATCTGGCTATGTGGACCTCTGAAAAGAATCTCACCATAGCAAGAAATCGGATGCAAACGGCCCTAACATCGCTGGAAGAGTGGGCGAACTCATGGCTGGTCAAAATAAACGAGGAGAAAACCACGTGCACAATATTCTCGCTCTCATTAAAACCCCAAAGTACCAAATTAAGCCTAAATGGCAAAATCCTGCAGCCAAACGACAACCCAACCTATCTGGGAGTCACATTTGATCGGCGCATGACATGGAAAAGTCAGATTGAGAGAAACCGAATGAAAGCCAGAGAAAGAATGGCGATCATGAGGAAACTTGCTGGCACAAGCTGGGGAGCAGACGAAGGCATACTAAAGAAACTGTACACTGGAAGAGTGAGACCAGTTCTCGAGTATGGCATCGCGGCATGGACAACAGCAGCGAAGGCGAACTTCGATAAAGTTAACAAACTTCAAAACCAAGCCATGAGAATCATAACAGGTGGCATGAAGTCAACGCCAATTGTAGAACTTGAAAAGATTACAAAACTGCAATCCATGACCGACAGAAGAGACTGCAGAGCCCAGCTGCAGTCAGAGAAACTCCGAAGACTGACGGACCATCCAATGTACCAGAGGCTAAACAATTTGGGAACTGGGAAACTAAAGCGGAGAAACTTTGCAGAAATAGCCAAAGCAAAGATGCACGAAGATCCCATAAACGCACTAACAACACCAAAACCCATCACTACTGTACGAAAACCTACTTGGAGGCAGGATATATTTCCAGAGGTGGTAGAAAATATACCAGGTATTGCAAACAAAAACTGCCAGACCGAAAAAGAAAGGAGAGACACTACCCTAAGCTTCATAACGAAAAGCTACCCAAGCATGGACTGGACCCATGCATACACCGACGGTTCTGTAACAAACACTACACAGAACGGAGGGGCAGGAGCATTCCTGAACCTACCAAATGGCAGAAAAATAACACTGTCATTCGCTACTGGTAAGTACACAAGCAATTTCAGAGCGGAGGCAGAGGCACTGAGGGCGGCAGTGGAAGAAATGGCAACACACAGTGAAAATGAGAGCCACATAGTCTTGCTGACAGATGCTCTCGCCGTAGTCACAGCGCTAAAAAGCCAGAAAAACACTGAGCTTAATGACTTAAGAGCAGCACTCTGCAAACTGTGCCAGCTGTCCGCACCAAAAAGGGTAGTGGTACAGTGGGTTCCGTCACACTGCAACATCCAAGGCAACGAGGAGGCAGACAGACTGGCAAAAGAAGGTGCAAGGCTACCACAAACAGATACCAGTATGACGTACGAAGAGTCAAAACGGCTTATCAAAGCCAGGTACATTACCAAATGGGAAACCGAACATACTGGTTACACCAAAAACGATGCCTATTACCAGTTGAACCGAAGAGAGCAGGTCGTTGTCTTCAGACTTCGCACTGGCCACAATAGACTGAGGTACCACCTATTCAACAAATTGAAGATAGGGTGTACCGACGAATGCCCGTGCGGTACTGGTAAAATGACCACTGAACATCTGCTGCAGAACTGCCCGACATACGAGGATCAGAGAGAGCAGATGTGGCCATTGCCAGTGGAACTGCAAGACAAGCTCTATGGTAGTGGCGAGAGTCTCAGGATGACCGCCGCTTTTTTCGAAAAAATAATGGTTACTGTCTGACTGTGTACGCAGAAGAAGAAGAAGAAGAAGTATACAAACTCTGCAGGGTCTTCTAAACCAGTATAAAGATGTTAAGTTAAGTTAAGTGTCACCTAACAAAACCTGATTGCCGTTAGTTACATTAAACAATTAAAAAAAACCTTTTTTTCCTTTATTCTCAGTTCCAACTTCTGTGACCTCTCATTAAGTACCCTTGATTTGGTATTTTTCCCCATTAAATCCTGCTATTTGGTAATGTATTATTATTTCTCTCTCCGAAATAGAAACTGTTACTTCTTTAATATGACAGGTACAAAATAAAGTGAAGCTACGGCAGTAATGAAAGTCAAAAGTAGATAAAACATATTAAAGTATGGCTTAGTTTCCTTACAGCGTCAGAAACAAAACGAAACACACGTTACGGCCACAAGGTTTACGTCAGGGACAAGGAACAGAAAAAAACATCTAACAGATCACACAAACACATTAAGAAACTGGGCCTGACAACAAATACGACACGTAAGGTGGCATCCATTAGACAGGGAGTGGCCGAGAATGTGCGAATAACCGTATGCGAATTAAGACAACGTAGGTCAAAGAAGAAATGATTACACAAAAACAAACATATTCTATTATATGTGTACATCTATGCGTATGAAACAAGGGTCATTAATTGCTGCACTGGAGCGGACAATACAGGACGTGGAAAGAAGGTGCTTCAGAAAGATACCTGAATTATCATATAGATATCACATAGATATCACTTAGATATCACATCACGAATGTCAGTATGCGCAATACTTTCCGACAGTCTATCAGACTGCACCCGGACCTCTTTTCAATTATCAAATCATGATAACTCTGCTGGTACGGGCGTGTGATACGCTCTCACGGTTTAGCTAATGGGATACTCCGAGGCGCAGCTCCTGGTAGGATAAGGAGAGGTAGCCTTAAGATGCTCTGGACAGCTAATATTCGCAAGTCTTAGTTCTAGTCGACATATACTTTTACACTGGCAGATACCGCTGTACATATTCCAGCTCTGGTGTGGGTTGAATGTAGCCGAAAGAAGGATTTCCTGCTTAGCGGGCTTGGCTCGAGCAGCTTATTACTCCGCTGCTTTAGGACAAGTACCGTGGAGGGAGGTTAATTGATGTACGAGTTCATCTTAATGGACTCAAACACTAGAGAAAAGTTGACCCGCAACCTGTTGGACGCCATCTATGCTTTTCTTAGCAAACCACCTAGCCATGGCAGGTGTTATGCTATGTCACACAGTTAGTCGCCTCTTACGACATGCTCTCTGTGGTACAGTAGTGCTATTCTTGTCTTTGCCATACACAAAGACCACGTCGGACTGCTCAGACGGACTCGCAAGTGAACGGGCATTACATCAATTAAAAGTGCAACGCGAGCGATGGATCGAATATGCTGGTCAGGGACAGTTCATGATGTACCGAGATGTGATGCCTTTACGACCACCAACGATACGGGACATACGAGGTGTGATGCCTTTACTACCACCAACGATACGGGACATGCGAGGTGTGATGCCTTTACGATCACCAACGATACGGGACATACGAGATGTGATGCCTTTACGACCACTAACGATACGGGACATACGAGCTATGATGCCTTTACGACCACCAACTATACGAGACATACGAGACGAGACGAATTAATAAGTACATTCCTATATACATAAATATGCAGATTACACAAGCAAATACGTATGCGCGTGAACATTTACCACTACACGACATACACGTCTAGACATACACATATATATGTATAAAAACGACATATACGCATATACAGAACATATGCATTTATACGGATACAGAAATGGATGTATAATAACAATGAAAATAGTAATAATAATAGAGAGATATAAGGAATGAGGAATGAAGCAAGAATGGTGGAAAAGAGAGAGAGAAAGATAGATAGATAGATATATAGATAGATATATAATTAGATAGATAGATAGATAGAGAGAGAGAGAGAGAGAGAGAGAGAGAGAGAGAGAGAGAGAGAACAACGTGCATGGTTGTATATGCATGTAGTTTTCTCAAAGATGTAGAATATGTATACGTCATAAGATTTAATGCATCTAATAAGGACGTTTATAGACTATCGAGCTCAAACCACTGACCATCTTTGGTGGTGGAGCAGGAGACGATGCCAGAGACTGGTAGAGACGTTTTCCTTGTTAGTGTCTGAACTATTGAAATGGTTGGGAGACTGGAGCGTTTGAGTTATTAGAAATGTTCTATGGTATACAAGTGTTTTTTCTCTCACCAAACTATAAGTTATAAGTTATAAGTTGTTAATACTATTGATATTAACACTTTTTCTGCTCTCTGCCGAGCATAGGTCTTCAACAAATACATGTCAAGTCATCAAACGATAACCTGTCTAAATATGTTGACGTTTTTATGACTACACTTTTCTTAAGGAAAAGGATGGAGTAGCCATCCCCATGGCCAAACCTACGTAGGTGTCTTTTACAATGTAGACAGGTTACAGTGTAACTATTCTTTATTTCCTTTTCGGATGATGGTAACACTTGCCTACTTCTATCACATGACAATTAAAATTATGATTTCTCTCACCAAACTGTTAATTGTTACCATTGGCATATAACATGCTGTTGTTAGTTCTGTCCTTATTATCATCTGGTTCATCAGTCCAGAGACTGGTTGTAAGGTTGTCTGAGTCAGATTTTCTCTCTATTTGACCCTATCCTCTGGTTGATCAGTCCAGAGACTGGTTGTAAGGTTGTCTGAGTCAGATTTTCTCTCTATTTGACCCTATCCTCTGGTTGATCAGTCCAGAGACTGGTTGTAAGGTTGTCTGAGTCAGATTTTCTCTCTATTTGACCCTATCCTCTGGTTGATCAGTCCAGAGACTGGTTGTAAGGTTGTCTGAGTCAGTTTTTCTCTTTATTTGACCCTATCCTCTGGTTGATCAGTCCAGAGACTGGTTGTAAGGTTGTCTGAGTCAGTTTTTCTCTCTATTTGACCCTATCCTCTGGTTGATCAGTCCAGAGACTGGTTGTAAGGTTGTCTGAGTCAGTTTTTCTCTCTATTTGACCCTATCCTCTGGTTGATCAGTCCAGAGACTGGTTGTAAGGTTGTCTGAGTCAGTTTTTCTCTCTATTTGACCCTATCCTCTGGTTGATCAGTCCAGAGACTGGTTGTAAGGTTGTCTGAGTCAGTTTTTCTCTCTATTTGACCCTATCCTCTGGTTGATCAGTCCAGAGACTGGTTGTAAGGTTGTCTGAGTCAGTTTTTCTCTCTATTTGACCCTATCCTCTGGTTGATCAGTCCAGAGACTGGTTGTAAGGTTGTCTGAGTCAGTTTTTCTCTCTATTTGACCTTATCCTCTGGTTGATCAGTCCAGAGACTGGTTGTAAGGTTGTCTGAGTCAGTTTTTCTCTCTATTTGACCCTATCCTCTAGTTGATCCGTCCAGAGACTGGTTGTAAGGTTGTCTGAGTCAATTTTTCTCTCTATTTGACCCTATCCTCTGGTTGATCAGTCCAGAGACTGGTTGTAAGGTTGTCTGAGTCAGTTTTTCTCTCTATTTGACCCTATCCTCTGGTTGATCATTTCAGAGACTGGTTGTAAGGTTGTCTGAATCAGTTTTTTTCTCTATTTGACCCTATCCTCTGGTTGATCAGTCCAGAGACTGGTTGTAAGGTTGACTGAGTCAGTTTTTCTCTCTATTTGACCCTATCCTCTGGTTGATCAGTCCAGAGACTGGTTGTAAGGTTGTCTGAGTCAGTTTTTCTCTCTATTTGACCCTATCCTCTGGTTGATCAGTCCAGAGACTGGTTGTAAGGTTGTCTGAGTCAGTTTTTCTCTCTATTTGACTCTATCCTCTGGTTGATTAGTCCAGATACTGGTTGTAAGGTTGTCTGAGTCAGTTTTTCTCTCTATTTGACCCTATCCTCTGGTTGATCAGTCCAGAGACTGGTTGTAAGGTTGTCTGAGTCAGTTTTTCTCTCTATTTGACCCTATCCTCTGGTTGATCAGTCCAGAGATTGGTTGTAAGGTTGACTGAGTCAGTATTTCTCTCTTTTTCAACCTATCCTCTGGTTGATCAGTCCAGAGACTGGTTCTAAGATTGTCTGAGTCAGTTTTTCTCTCTATTTGACCCTATCCTCTGGTTGATCAGTCCAGAGACTGGTTGTAAGGTTGTCTGAGTCAGTTTTTCTCTCTATTTGACTCTATCCTCTGGTTGATCAGTCCAGATACTGGTTGTAAGGTTGTCTGAGTCAGTTTTTCTCTCTATTTGACCCTATCCTCTGGTTGATCAGTCCAGAGACTGGTTGTAAGGTTGTCTGAGTCAGTTTTTCTCTCTATTTGACCCTATCCTCTGGTTGATCAGTCCAGAGATTGGTTGTAAGGTTGACTGAGTCAGTATTTCTCTCTTTTTCAACCTATCCTCTGGTTGATCAGTCCAGAGACTGGTTCTAAGGTTGTCTGAGTCAGTTTTTCTCTCTATTTGACCCTATCCTCTGGTTGATCAGTCCAGAGACTGGTTGTAAGGTTGTCTGAGTCAGTTTTTCTCTCTATTTGAACCTATCCTCTGGTTGATCAGTCCAGAGACTGGTTGTAAGGTTGTCTGGGTCATTTTCTCTTTATTTGACCCTATCCTCTGGTTGATCAGTCCAGAGATTGGTTGTAAGGTTGTCTGAGTCAGTTTTTCTCTCTACTTGACCCTATCCTCTGGTTGATCAGTCCAGAGACTGGTTGTAAGGTTGACTGAGTCAGTATTTCTCTCTTTTTGAACCTATCCTCTGGTTGATCAGTCCAGAGACTGGTTGTAAGGTTGACTGAGTCAGTATTTCTCTCTTTTTGAACCTATCCTCTGGTTGATCAGTCCAGAGCCTGGTTGTAAGGTTGTCTAAGTCAGCATGTCTCTACATTTGAACATATCCTCTGGTTGATCAGTCCAGAGACTGGTTGTAAGGTTGTCTAAGTCAGCATGTCTCTCCATTTGAACCTATCCTCTGGTTGATCAGTCCAGAGACTGGTGGTAAGGTTGACTGAGTCAGTATTTCTCTCTTTTTCAAGCTATTCTCTGGTTGATCAGTCCAGAGACTGGTTGTAAGGTTGTCTGAGTCAGTTTTTCTCTCTATTTGACCCTATCCTCTGGTTGATCAGTCCAGAGACTGGTTGTAAGGTTGACTGAGTCAGTATTTCTCTCTTTTTGAACCTATCCTCTGGTTGATCAGTCCAGAGACTGGTTGTAAGGTTGACTGAGTCAGTATTTCTCTCTTTTTGAACCTATCCTCTGGTTGATCAGTCCAGAGACTGGTTGTAAGGTTGACTGAGTCAGTATTTCTCTCTTTTTGAACCTATCCTCTGGTTGATCAGTCCAGAGACTGGTTGTAAGGTTGTCTAAGTCAGCATGTCTCTCCATTTGAACCTATCCTCTGGTTGATCAGTCCAGAGACTGGTTGTAAGGTTGTCTAAGTCAGCATGTCTCTCCATTTGAACCTATCCTCTGGTTGATCAGTCCAGAGACTGGTTGTAAGGTTGTCTGAGTCAGTTTTTCTCTCTATTTGACCCTATCCTCTGGTTGATCAGTCCAGAGACTGGTTGTAAGGTTGTCTGAGTCAGTTTTTCTCTCTATTTGACCCTATCCTCTAGTTGATCAGTCCAGAGACTGGTTGTAAGGTTGTCTGAGTCAGTTTTTCTCTCTATTTGACCCTATTCTCTGGTTGATCAGTCCAGAGACTGGTTGTAAGGTTGTCTGAGTCAGTTTTTCTCTCTATTTGACCCTATCCTCTGGTTGATCAGTCCAGAGACTGGTTGTAAGGTTGACTGAGTCAGTATTTCTCTATTTTTGAACCTATCCTCTGGTTGATCAGTCCAGAGACTGGTTGTAAGGTTGACTGAGTCAGTATTTCTCTCTTTTTGAACCTATCCTCTGGTTGATCAGTCCAGAGACTGGTTGTAAGGTTGACTGAGTCAGTATTTCTCTCTTTTTGAACCTATCCTCTGGTTGATCAGTCCAGAGACTGGTTGTAAGGTTGACTGAGTCAGTATTTCTCTCTTTTTAACCTATCCTCTGGTTTATCAGTCCAGAGACTGGTTGTAAGGTTGACTGAGTCAGTATTTCTCTCTTTTTGAACCTATGCTCTGGTTGATCAGTCCAGAGCCTGGTTGTAAGGTTGTCTAAGTCAGCATGTCTCTCCATTTGAACCTATCCTCTGGTTGATCAGTCCAGAGACTGGTTGTAAGGTTGTCTAAGTCAGCATGTCTCTCCATTTGAACCTATCCTCTAGTTGATCAGTCCAGAGACTGGCTGTAAGGTTGTCTAAGTCAGCATGTCTCTACATTTGAACATATCCTCTGGTTGATCAGTCCAGAGACTGGTTGTAAGGTTGTCTAAGTCAGCATGTCTCTCCATTTGAACCTATCCTCTGGTTGATCAGTCCAGAGACT
This sequence comes from Ariolimax columbianus, assembly GCA_036924085.1. Taxonomy (NCBI): domain Eukaryota; kingdom Metazoa; phylum Mollusca; class Gastropoda; order Stylommatophora; family Arionidae; genus Ariolimax; species Ariolimax columbianus. The sequence goes on from JAVGWX010000010.1 coordinate 82,801,661, forward strand.
GGTTGTAAGGTTGTCTAAGTCAGCATGTCTCTCCATTTGAACCTATCCTCTAGTTGATCAGTCCAGAGACTGGCTGTAAGGTTGTCTAAGTCAGCATGTCTCTACATTTGAACATATCCTCTGGTTGATCAGTCCAGAGACTGGTTGTAAGGTTGACTGAGTCAGTATTTCTCTCTTTTTGAACCTATCCTCTGGTTGATCAGTCCAGAGACTGGTTGTAAGGTTGACTGAGTCAGTATTTCTCTCTTTTTGAACCTATCCTCTGGTTGATCAGTCCAGAGACTGGTTGTAAGGTTGTCTAAGTCAGCATGTCTCTCCATTTGAACCTATCCTCTGGTTGATCAGTCCAGAGACTGGTTGTAAGGTTGTCTAAGTCAGCATGTCTCTCCATTTGAACCTATCCTCTGGTTGATCAGTCCAGAGACTGGTTGTAAGGTTGTCTGAGTCAGTTTTTCTCTCTATTTGACCCTATCCTCTGGTTGATCAGTCCAGAGACTGGTTGTAAGGTTGTCTGAGTCAGTTTTTCTCTCTATTTGACCCTATCCTCTGGTTGATCAGTCCAGAGACTGGTTGTAAGGTTGTCTGAGTCAGTTTTTCTCTCTATTTGACCCTATCCTCTGGTTGATCAGTCCAGAGACTGGTTGTAAGGTTGTCTGAGTCAGTTTTTCTCTCTATTTGACCCTATCCTCTGGTTGATCAGTCCAGAGACTGGTTGTAAGGTTGACTGAGTCAGTATTTCTCTATTTTTGAACCTATCCTCTGGTTGATCAGTCCAGAGACTGGTTGTAAGGTTGACTGAGTCAGTATTTCTCTCTTTTTGAACCTATCCTCTGGTTGATCAGTCCAGAGACTGGTTGTAAGGTTGACTGAGTCAGTATTTCTCTCTTTTTGAACCTATCCTCTGGTTGATCAGTCCAGAGACTGGTTGTAAGGTTGACTGAGTCAGTATTTCTCTCTTTTTGAACCTATCCTCTGGTTTATCAGTCCAGAGACTGGTTGTAAGGTTGACTGAGTCAGTATTTCTCTCTTTTTGAACCTATGCTCTGGTTGATCAGTCCAGAGCCTGGTTGTAAGGTTGTCTAAGTCAGCATGTCTCTCCATTTGAACCTATCCTCTGGTTGATCAGTCCAGAGACTGGTTGTAAGGTTGTCTAAGTCAGCATGTCTCTCCATTTGAACCTATCCTCTAGTTGATCAGTCCAGAGACTGGCTGTAAGGTTGTCTAAGTCAGCATGTCTCTACATTTGAACATATCCTCTGGTTGATCAGTCCAGAGACTGGTTGTAAGGTTGTCTAAGTCAGCATGTCTCTCCATTTGAACCTATCCTCTGGTTGATCAGTCCAGAGACTGGTTGTAAGGTTGTCTAAGTCAGCATGTCTCTCCATTTGAACCTATCCTCTAATTGATCAGTCCAGAGACTGGCTGTAAGGTTGTCTAAGTCAGCATGTCTCTACATTTGAACATATCCTCTGGTTGATCAGTCCAGAGACTGGTTGTAAGGTTGTCTAAGTCAGCATGTCTCTCCATTTGAACCTATCCTCTGGTTGATCAGTCCAGAGACTGGTTGTAAGGTTGTCTAAGTCAGCATGTCTCTCCATTTGAACCTATCCTCTGGTTGATCAGACCAGAGACTGGTTGTAAGGTTGTCTAAGTCAGCATGTCTCGCCATTTGAACCTATCCTCTGCAGTTCTCTTTATTGCAGCATAAGTTGGTACTTCAATGTCACTGCATGCCTGAGATATAAAGGCGAGTCTTGGTCGCCCCGGTTCTCACTTCCCTTAAATCTTGCCCTCTAGTATCTTCTGTAGAAGACTTTCGTATCTCATATTGTGACCCAGCCTACTCAACCGACATTTTTGTATCATATGTACTATTTGTCATTGTGCGCCCACGTCATTGAGTACATTGTCATTGGATTTTCTTTCTGACCATCTCACTCTTTCTATTCTACGGTAGCACAACTTTTCAAACGCATCCAAGCTCCTTTCATTCTTCTCTGCCGAAGTCCATGCTTGAGTCCACACTCTGCTCTGATATGAGTAGATCGATAGGTAACTCATATATCCCTGGTGCTATGTTGTTCGCGATTAAAGAAAGTGCTTTATTAAATTCTTCTCTACTTGAAAAGATTACAAATCTGCAATCCATGACCGACAGAAGAGACTGCAGAGCCCAGCAGCAAGCAGAGAAACTAAAAAGACTGACAGACTATCCAATGCAACAGAGACTAAATAGATTTGGAAAAGGGAAACTAAAGCGGAGAAACTTTGCAGAAATAGCCAAAGCAAAGATGAGCGAAGACCCTATGAACACCATAACAACACCAAAGCCCATCCGTACTGTACGCAAACCCACATGGAAGCAACATATCATTCCGGAGGTGGTAGAAAATATACCAGGTATTGGAAACAAGAACAGACAGACTGAACAAGAAAGGAGAGACATAACCCGGAGGTATATAGCGGAAAACTACCCAAGCATGGAGTGGATCCATGCATACACCAACGGTTCAGTAAGAATCATAACACATAATGGAGGGGGAGTGGTATCCCCGAGCCTACCAAATGATAGAAAAATAACACTGTCAGTGGAAACTGGAAAATTATCAAGCAATTTCAGAGCGGAGGCAGAGGCACTGAAGGCTGCAGTAGAAGCAATGCTGACAGGCGAAAGCAATGAAAGCCAGATAGTCCTGTTTACAGATGCCCTGGCCGTGGTTACAGCACTAAAAAGCCAGAAAAATACTGAACTTAATGATTTAAAAGCAGTACTTTGTCAACTATGCCAGCAGTCCGCACCAAAAAGAGTAGTGGAACAGTGGGTTCCACCCCACTGTAACATCCAAGGCAACGAGGAGGCAGACAGACTGGCAAAAGAAAGTGCAAGACTACCACAACCAGATTCGTGTGTGACCTATGAAGAGTCCAAAAGGTTTATTAGGGTCAGGTACATGGCCAAATGGGAAACAGAACATACTGGCTACACAAAAAACGATGCCTACTACCAGCTGAACAGAAGAGAGCAGGTCATGGTCTTCAGACTCCGCACAGGCCACAACAGACTGAAGTACCATCTATTCAATAAACTGAAGATAGGTGGCACTGACGAGTGCACCTGTGGTACAGGGAAAATGACCGCTGAACATCTGCTGCAAAATTGCCCGACATACGAGAACCAGAGAAAGTACATGTGGCCATCACCAGTGACAATACTAGACAAGCTCTATGGCAGTGACGACAGCCTCAAGATGATAGCTGCTTTCTTCGAACAAATTCATGTTGACGTCTGACAGCGTACGAAGAAGAAGAAGAAGAAGAAGAAGAAATTCTTCTCTGGTTATAAGAAATCTCTCTTCTGTCAATGGTATGTCATTTAGGGATACTTACTTACTTACTTTCCGTGTCCAAGCACCTCGTTATATATCTTGCATCCAGTATTCAGCGACATGGGTTGCCTTGTCATTTGCCTCCAGCATGTCACACTTGTTGCATGATTCCTGGAGATCGGGGCAGGTCATCAGGTGGTCTGGGTCCTGTATTGTGCTACAATCACATGTGATTGACAAATATTCAGTTGCTACTATTGACATATGACATAAAGTTGTTATTTCTCTCACCAAACTTTCAGTTGCTACTATTGACATATGACATATAGTTGTTATTTCTCTCACCAAACTTTCAGTTGCTACTATTGACATATGACATATAGTTATTTCTCTCACCAAACATTAAGTTGCTACTATTGACATATGACATGTAGTTGTTATTACTCTCACCAAACTTTCAGTTGCTACTATTGACATATGACATATAGTTATTTCTCTCACCGAACTTTGATTTGCTAATATTGACATATAACATATAGTTATTTCTCTCACCGAACTTTGATTTGCTTCAATTGGTAAATTTGTGTGTGTGTGTTTTTTTGCGGTCGCCTTATCTCTCTATTCCCCAAGAAGGTGTGCGTTGCATTAAGGTTTGTATTTTGCGCCTGTCGGCCCAGTGCATCCGACTTCGGCTTCATTTTATGTAAAGATCGGCTTCCTCCTACATTGTCTATTGGTATATGACATACAGTTGTTATTTTTCTTTCTCACTAAACAATTAATTTCTACTATTATCAAATCATTATTACTATTAAAACAATTGTTATTATTATTATTATTAAACTTATCACTAATTAACAGAACACAGGTCCAACAGTACATGTCAATTTCTCGTATACAGCTTTTAAGGAATCTAGATTTCATTTATTTGTAGCGTGGTCTTAATGCCAATTATTTTTTCCGCAAGTGAGGCCGATAGCTCAACTACAAGCCCCGTTATTCCAGTGACTCTATCTTACTGGAAGAAAACTATGACCTCACTTGGGATTCAGGGGGCTTCGAGAAGAATCCCAATGAGAAACGACCAGAACCGCTTTCGGACAGCCAGTACCTTGATCGTCTAGTGTGCGATCATATCTAATTTAGCATAGACCTATGATTTTTTCGCCCATCAAGTCTAGAAATTGTTGTTTCTGATAACCACACCACTTACCGCTTTTTCAAACAATTAATCAGGCACTCTACGACCCACAATAGAACTGTTCTCTTAAGATGGAAAGAAAATAACTAATTTAACCCGTCAAATCTGCTATCGAATCCACGATAAGGCATATGTTGTTTATCTGTTTGGGGTGAATTAGCAAACATAGCCAGCACACGACGTACCGACAGCAATGGCGAAGCGGCCTATAGTCCCCAGCCTTCAAAACCACTCGACTACCCCAGCAAATTG